>CM019074.1:3174902-3592402 GCA_009667805.1 Leptobrachium leishanense
GTACCTTGTAAGCGAGCATCCTCCACCATATCAAGGAGGTAAATCAACGGGGGTGCAACATCCAGCATCTTGTCTTCAGACTCTGAAAGCCATATCAACCCCTTTTTGGGGGACCATCCTTTGTTGGTCATAAACTTCACAAAATCTTCATGAGACAAGTCTTGCCTGCTGTGGTAGGGTGAGGACATTCCGCCCTCATTCACCCTGGTCTCCTTATCCATAGGGAGCCGCATGTGGGCATCCACAAACATCTCCTAATTGAGCTTGGGAAGCCTTCTAAGTGAAGTCTTCAAAGTGAGCACTTACAGGAGATCTTCTGGAGATACTCTGGAGGTAGTCTGAGGTTAGACAGGAGGTAGAAAACCTACAAAAAGGTAAGATTTGCTGGTTTTTAAATCCATTCTTTTATAATGGCAGGCTTGGTCCAGTGTAAGAGCTGTCATGCATTTGTTTTTAGATCCAATTTTTGGAGGTTTGGAGTGTGCCTGATATGTAGGCAGCTCTCTTTATTGCAGCAGGAAATTGCCTGTTTGAAGTCTGAGATTTGTAAATTATCTGTTAGAGAAACTCAGGCTATGACTGTTACTAAGCCACTGCCACAGAGGCCTCCTAGGAGCGGCAGATGGACTACTGTAGGATCTGGTAGACTTAGAGTTGTGGATAGAAGGCATGTCCCACAATCTGTGGCTCTTCTTAATTCTTTTGAGGCACTTTCAGAGTGTAGTGGTAAGATGGATGTAGGCTCAGACACCATAGTTGAGGAACCACCATCCACTATGCCTAAGGTATGCAGCACTGCAACCAAGGACAAAAATGAAAAGGTGGGACTTGATAAAAGGCAATTGTTGCTGGGTGATTCTATCATAAGAGGTGTTGAGCTGGAGAGTAGTGGTTTGGTGAGCTGTCTTCCTGGGGCTACTGCTCATAGAGACAAGAGACGTATTCTCAATATTGTCAAACAAGCAAAGCAACAAGGGGAAGTGGACGTTCTAGTCCATCTAGGGACAAATGACTTGGCTAGCAATGAGGTTTCTGAGATTAAGGAAGATTTTTGTGTTCTTGGAGGTGAAATACAGCAGATTGCGTCCACTGTGTCATTCTCTGAAGTTTTGCCTGTGCATAACATTCAAGATAGGCAGATGCGCAATAGGGAATTCAATTTGTGGCTTCGGGAATGGTGTCGGGAGCAAGGATTTGGCTTTGTGTCCCATGATAGCTCTAATTGGAGCAGAAAGGAACTGTATAAAAAAGATGGTTTGCATCTTACTCATAGGGGAACATATGTTCTCAGTGAGAAGTTCAAAGGTTTCGCAAAGAAATATTTAAACTAGGAGGGGGGGGGACAAAAGGGTAAAAAACAATCTGCCCGATTGTCCCCCAAAACTAAATCGGAGGGTGCAAGCAACATGCGAGGTAAAAATGACAAGCTCAGAGTCGTGTCTATAAATGCTCGCAGTTTAGTCAATAAAATCAATGAACTGGAGGCAATGATGGCAGCTGAAAAAGTAGATTTAGTGGCGGTTACTGAGACATGGTTCAGTGAGAAAAATAACTGGGACATAACAATACCGGGGTACTCTTTATATAGAAAAGACAGAGAAGGTAGGAAAGGAGGAGGAGTGGCCCTGTATGTGAAAAACAACATAAAAACGAACCAAATAAAAGTGAGCGAGGTGAACATAGAGTCAGTTTGGGTTACGCTAACATTTGGCAATCATACAGTAGCTCGTGTAGGTGTGATCTATAGACCCCCTGGACAAGCAGAAGAACTAGATAATCTGCTGGTTGAGGAAATAGCCAAAATGGCAATGAAGGGGGAAGTTATTATCATGGGGGACTTTAATCTTCCTGATGTGAACTGGAAAACCAAAAACAGCTGGGTGCACCAGGAGTACAAATATTCTAAACTCCCTACTGGGATTATCTCTAACACAAGTAGTTGAGGAGCCGACCCGTAAAGAGGCCATATTGGATTTAATACTCATAAATGGAGGTTTGGTATCGGACGTTGTTGTAGGTGAAAATTTGGGATCTAGTGATCACCAGTCAGTATGGTTTAATATAACAACAGGGATGGAGCCGCACCACACAAGAACGAAAGTTTTAGACTTTAAAAAAACAGATTTCCTAAAATGGGATTTTGTGTGAAGGAGTCATTATCAGACTGGAGGAGTTTAAAGGGAGTCCAGGAGAAATGGGATTATTTAAAGGAAGCATTATTGAAGGCCACAGGAAATTGCATTCAGCTTGTTAGCAAAAACAAAAAAGGGAAGAAACCACTGTGGTCTCTGCAGAAGTGGCCAAAATAGTGAAGAACAAAAAGACAGCATTCAAGAATTATAAAAAAAACTCAGGCAAACCTATAAAATTAGGCAGAAAGAGGCAAAGCAATTTATAAGAGCTTCCAAAGCACACGCAGAAGAGAAAATAGCTCAGTCAGTAAAAAAGGGGGACAAAACATTTTTTAGATACATAAACGAGAAAAGAAAAGTAAAACAAGGATTAGTTAGATTAAAAACAAAGGAAGGAAGGTATGTAGAAGAGGATAAAAGTCTCGCTGACTGCCTCAATGAATATTTTTGTTCAGTCTTTGCAGAAGAAAAGGGACCTCAGTTAGGAGAGAACACTAAAGAGACATTTACAGATCAGTTTACAGAGGAGGAGGTTCTACAGCAGCTGTCTAAAGTAAAGACAAATAAGTCAATGGGGCCTGATGGGATCCACCCTAAATTATTAAAAGAGCTCAGTGATGTAATAGCAAAACCGTTAACAGATTTATTTAACCAATCCTTGTTAACGGGAGTCGTCCCAGAAGACTGGAAATTAGCAAATGTTGTGCCCATTCACAAGAAGGGTAGTAGGGAGGAATGGGGGAACTATAGGCCAGTTAGTCTTACGTCAGTAGTGGGGAAATTAATGGAAACCATGTTAAAGGAAAGGATTGTTGAACATCTAAAAACACATAGATTACAGGATCAGAAACAACATGGGTTTACCTCAGGGAGATCATGCCAAACTAATCTTATTGATTTTTTTGATTGGGTAACAAAAATAATAGACACAGGTGGTGCAGTAGACATTGTTTATTTAGATTTCAGTAAGGCTTTTGATACTGTTCCGCATAGAAGGCTTATCAATAAATTGCAATCTTTGAGCTTGGATTCCAATATTGTTGGATTAGGCAGTGGCTGAGTGACAGACAACAGAGGGTTGTGGTAAATGGAGTTTATTTGGCACAAGGTCTTGTTACCAGTGGGGTACCTCAGGGGTCAGTACTTGGACCCATTCTATTTAATATTTTTATTAGTGATATTGCAGAAGGTATTAATGGAAAAGTATGTCTTTTTGCTGATGACACAAAGATTTGCAACAGGGTTGACGTTCCTGGAGGGATCAGCCAAATGACAAAGGTAAACTAAAAAAATGGTGGGAGTTGTGGCAATTGAGTTTTAATGTGGATAAGTGCAAGATAATGCACCTGGGACGTAAAAACCCAAGGGCTGAATATAGAATATTTGATACAGTCCTAACCTCAACATCTGAGGAAAGGGATTTAGGGGTTATTATTTCAGAGGATCTAAGGGTAAGTAGTCAATGTAATAGAGCAGCAGGAAATGCTGGCAGAATGCTTGGAAATGCTGGCAGAATGCTTGGCTGTGTAGGGAGAGCCTGTATTAGCAGTAGGAAAAGGGAAGTGCTCATGCCACTGTACAGAGCACTGGTGAGACCTCACTTGGAGTACTGTGTGCAGTACTGGAGACCGTATCTCCAGAAGGATATAGACACCTTAGAGAGAGTTCAGAGAAGGGCTACTAAAATGGTGTACGGCTTGAAGGAGAAAAGTTACCAGGAAAGGCTTAATGATCTTAACATGTACAGCTTGGAAAAAAGACGAGACAGAGGAGATATGATAGAAACATTTAAATACGTAAAGGGAATCCACAAGGTAGAGGAAGGGAGTATATTTAAAAGGAAACAAAGTAGCAAAACAAGAGGACATAGTCTTAGATTAGAGGGGCAAAGGTTTAAAAGTAACATCAGGAAGCATTATTTTACTAAGAGGGTGGTGGATACATGGAACAGTCTTCCAGTAGAAGTGGTAGAGGCCAAAACAGTAATTGAATTTAAGCAGGCATGGGATAGGCATAAGGCTATCCTAAACAAAAGATAAATCCAGGTAAAGTATCCATGTAATTGGGCGACTAGATGGGCCGAAAGGTTCTTATCTGCCGACATTTTTCTATGTTTCCACGTGAGGCACACGAGACCATGCGGTGGAGCGTGGATGTAAGACCCCGCCGGGGAAAACATTGGGCGGCCCTGAGGGTCACACACAACCTCTTTGGTAGACAGTAAAGGCGGTGGGGGCCTTTCCTCCTCTGCCAACAGGCCTACATCATGCGGAGCATATAATTCTATAGCTCCATCATCCTCCCCGTGCTCGGGTTCCTCACTCTGAGTCAGTGTGATTGGGGAGTCGGCCAGAACCCGTAGGTAGAGGCCTATCTTTACAGAAAGCCACCAGTGCCCCACGGTCAGGGGCTCTTTTGCACGAGGTCACCTCGCCATCTTCAGAAGGCAGTGTCGGGGATGCCAGCCCCTCTTGGAGGAATATCAATGTGCTTGGTTTTAGCACGTTTCTTAAGCCAGGTTGATCCGAGCCAGAGGGCACAGCCGGGTCTAGAGGGCGAGCAGGGCCTGCACTGGGAGTGGGAGGTGCCGTAATCGAAGCAATCGCTTCATCCATGGTCCTCCGGAAGGACAGAGTGGAGACAGCGGACGACAGGGAGCGTGAAATGGAGGCCAGGAGTGCAGCAAAACGGGCCGCGGTTTTTGAACGTTTCCTCAGGGGGGGGGGGAAAACGTGTCTGATTCTCCTGTATGGGGAGACCTGCTACCCCCAGTCTGATTAGGAAGGGACATACTGCCGGTTGATTCGATCCGTCTGGAATAAGGAGTGACAAGTGAGCGCGGGGGTGCACGCAGTCAGGTGGTAACCAAAATGGCCGCCAGGATATCGCGCAAGATCTCGGGCGGCCGCGGAGGACACCAATGCAGCAAGGAGGCGAGTGCACTAATCTGTGGGCCAACAGACCATCCAGTAAAAACAGAGCGGTAGAAAAAAAACCGCGCAATATAGTTGGTGGGAAACTCGGAAAGGTCCTTTGCCAGACCTGTTGAGTTTCCCGCCGGGCAGGCGCTGACCCCCGCGGTTATAGCCGGAGTAAGTCAGCACAGGTCCAAAAGAACAGAACGAAATAAAATCACTCAAAATCAAGTCAGGAGAAAAAAATATACTTATCTTGTCTGACGCAGGAGCAGTAAAGAAAGAGGGTGTTACTGCTCTGGCTCAGACCATTTATGGACTTGGGGGGCGGGGCACCCCATGTTGGTGTTTTTTATCATGTTCTTTACTGCTGTAGGTGTAATAAAGGAGATGGCAAATATGAAGCCCCCGAGGCCGGCCTTAAAATTAAAGCACATTGTTTGTTTCATTCCAACTCCATTGTGGTGGTGTATAGAGCCAAAGATGTTACAATTGTGTCCATGTCCCAATATTTCTGCACCTGACTGTACGACCAACACGCACGTTTAAAAGCTGATCGTGCAGATCCTGAATGACTGGAACTCGTGTGGACTCGGCTGGTGGATAAAGTGGGTGGGAATTGCAGCAGGTAAATAATGAAACCGGGTGTTTTTAAAGAAAATTTAATAGAGCAAAATCACTGGAGACCAAAGATTTAGAATCTGAGCTTCTGGAAAAACCATTTGTTTTTGCCGGTCTTGTACCTGTAAAGAAAAAACAAGTAGAGTTTATTATACAGAACCAAAAGGCGGGGATTATTTTAACTACAATTCCCATGATCCAGCAAAGAGTTACAGAATATGCTGATAAACATGTGATTATTAACCAAAACTGAACACAACTTAAAATGGTTCTAGTGGTTTCCGGCAGATTTTAAGTTCCTTCACTCAGATGTTTAACTACATGACTCGCCCCATTAGCAGAATCAGCGGCTTCACCCTCAGGAGGCGCCAACGCACTTTCTGCAGCAACAATCCACATGAAAAATCAATGAAGAGGCACATCCTTTGATTTTTCTTAAAGTGACATTAACGTGCGTAGAACAGGTTCACCGTTTAGAAGCTCTCCCTTTATACAGAGCAGCAACGTTCACCGACGGCAGCAGAGCGCAGCACCGCGCAGCAGAGCGCAGCACCGCCTGAATTTTTTTTATCCGTTCCTGCCGCAGCATTGATCAATTTAAAATGAGGGAAGAGAGTTTCACAATCTATGACAGTAATAAATGCAAGACTTCAGCAGAGACGGAGGAATCATTTCCACTCGGGCTCCGGATCCCAAAATATTAACTGTTAAATTTAGGCTGGGTTCACACCTCAGCGTTTTATAGAGCGTTCCTGCGCACTGTAAAAACGCCGAGACACGGAAATCCCATTATTTGCTATGGGACCTCTGGGCGTTTCACAGCACGCAGGAACGCACTGTAAAACATCCTACACCCAAAGAAGTACAGGAGCTTCTTTGGGGCGTATTTGCAGCGCGTCCACTCGGCAGTTTATGGCCGTGAACGCTCTGCAATGCGCGTTTGCACGATATTTAATGCGTGTAAAAACACGCAGGTGTGAGCCCAGCCTTAAGATGAAGGAATTGCTGAAATTGCAAATCTTGCACCAAAAACAGGGGACGTGGAGCAGTAACTTGGACGCCATCGCACGCGACTCTTTCAGTATGAAATGAAAAGTCCTGCAGGATTCACACCCGGCACAAAACGACAGACCTGGAAACCTGGGGGCGGATGTAGAGAGGGATTACGGGTAAGATTTAGAAAGTCACATCTTGTAAGATATCTGGAAACACACCTCTCCTCAAACTTGATCTTGGCTTCTCTCCGTGCTTTGCGTTTCAGGCCGGGGTCTCTGAAGACGTCCTTATTCACCACAGCCTTATCAAAGGGAATATCCACAGAGTATCTGAAAATGGGAAGAAAACCTCCTGAAAGTTAGTTTAACCCCTTATGGAAATCACACTCCACTTCCTGTGCGTTAACGACGGCTGGCAGCTTTAACCCTCCACTTCCTGTGCGTTAACGACAGCTGGCAGCTTTAACCCTCCACTTCCTGTGCGTTAACGACAGCTGGCAGCTGTTTCTATGGTTTTCACCCTAACCACGTTTGTCAGGCAGTGCCCAAACATGTGGTATTGCTTTCTCTCAGACACGGCTTATGACACTGAATGCACATTCTCTTAATGGAGAGGGTCGTATTGTGACCCCCCGAACATACAATTATTCCAGTTATTAACCCCTTCACTGCTGAGCCATTTCAAGTCTTAAAAAAAAAAAAAAAAAAACAACACATTTTTAGATTTATGATTTTTTTCTTTAAACATGGTCATGTTTGGCATCATTGGAAAGGCCTTAGGAGTCAATGAAGACATTCCCCACACGTCCTCCGCAGTGAAAGGGTTAAGAACTGAAAACATTAACTAGAGCAGAAAAAAGATTCGAATTGAAAGAAAACGCGGTCAGGATGAGCAGAGTTATTTGTAAAATAGTCAAGAGGCGCCCCCCCCCCACTAAAATATTGGGTGAAGTGGAAGAGTTTGCTCCACCCAAACCAACGCCACCAGCAACCAGGGAATTTGAATTTCCTGGCTGCCAGTTACTGTGTTACTATTGACGCCGACACACAGAGAGGGTGATGTCAATATCTCTGACCAATCGCTCTCAGAGGCCTCAATGGATCAGCTCTGCGCATGTGCTATGGGACTTGTGTAAAGTTGTTAAGTCTCATTGCGCTGCACAATCTGTTTCTAAGGCTAGGGTCAGACTAACGCATTTTTCACGTTGTCCGTGAAAATGTGCGTTCGAAGAATGGACGTATTTTTTCACGGAATACGCAATAGCGGTCATACTATGCGCAGTTTCATCCGTGATTTTGTATGGATCATCAATAAAACACTTCTTGCATCTGAACGTTATGTTGGCCGGACATTAGCAGCGTCTGATGTCTCCAATTCACGCACACACGCCGCTATGCGGACGCAGCGCACTCTGTACGTCAGTACTAGTGGTTTAACGTTCTCGAAAAAATGCGTTCATTTTCCACTTGCGTTGCGCAGCCGGACTTTTGTGCGACCGTACTTCGTATATTGGCCGTCATTGCCCGGCATCTGCTGCTAGTGCGGCCGTGATTAAGTGCGCCAGAACGCGCGTTCGCACTGCCTCAGTCTGACCCTAGCCTAACACCACACAAGTAGCACAGGAAGCACAAACTGCAGAAAAGCTTCTGGATTTGGGATCCCCTGAGGCAAAGAGGAGCAGCAGCGTCCGGCGAGGGACCAGAGGAATACTGGAAAAGAGAAACATTTGGCAAATGCCATCAGCTCCCCCTGCCCAATTATTTAATGGTGAAAAGAACATGAAATTTCAGCAGCGGGTTCATTCGATTTGAAAACCCCACAAGCGAGGATTCCAAACAAAACAACATAGAAACAAAACAGAAACATAGAAAGACATTGTGTTTCAGCTGCCAAAACATGTAGAAACTAGACATCCCATAGTAAGAGACATTCTGACCGCGTCCGTCACTTATATCAAATCATTTTGCTATATTTTCTATGGTTTAAGGCCGGGTTTCGCACTTCTGTCCAAGTCCCCCCCTAACAGGCCAGGCTTGCAGGATTCAATCTGCATTTCCCAAAGGTAACCCTCGGGGGGGGGACGGGGGGGGGGGGGGGACGGGACGGACACAAACCCCATGTTCATACTAGAATCAGAAATTGAGAACCTGTTCCTGCATTTTTCTGTTGTACCGACAAAACGCCCCATGTACAAAGCGATAAAACGCCCCCCCCATGTACGAAGCGATAAAACGCCCCCCCCATGTACGAAGCGATAAAACGCCCCCCCCATGTACGAAGCGATAAAACGCCCCCCCCATGTACGAAGCGATAAAACGCCCCCCCCATGCATGTACGAAGCGATAAAACGCCCCCCCCATGTACGAAGCGATAAAAACGCCCCCCCCATGTACGAAGCGATAAAAACGCCCCCCCCATGTACGAAGCGATAAAAACGCCCCCCCCATGTACGAAGCGATAAAAACGCCCCCCCCATGTACGAAGCGATAAAAACGCCCCCATGTACGAAGCGATGTACCGGCTCCCTACGTGAGAAATTAAAGCGAGAGACAGCAGCTGCATTAAGTGTACAACGCCACGGCTTTAGCTCAAAAAAATGCTTTATAGGGCCCAGAATCTGCCGGTGCTTTATACTTTTTTTTTTTTAAACACATGGTTGGGTTAATTGAAAAAGCCAGATTCCGAGCCGTCCATTAAGGCTGGGGTCAGACGAGCGCGTTTTGTACAGACTGTGCGCGCGTGCAGTACGGACGCACTTTCTGACGGAAGACGCAGTAGTGGCCACACGGTCTGTGTTTTAAACAGACGTTATTTTTGACAGATGTACGAAAAGAAATTAAATATGAAAACCATTTTGTCGTTGTGCGCTCGCAGTTCGGTGCAGACACACTTCGCGCAGGGGGGCTCCATTGGCGATTATTCTATGCTGCGATGGATGTTCACACTGTGATCGTCTGGCACCAGCCTTACAAGTCACTTGATCGTGTGAACCCCTGCAGTTACTGTTACACCCACAAAGTGCAGATTATGACAGTAAGTGGAAAAAGAAAACCCAAACCACCACTTTGCTGCAGGAAGAGCCGTGACAGCTTGACAGCTGCCTGTACGACGCACACAAGACCAGCCCCTGACACCAATTTTTTTGAGGGGGGGGAATGGATAAAAAATAAAGGACTCCTTTACCCCCTTTGAGGTAACTGACCGGTGATATCGCCCCATAAAAGCAGACAACTGACACATTACAATATATGAATAAAATGTGGCAGATCAAGTCAGCGCATGCGCATTGACACTCTATGCCATCACCTGCAAACCTGCTGCCAGTGGGAATTCAAAGCTGAGTTATAAAATGAATACGCTGCAGCAGCAATAACTTAAGAGTATACAATGCTGCCGGTTTAAAAAGGTCAGGTATAACCAGTTTCCTCTGAACACAGTGTTTGGCATCAAATGACAGGTCTTCACGCTGCGGGACACAGGAACGCTAAGTCGCGGTACAGGAGATACCGAGGACATCTGGACCTGTATTTCCAGAACTGTCTTCAAGGGGCAGTTCTTTCAAAACCTGTCTTGGGTCGTCGTAACAGGCCAGGTTTGCATAATATGTGAAGCACAGCTGTGATTTGCTGCTCAGTGATTGCAGGATTCGCTCTGCATTTCCCAGAGGTTATTGTCTACTTACAACCTGTCCTGTTTAGGGGTTCCAGAGGACGAGGCTGGGAAACACTGGTCTCGGTCACAGCTAGTCATTAATGCAATGAGGGCCAGCATAGACAGTCATGCACAGGTTAAAGACGTACAAAAACCAGCACTGCAATTAAAGGGTTAAAGTTTATATAAAAGGCAGAGCTCATTTACACATTTTACGGTAAGAATCCTCGAGAACACGCACCGCTACGAAAACAAAACCTTCGTCGGCGCTGCGTCATTTTGTCTTCAATGCGCACCACGATCCAGGGGACCAATAAGCAGCGATGAGGTCTAGATTCTGGAACACACAGAGTCACACGCAGCGCACTGTACCTTGTTGGCATGAGATGGTTGTAGTTGTACACTTTGACGAATGACTTGATCTTTGACCGCTTTGCAATCCTCTTCTTCCCCATGGTGGCCGTCACTTTGCGAGGATATCGGTCAATGCCGGCGACCAAGGCGTGGCTGTACTGGCGGTCTGACGTCCCATCATCGACGTTCTGGTGGAGGAACGGCACAATAAAATGAACGTCCAACACAAACTCACAATGAAGCTTTCAGCATTTTAACCCCGAAGCTTCCTGAAAACATTCCCGTTTCCATGTGTTAAACACAATAAACTCGGACCTGAGTTCACTCTGTGACGCTGAGCGTTATGCCAACCCGATGCACGTGCGTTGAGAGGTATTGGCTGCTCAGCACGTCTTAGTAAAGCTGGACAGAACCGAACCCAGCGAGAGCGGGATCATAAATATATGTAACAGCTCACCTGATGACACCAACACTTTGTATTTTCCACGGGGCGTCTCATAAATACTATGTATAAAACACTGCACTCGCTGCCGGAGCGGGAAGTGTCGGAAGAAACAGCAGCAGCATTGATCACTTTAAACAAGAAAGCAACGCCGCTGCCTCGGTAAAAGAATAGCACCTTTTTAGTCAAACTTTGATCTTTCCACTGATACCTAGCTTGACCTTGTGGGGTGTAAGGAAGTGGATATAAGGGTCCATAGGACACCCCCCATCCCTCGCTTACTGCTAAACTGCCCCCAGCTTGCGCGAGTCAAGAGGTGGGAACTGATGTGAGGCGTCGTCCCAGACTGAGCAGACACTCCAGCATTGCTGAAGCCGCGGTCACCTGGGGGCATCGCCAGCGCTGGCATCATCCTCCGCATACAGCAGGGAAACATTAGAATGTGCCCCCCAGGTCAACTGCATTAAGGGAGGGAGGGGTCACACTGAGATTTGCACATCAGCTGATACAACGCCCCCCCCTGTAGTTTCAGCCTCAGATCCTTTGATCGTCACCGTTAGAATCCTCAGACACAATGTTTACCTTTACAATGACGGCTTTGCGGCCTGCATAACGTCCAGCCAAGACCAGCACAACTTTGCCGGGTTTCATAAACTTCCCCATGTCTGCAAATCAAGCCAGAAACAGAGTAATAAACAAGAGAGACGCAGCAGGGGAAAAAAAAAAAAAAACAGGACAGGGTTTTTGATTTAAAATGCTTCTTAACCTTTGACAAGAGTAGAAACAATTTTGCTAGAAACGAAAAAAAAATTTAAAATTAAAGTACAAGACTGTTTGCATATATTTAACCCCTTCACTGCTGAGCTAGTTTCTGCCGCCTACAAACCTGTTATTACATTTTCTCCAGAAACCTGCACTTTTAGCCAAAATTGAAAAAAATAAATAAATTCATGTATTTTGGCGCGCTGCGTTTTATGAATAATGTGACAATATATAAAGCGCAGCATTCGAAGCCGGTGCGGGAAACGAGAAGGTGAGTAACAGCAGCAGCATTGCTCGTTTAATATGTGAAAAGTGGATAATGTCTCTGCCTTAAAACAAAGATACAGCTCTCTTTTATTACGTGAGAAATAGAGAATCCCGGCGACACCTGACTTTAAGGCCTGGGAACTGTCCGGGGTCTAAAGCGTCGACACAAACTGGATTTTCCCAGCTAAGAATTTGGACCTAAATAATACAGAATCTGCTGCCTGGAAAACCCTTTATTGGGGCAACAGCGGCCCTACGGAGGTGGTTGTGAAACTACATATCCCATGATGCTCTGCCAACCCAACAAGCAGCTAAATATGGTCGACGCTGTGAAAAAAACCAAACACCCCCGATGGGGCCAAAGCCGCCGACCCCTGACCTATACAACAAGTGACCTCAGGAAGGGTTTAAACTTAAGGTAAAGCTGTGCGTGACACACGGGAAACGGGATGAAACCGCTCAGCAGTGAAGGGGTTAAGTGTCAGCTAGGCATCACATGTTCCAGGTTAGTTTTACTTGGTTTTGGAATCCCGGCGCGGCCAATGGAAGACAAGCGCATACCTGGAGCCCGTTTCCACAGGTAGGAGCGCAGTCACATGGTAACCTGGATGCACCAATACCATCACACGTTTATTGCAGCTGACCAATGGGCTACAGCAAGAGTCAGCAACATGGGCCCTCCAGAACTACATTTCCCGGGAATCTCCCCCAGCCTAGACAGGGGCTGAGCATCACGGGAGATGTAGTTCCAGGACAGATGAAAGATAGTGAATACCGGGTGACCCGGCAGCAGCGCCTGGACCCGAGCCGCTATACCGGCAGCCGTAAGGAGAGAGGGGTGTAAACACCGCCCTGTATCACAGACACCGGTGGAAACGCGTCACGTTCCCGCCTCACCCCGAACGGCAGCCGCGGGGCCCCCCAGCATCTCCCGTGAAACCGGAGAGCAGCGAAGCCTGACCGGGAGGCGGAGCGGGTCCATACAGGCCGCGTGTCACCTCCCAGGCCTCCCGGGGCACCACACCGGGGCCACACACCGGCTGCACGCGCGGGCGCCGCGGATGGCACAGGATGGTAAAAGCCGGGAGCTCCGGGTACTCACTGCTCGCCGCTTCGATGGCCGACTCGAAAGAAAGGAAGTGCCCACGTCTCCGCCCTCCTTTCACGCTGCGCTCGTGGTGACGCACTTCCTAGCGTATGCGTTCCAGGGTGGAGCGCGCCGCAGGGGCTTATCTGACGGGCTGAGGAAGATGCCATGACGTCCAGACAGTCACGTCACACGATTGGCTGGCGGAGGGTCGTTACTGCCGTTATTTATAAAGCGCCGGTGCAGCTCAGCGCATTATTCAGCTCGCCCCGCGTTATCTGCCGCCACCGGGTGAGAGCCGGGCGCAAAGTAAAGGGGCGGCGGCAGCACAGGGTGAGAGGCGCAAAGTAAAGGGGTGAGAGGCGCAAAGTAAAGGGGCGGCAGCAGCACAGGGTGAGAGGCGCAAAGTAAAGGGGCGAGCAGCACAGGGTGAGGGTCAGGCGCAAAATAAAGGTGTGGCGGGCAGCACGGGTGAGAGCCATGCATTGGGCTCTTGGTTCCTGGCGCACAGTAACGTGGCTGGCGGGCAGCAGAGGCTGGTGCTCGGTCTCCCGGTCATCACACAGCGGGTGTCCTACATGGAGTCTGAGGAACTTGAGGGGGTCCTAGTGGCGCAATGGATACTTTATGATGTTGAGAGATAATTCTAGACATGTGACTATACGGCCATAAAGCTGGCAATGAGGTCTAAAGCAATGATGGATTATATTGATCACTCGGTAAAAGGAAAAGTGTTCTTCAATGGACCAGCAGATCCCAAGAAGTTGTACAAATGGCAAAATTATGTGTAAAATCGCAAACACGTCACAAAGCGACCGTGATAGACTATAGTATCATGCATATTACTCTGTTCCTATGATACAATGGTGTACGATAAAACCGCATGTGCTTATAAGTGCTACCTATTTGGTAAAGTGCATACACAAAAAGTGTCGAAGTGCTATATAAAAAGTCAAGAAAAACTCCTCTTTTGGATTAAATGTTCATCACAAGAACTTGCAAAATATGAGTGAAATCAAATCCGTGTTCACAAGTTACTGTACAGCATAAAAGTCGCGCTGTGAAGTATAATGTCTCGCCGCCGCAACTCTTCTCCTCAGTTGACGGGTTCCATTATAAATTTAGAGGGAGAAAGTGCAGACTGTTTTGTTCAGTTTATGGTGAGTGTATAAAAGAATCTCACGGATTATAGAGCCTAATGAATCCCGGCTCTAGGTTGGAGTGACTCACACCAAATACAGGGTGGCGTTTCCCTTCTTTATGTCCTCTGATTGGCCTCAAATAAAATACACACAGAGACGGCGCTCCTATAGCGTAACACAGTATATAAAATCACAAAATGATTTAGCTTTCAGTCCAACTCACCGGCGTTGGAGCCTCGATTATCTCCGGCTCGGCTTATCAGCGGATGGTACTCCTTAATTAGGTGGGTACCTCACCCCTCTCTCCTGGAACCTCTCTCAGCTCCTGCCTCCAATCCTGCATTGATATCCGGACAGGGGGAGAAAGAAAGGGAGGGGGGGGGGAGAGAGAAATCCCTCTGTTACCCTCAGACTACCAGCCACAGTCTGGGAAGATGGGGGGGGGGGGAATTGCAATTTCAATTGAGAATAAAAAATGAGAATCTGGGTAAAATAATCAAAATGTATTCATCAGATAAAAATATGGGGGGGGAGTGGGGGTTTTACTGAACGCGTTTCGGCACTTAGCCTGTGCCTTCCTCAAGCAGTATGGTATAAAGGGTAGCTCAACCAGAGGACAAGCACAGATATTTATGTGGATAAACAGGGGTGAATGTAGAGTCACACAGGGCTGAAGAATTCTAAACCATACATACTTCTGACAGTGCCCGGTGCTAAACCAGCCAGGGTGGAATCTGTCACTAGGGATGAGTTGTTCGGTTCGATCAGTTCGGAGTTCGATTCAAACTTTGGCCGATCGAAAGTTCCCGAACTTTGAACTTTTTGGCGTGTTTGGTTCGAGTTCGCAAAAAAATAAAAATTTAGAAAAAAGTATAAAAAAATACTAAAAAATCTAGAAATAAAGAGACTCTACTGCAGAATATTATAAGCAACGGTTTATTAGATATTGAATTAAAAAGTAATGTGTGCGTGCAAAGATTCTCACCTCTAAATGACCTGTGTTCTCAAACGGTAAACAGGTGTTTTTAGTCTGGTCTAATGAATTTGATACATTGTATGTATGTAGACTATACTGAGGGTGTGGTGTCTGCTTCTGAGAAGTGTTAATTTTTCTCCTAAATCTTCCTCTAATATGCTGCATTTCACTGCTGTGTGCTGAGCTCATTTTTACCGCTTTCACTCGTCATGTTTAAACACGATTTGAAGCCACATTTTATTAAATAACCCAGACATATTAGATATCGTTCTTTCCGGCAGACTCCGCAGATTCATAATATATCATTTTTATATGTATACGTCATGTCCTGCCTGTATATTATGTCAAAAAGTGCAATAAAATTAGAATTTTTAATCATCTGCAGTGTGTAAAGTGGTTTTTTTTTCACATTTTAGCACATGAGCGTTTGCGGTTATGTTTTCTATGGGGTGCGCTTGTACAAAAATTAGAAATGGGGACTTGTTACATTTTGTGGGGGGGGGGATTACGTGATTTATAGCACGCACCCATAGAAAAAAAATCATTAGTGCATCATCGTTCACATTATAATTAAAATGTGAACATATTGCTGCATTAATAAAAATAACACACAAAAAAAATACATGTTTTTTTTACTTTATACCTGGTCATGTTTCGGTATCATTCGAAAGGCCATGCTCAGGCCTTTCGATAGATGCCTGGAGATATCGGGGTTCAAATGAACCCCCTATCTCCACCAGGGGATTGGCCTGGGCAATATATATATACGCATGATGTGAGCTGGCCTGGACAATATATATACGCATGATGGCGCATCTGTCAGTCCGTGAGCATGATGCGAGCTGGCCTGGGCAATTTATATACGCATGATGGCGCATTTGTGACTGTGAGCATGATGTGAGCTGGCCTGGGCAATATACAGTTGTGTTCAAAATTATTCAACCCCCACTGAAATTGAGTGTTTTGGCCAGTTTGACATTGATTTTGATCATTCAGTCATCTTGCTTACAATTAAATCAAAAAGGCACGTGTAGGTCAGACAAATATAACATAACATTTATAATGAAATAACCACAAATGTCTTTTCTGTGCTCACATCATTATCAGTTTTATTCAACCCCCAAGTGACATTCAATCTTAGTACTTAGTACAACATCCTTTTACAGTTATAACAGCTTTTAAACGTGAAGCATAGCTTGACACAAGTGTCTTGCAGCCATCTACGGGTATCTTCGCCCATTCGTCATGGGCAAAAGCCTCCAGTTCAGTCACATTCATAGGCTTGCGCACTGCAACTGCTTTCTTTAAGGCTGGGTTCACACCTACGTGTTGCGCAGCGTCGCGCAATGCGTGCGTTTTTTTTACACGCGTTCGCGCATACAAACGCGCACGCGCGTTCGCGGCTATGATATGGCCGCGACGCGCGGCTATCTGCAGAAAAGAAGCTCCCGAACTTTTGTGCGTCGGCCGTTTATCAGCGCGTTCATGCGCGCTGAGAAACGGCCAGGTGTGACATGCACACATAGGGAATCATGGGATTCCACTGTTTGAGCGTTTTACAGTGCGTAGGAACGCGCTGTAAAACGCTTAGGCTGGGTTCACACCTAAGTCCCACCAGAGGTTCTCAATCGGATTTAAGTCAGGTGACTGCGATGGCCACTCCAAAATGTTCCAGCCTTTAGGCCAGGGTCAGACGAACGCATTTCTGACGTCCAGCGTCAAAACGTACGTTGGTGCGTGTGAACGCATTTTTTCACGGAATACGCGAAAGCGGTCAGACGATGCGCAATTCTGGACGTATTTCATGACGGAGCTGGAGAAAAAAAAACGATGAATCTAATTAATTGATGAATGAAAAAATAACGGGGTAGGGTTATAAAAAGCCATTTGGGTATGGTGGCGTTTTTCAAAGATGGATCCAGTACAAGTCTGTGTGTTTGCTGCAATGGGGTACCTGTACCTTAAGAGGAAGAGAAAGCGGCGAACCTGGGTTCATGAAATCAACGCTGCCAGACCCACGCATGGACACTTTGTGACGCTGTACAGGCCACTGCGAGAGAGGGACCCCGTGAAGTTTTTCAACTACATGCGGATGTCCATCCCCTCCTTTGATGAACTGTTGTCGCGGGTACGCGAGCCACTGACTAAGAGGGACACCAACTTGAGGGCCGCCATACCACCGGAGGAGATGATAGTCATCACTTTGCGGTACGTACTGTCAAACACCTGCATACATGACATCGCTGCCAGTCACCTGACATGAGTGCATCATGTCTGTAGTCACATGCCCACTGTTACATGCATACACACACACACACACACACACACACACACACACACACACACACACAGGCATCACATCACACGTACATAATCATAAATGACACCGACAACAATGTAGACCAAAATAATAATATAATATGAAACATTAAATAAAATAACAGTAAATATTTTCGACATATATTATACTTGTTAACTGAAGGTCATGATATATTAAACATGAAACCAAATAACACATGACAAACAAAACTAAAACATATTCATGACATGTATCACAGATCATGATACCGCCGAGCATCTGGGTCATGAGGGCCGGTGGTGTGGCTAGAGCAGTACTCCGACTCTGTGTGTGGCCTGGCTCCAGGGGGCATGGCTGGGTGGGTGGACAGCACCTCACTGGGGAGGGAAGATCCACTGGCATTGGTGGATTGTGGCACAGCATTGTAACCGGCTGCGTGATGGGGACGCGAAAGGATGTCGTCAAATATTGCCAGAGATCTGCGCCGGTACTCCACCTTCTCAGCCTCGCTCATCTTGTTGAGGAGGAGCATACAGGCATTAAAGAACGACATGTCCATGGAGTCCGCAAGCATGCAGCGTTGGTGTGGATGGTTGGTTTGAGCCTCCATGAAGGTAACCATGGCCTGCTCCAGGTCTGTAGCTGGTGCCCTTCTCCTCTGTGCAGGTCTGGTGCTGACCGTTGTTGCGGTACCTGCCACCTGTCCTGTCTCCACATCCTCCTCCAGGTGCGACTCTGCACCACCCCGGTTCACCTCCTCCTGGCAGCTGGCAGAACCTCCTGGCACCATGTGTTGGACCTGTGAGCCGGAGGTCGATGGCTGGTCGATGCTGCTGACGCTACTGCGCGGCTCCTGGGTCCTTCGGAGGAACGACAGTTGCTCTGTATAGATGTATCCACGGACCTTTTTGGAACCAGCTCCAGAGCGCGCAGCCATGGCTTGCTTCTTCTGCACCCGCGTATAATTGTCGCGTACTGTGCGCCATTTGTTCATCGCCTCTTGTGCTGCAAAACATGAGGAGTGTGACATTAGCTTGTGTTCATGGTATGTGATCATATTCAAACAGTTTTGGTTGTAAGGAAAACCACCTAGGATCCAGAAAGATGGCACAGCTTCAACAGGAATAGAGGTTGAAAAAAAATAAAATTTATTTAAAACAAATGTAAAATATGCTCCAGAATGCGTTTCGCCGCATAAAATTGCGGCTTCATCAGCTGGTACATCAGTTGGTGCAATAGTAAATATATATATATACATACATACATACATACATACATACATACACGCATACACGCATGATGTAAATTTGCAAAGGATAAAGGCACGCAAAGTGAAATTTTGATGTGTCTGAAATTGAAACTTATGTGACAACTCTTAATTTTTCGGTAATTTATATTTGTTCAATACAGTCAATTTTAATTTGTTTAATAGAGTTTATATTTATTTTACCTTTACTATTGGTGCTTTTCAAACTTTGTTCTTAAATAAAAAGAAATTTAGCAGTTTCATGTTGTTGTTTTTTTGGGGGGGGGGGGTGCAAGTAGCTGGTCTTGCCTAGGGCGCAAAATAGTCTAGCACCAGCCCTGACCACAGGGTCCACCCCTGCATTCTTCCACAATACCACAGAGGGGTTACTGTATGATGGCACTTGCTGGCCTGGCACCAAAGGCACAATATTTGGGTGCACTGCCACTGACGCCTGTATCAGATTCAGATCCTCAGAGGGGTTACGGTGTGACGGCACTGTTGCCGACGCTAAAGGACCAATTTTAAAGCACCTATTGTTACTTTCATCCAAAGCCTGCATAAGTTTCACAATTTTGCCCAAAAAAAAATCAGTAAACTTTTTCTGCGTGTCCGAAAATGTCTCCTCTTTTCATACAGGCTGCCGCCCCAAGCAGTTGTTTATGAATAGATTAAAGGAAAACCGTTAACCGTCATTTGAAACGTCATATTTTTTGTTTTTAAGTGTTTCTATACATCCTAGAAATCCGCCACTTCACGGGCAGATTATGGGGACCTCCTAGGCACGATATTTGAAGGAATTTTTGGTTTTTATTTTTAACCCTTATTTCATGGAAAACTCACTGTCCCTTTAAAAACATTTTGTTTAAAAACTTTTTGTCCTGGTTTCCTGTCCCCCAGGGCACTACCCGGACCCCCATACACCTTTTATGGCAAATATCTAGCATATATGCCCTCTTGGAGGACACTCTAAAAATCGAATTTTGAGTCCCATTGACTTGCATTGAGTTCGTGTTCGAGCATTTGGAAAGTTCGAATGCGAATCGAACTCGGGGGGTGTTCGGCTCATCACTATCTGTCACTGGCCGGCGTGAGAAATCCTACTCCCACACACCTGTCTGCATGCAGTGTTACCCGCAGCTAGAGGGACTCATACAGATAAGAGAAATTACTTGCAGTGGGACATGGCCTGTACAAGACTTTTCCAAAATTAGGGATCTGTGTACCGTCAATTTAGAGCGAACTGATGAAGCTGTAGCAACCCTACAGTGAAACGCGTGTTGAGTGCGTTTTAATTGACCATCTTGATCTGTGCTATATCCTCAGATAAATGATTAACCCCTTAGGGTTGTCCTTGATCTGTACTGGAATTTTGCAGTGACATTATTTGAGCCCTATGGTTTAAATTGTATTAAGACCGGAATGGGGGGTCTGTGGTTTTTGACACAGTGTATTTTGTATATGTGGTCCCACTACAAGGAGACCAGGTGATACTTGCAGTAGTGCAATATATGGATACAAACGGTGTTACTAGCAGCTGCCACTAAGCTTTCTGGTGACTAATTAGTACTGAAAGTGGGCAATGACCGTTTGAGGCTCAGATTCTATTGGTATTAAGACTGGAATGGTGACTCGTGTTTCCAGATACTGTGCACCTTGAATATATGGTCCCATTATAAGGAGACCAGGTGATACTCAGTAGACCTGCAACATATGGTCACACATACTACTAACCACGGCCATCCAGCTCCTTGTCTTTGGTTATTTGACTCACTTTATTACCACGAGTGACAAACCATCGTGGGGCAAAGAAATAGAAACATAGAAAAATGTCGGCAGATAAGAACCTTTCGGCCCATCTAGTCGCCCAATTACATGGATACTTTACCTGGATTTATCTTTTGTTTAGGATAGCCTTATGCCTATCCCATGCCTGCTTAAATTCAATCACTGTTTTGGCCTCTACCACTTCTACTGGAAGACTGTTCCATGTATCCACCACCCTCTCAGTAAAATAATGCTTCCTGATGTTACTTTTAAACCTTTGCCCCTCTAATCTAAGACTATGTCCTCTTTGTTTCCTTTTAAATATACTCCCTTCCTCTACCTTGTGGATTCCCTTTACGTATTTAAATGTTTCTATCATATCTCCTCTGTCTCGTCTTTTTTCCAAGCTGTACATGTTAAGATCATTAAGCCTTTCCTGGTAACTTTTCTCCTTCAAGCCGTACACCATTTTAGTAGCCCTTCTCTGAACTCTCTCTAAGATGTCTATATCCTTCTGGAGATACGGTCTCCAGTACTGCACACAGTACTCCAAGTGAGGTCTCACCAGTGCTCTGTACAGTGGCATGAGCACTTCCCTTTTCCTACTGCTAATACAGGCTCTCCCTACACAACCAAGCATTCTGCCAGCATTTCCAAGCATTCTGCCAGCATTTCCTGCTGCTCTATTACCCTTAGATCCTCTGCAATAATAACCCCTAAATCCCAACCCTCAGATGTATCAAATATTCTATATTCAGCCCTTGGGTTTTTACGTCCCAGGTGCATTATCTTGCACTTATCCACATTAAAACTCAATTGTCACAGCTCCCACCATTTTTTTAGTTTACCTAAATCATTTGTCATTTGGCTGATCCCTCCAGGAATGTCAACCCTGTTGCAAATCTTTGTGTCATCAGCAAAAAGACATACTTTACCATTAAACCCTTCTGCAATATCACTAATAAAAATATTAACCCTTTCGCTGCTGAGGCTTTTCCCGCCCCTGTGCTGAGGTCATTTCTACCGGTTTTGCTCATCATGTTTAAACGCGTTTTGAAGGCTTATTTTAGTATATTACCCAGACATATTATATATATCGTTCTTTCTGTCAGATTCATAATATGTCATTATTATATGTATACGTCATGACCTGTCTGTATATTATAACAAAAAATGCAATAAAATATGATTTTTCAATAATTTACAATGTGTAAAGTGTTTTTTTTTTTTCACATTTTAACATGCGAGCAATTGCGGTTATATTTTGTATGGGGTGCGCTTGTTAAAAAGATTAGAGATGGGGTCTCGTTACATTTTTTTTGGGGAAAATTACACGATTTTTAACAAACGCACCGCATACAAAAATCGTTAGTGCAGCATCATTGTTCACATTATAATTGAAATGGGAACAATATTGCTGCATTAACAAACCAAAAAAAAAAAAAAAAACTTGTTTATTTTTTTTTAATAATTTTTTTTTTAAATATTTTTTTACTTTTACATTTTTTTTTTTTTTTTTTTTACTAACTTTTTTCACATTCGTGTTCGGTATCGTTGGAACGGCCATGCTCTGGCCAATCCAACAATACCAAACTTTAACCCCTAACTGCCACGGATCGGTAGATAGGGGGTTCCAATGAACCCCCCCTATCTCCACCATTGGTGGCAGCTAGGGGTTAACTCCAGGACTGGCGTCATCGTGCTATGCACGATGACGCCAGTCCTCAGGGGGAGTTCCCGGAGGCTTGGCCGACATCCAAGATGTCGGCCAGCTCCGGGAAAGGATCACGAACCGGCGCTTTTCAGCGCCGATTCGTGATCCAGCTCCCCAGGGGTTAATGCCAGGTACCATTTGGAAGGGCAGGCTGTGCCCTTCCAAACGGTGCCTGGGTTAACCCCCGCAACGCCGCCGATCGGGAGGGAGAGAGGTCCGAAGGACCTCCCCCCCTCCCTTTCAGGCGCCTCCTCCGCACATGCGGGGGGGGCGCCTGAATTAGGTGTCATTGCGCCGCCGCGATGACACCTAATTACTCCAGCGGCGGTTCCGGATGCTGGGCTGACAGAGGATGTCAGCCCGCACCGGGGGGGGGGGCCAGCGATCGGCCGGAACCCGGCGAACGCTGACCCCAAAGGCAGGACGCGCTCAGCGCGTCCACCGCATGGAACGTGACATGCGGTTGGACGCGCTGAGCGCGTCCGCCGCAGCGAAGGGGTTAAAGAGAATGGGTCCAAGTACTGACCCCTGAGGTACCCCACTGGTAACTAGACCTTGCGCCGAATAAACTCCATTTACCACAACCCTCTGTTGTCTGTCACTCAGCCACTGCCTAATCCATTCAACAATATTGGAATCCAAGCTCAAAGATTGCAATTTATTGATAAGCTTCTATGCGGAACAGTATCAAAAGCCTTACTGAAATCTAAATAAGCAATGTCTACTGCACCACCTGTGTCTATTATTTTTGTTACCCAATCAAAAAAATCAATAAGATTAGTTTGGCATGATCTCCCTGAGGTAAACCCATGTTGTTTCTGATCCTGTAATCTATGTGTTTTTAGATGTTCAACAATCCTTTCCTTTAACATGGTTTCCATTAATTTCCCCACTACTGACGTAAGACTAACTGGCCTATAGTTCCCCGATTCCTCCCTACTACCCTTCTTGTAAATGGGCACAACATTTGCTAATTTCCAGTCTTCTGGGACGACTCCCGTTAACAGATTTAACCAATCCTTGTTAACGGTTTTGCTATTACATCACTGAGCTCTTTTAATAATTTAGGGTGGATCCCATCAGGCCCCATTCACGTATTTGTCTTTACTTTAGACAGCTGCTGTAGAACCTCCTCCTCTGTAAACTCATATGTAAATGTCTCGTTAGTGTTTCCTCCTGACTGAGGTCCCTTTCCTTCCTTTTCTTCTGCAAAGACTGAACAAAAATATTCATTGAGGCAGTCAGCGAGACTTTTATTCTCTTCTACATACCTTCCTTCCTTTGTTTTTAATCTAACTAATCCTTGTTTTACTTTTCTCGTTTATGTATCTAAAAAATGTTTGTCCCCCTTTTTTACTGACTGAGCTATTTTCTCTTCTGCGTGTGCTTTGGAAGCTCTTATAAATTGCTTTGCCTCTTTCTGCCTAATCTTATAGGTTTGCCTATCTTCTTCACTCTGAGTTGTTTTATAATTATTGAATGCTGTCTTTTTGTTCTTCACTATTTTGGCCACTTCTGCAGAGTACCACAGTGGTTTCTTCCCTTTTTTGTTTTTGCTAACAAGCCGAATGCAATTGCCTGTGGCCTTCAATAATGCTTCCTTTAAATAATCCCATTTCTCCTGGACTCCCTTTAAACTCCTCCAGTCTGATAATGACTCCTTCACACAAAATCTCATTTTAGAAAAATCTGTTTTTTTTAAAGTCTAAAACTTTTGTTTTTGTGTGGTGCGGCTCCATCCCTGTTCTTATATTAAACCATACTGACTGGTGATCACTAGATCCCAAATTTTCACCTACAACAACGTCCGATACCAAACCTCCATTTGTGAGTATTAAATCCAATATGGCCTCTTTACGGGTCGGCTCCTCAACTACTTGTGTTAGAGATAATCCCAGTAGGGAGTTTAGAATATTTGTACTCCTGGTGCACCCAGCTGTTTTGGTTTTCCAGTTAACATCAGGAAGATTAATAAATAAATATTATTTTTTATAATTTTCTTTTTTCTTTGGGATATGGTTAAGGAGCTGTAATATATATATTGGCATATGGTTAAGGAGCTGTAATAAGCGACTTGCTAAACCAAACCCATGAAAATACCCTGCAATTAATATTACAGCCAGTACCAGAGGGACTCTCTCATACACCTGTCTGCATGCAGCGTTACCCACAGCTAGAGGGACTCTCATACACCTGTCTGCATGCAGCGTTACTCACAGCTGGAGGGACTCTCATACACCTGTCTGCATGCAGCGTTACCCACAGCTAGAGGGACTCTCATACACCTGTCTGCATGCAGCGTTACCCACAGTTAGAGGGACTCTCATACACCTGTCTGCATGCAGCGTTACTCACAGCTAGAGGGACTCTCATACACCTGTCTGCATGCAGCGTTACCCACAGCTAGAGGGACTCTCATACACCTGTCTGCATGCAGCGTTACCCACAGCTAGAGGGACTCTCTCATACACCTGTCTGCATGCAGCGTTACCACAGCTAGAGGGACTCTCATACACCTGTCTGCATGCAGCGTTACCCACAGCTAGAGGGACTCTCTCATACACCTGTCTGCATGCAGCGTTACTCACAGCTAGAGGGACTCTCATACACCTGTCTGCATGCAGCGTTACCCACAGCTAGAGGGACTCTCATACACCTGTCTGCATGCAGCGTTACTCACAGCTAGAGGGACTCTCATACACCTGTCTGCATGCAGCGTTACTCACAGCTAGAGGGACTCTCATACACCTGTCTGCATGCAGCGTTACTCACAGCTAGAGGGACTCTCTCATACACCTGTCTGCATGCAGCGTTACTCACAGCTAGAGGGACTCTCTCATACACCTGTCTGCATGCAGCGTTACTCACAGCTGGAGGGACTCATACACCTGTCTGCATGCAGCGTTACCTCACAGCTAGAGGGACTCTCATACACCTGTCTGCATGCAGCGTTACCCACAGCTAGAGGGACTCTCATACACCTGTCTGCATGCAGCGTTACCCACAGCTAGAGGGACTCTCATACACCTGTCTGCATGCAGCGTTACTCACAGCTAGAGGGACTCTCTCATACACCTGTCTGCATGCAGCGTTACCACAGCTGGAGGGACTCTCATACACCTGTCTGCATGCAGCGTTACTCACAGCTAGAGGGACTCTCATACACACCTGTCTGCATGCAGCGTTACCCACAGCTAGAGGGACTCTCATACACCTGTCTGCATGCAGCGTTACTCACAGCTAGAGGGACTCTCTCATACACCTGTCTGCATGCAGCGTTACCCACAGCTGGAGGGACTCTCATACACCTGTCTGCATGCAGCGTTACCCACAGCTAGAGGGACTCTCATACACCTGTCTGCATGCAGCGTTACCCACAGCTAGAGGGACTCTCTCATACACCTGTCTGCATGCAGCGTTACCCACAGCTAGAGGGACTCTCATACACCTGTCTGCATGCAGCGTTACCCACAGCTAGAGGGACTCTCTCATACACCTGTCTGCATGCAGCGTTACCCACAGCTAGAGGGACTCTCATACACCTGTCTGCATGCAGCGTTACTCACAGCTAGAGGGACTCTCATACACCTGTCTGCATGCAGCGTTACTCACAGCTAGAGGGACTCTCATACACCTGTCTGCATGCAGCGTTACTCACAGCTAGAGGGACTCTCATACACCTGTCTGCATGCAGCGTTACTCACAGCTAGAGGGACTCTCATACACCTGTCTGCATGCAGCGTTACTCACAGCTAGAGGGACTCTCTCATACACCTGTCTGCATGCAGCGT
Source organism: Leptobrachium leishanense (assembly GCA_009667805.1). Taxonomy (NCBI): domain Eukaryota; kingdom Metazoa; phylum Chordata; class Amphibia; order Anura; family Megophryidae; genus Leptobrachium; species Leptobrachium leishanense. Next base: position 3,201,065 of record CM019074.1, read on the forward strand.
TACTCACAGCTAGAGGGACTCTCTCATACACCTGTCTGCATGCAGCGTTACCCACAGCTAGAGGGACTCTCATACACCTGTCTGCATGCAGCGTTACTCACAGCTAGAGGGACTCTCTCATACACCTGTCTGCATGCAGCGTTACTCACAGCTAGAGGGACTCTCTCATACACCTGTCTGCATGCAGCGTTACCCACAGCTAGAGGGACTCTCATACACCTGTCTGCATGCAGCGTTACTCACAGCTAGGGACTCTCATACACCTGTCTGCATGCAGCGTTACTCACAGCTAGAGGGACTCTCATACACCTGTCTGCATGCAGCGTTACTCACAGCTAGAGGGACTCTCTCATACACCTGTCTGCATGCAGCGTTACAGGCAGCTAGAGGGACTCTCATACACCTGTCTGCATGCAGCGTTACAGGCAGCTAGAGGGACTCTCTCATACACCTGTCTGCATGCAGCGTTACTCACAGCTAGAGGGACTCTCATACACCTGTCTGCATGCAGCGTTACTCACAGCTAGAGGGACTCTCTCATACACCTGTCTGCATGCAGCGTTACTCACAGCTAGAGGGACTCTCTCATACACCTGTCTGCATGCAGCGTTACTCACAGCTAGAGGGACTCTCATACACCTGTCTGCATGCAGCGTTACTCACAGCTAGAGGGACTCTCTCATACACCTGTCTGCATGCAGCGTTACCACAGCTAGAGGGACTCTCTCATACACCTGTCTGCATGCAGCGTTACTCACAGCTAGAGGGACTCTCATACACCTGTCTGCATGCAGCGTTACAGCTAGAGGGACTCTCTCATACACCTGTCTGCATGCAGCGTTACTCACAGCTAGAGGGACTCTCTCATACACCTGTCTGCATGCAGCGTTACTCACCACAGCTAGAGGGACTCTCTCATACACCTGTCTGCATGCAGCGTTACTCACAGCTAGAGGGACTCTCTCATACACCTGTCTGCATGCAGCGTTACCCACAGCTAGAGGGACTCTCATACACCTGTCTGCATGCAGCGTTACTCACAGCTAGAGGGACTCTCTCATACACCTGTCTGCATGCAGCGTTACTCACAGCTAGAGGGACTCTCATACACCTGTCTGCATGCAGCGTTACTCACAGCTAGAGGGACTCTCATACACCTGTCTGCATGCAGCGTTACTCACAGCTAGAGGGACTCTCATACACCTGTCTGCATGCAGCGTTACTCACAGCTAGAGGGACTCTCTCATACACCTGTCTGCATGCAGCGTTACTCACAGCTAGAGGGACTCTCATACACCTGTCTGCATGCAGCGTTACTCACAGCTAGAGGGACTCTCTCATACACCTGTCTGCATGCAGCGTTACTCACAGCTAGAGGGACTCTCTCATACACCTGTCTGCATGCAGCGTTACCCACAGCTAGAGGGACTCTCATACACCTGTCTGCATGCAGCGTTACTCACAGCTAGAGGGACTCTCTCATACACCTGTCTGCATGCAGCGTTACTCACAGCTAGAGGGACTCTCTCATACACCTGTCTGCATGCAGCGTTACCCACAGCTAGAGGGACTCTCATACACCTGTCTGCATGCAGCGTTACTCACAGCTGGAGGGACTCTCATACACCTGTCTGCATGCAGCGTTACTCACAGCTAGAGGGACTCTCATACACCTGTCTGCATGCAGCGTTACTCACAGCTAGAGGGACTCTCTCATACACCTGTCTGCATGCAGCGTTACAGGCAGCTAGAGGGACTCTCATACACCTGTCTGCATGCAGCGTTACAGGCAGCTAGAGGGACTCTCTCATACACCTGTCTGCATGCAGCGTTACTCACAGCTAGAGGGACTCTCATACACCTGTCTGCATGCAGCGTTACTCACAGCTAGAGGGACTCTCTCATACACCTGTCTGCATGCAGCGTTACTCACAGCTAGAGGGACTCTCTCATACACCTGTCTGCATGCAGCGTTACTCACAGCTAGAGGGACTCTCTCATACACCTGTCTGCATGCAGCGTTACTCACAGCTAGAGGGACTCTCATACACCTGTCTGCATGCAGCGTTACTCACAGCTAGAGGGACTCTCTCATACACCTGTCTGCATGCAGCGTTACTCACAGCTAGAGGGACTCTCTCATACACCTGTCTGCATGCAGCGTTACTCACAGCTAGAGGGACTCTCTCATACACCTGTCTGCATGCAGCGTTACTCACAGCTAGAGGGACTCTCTCATACACCTGTCTGCATGCAGCGTTACCCACAGCTAGAGGGACTCTCATACACCTGTCTGCATGCAGCGTTACTCACAGCTAGAGGGACTCTCATACACCTGTCTGCATGCAGCGTTACAGCTAGAGGGACTCTCTCATACACCTGTCTGCATGCAGCGTTACTCACAGCTAGAGGGACTCTCTCATACACCTGTCTGCATGCAGCGTTACTCACAGCTAGAGGGACTCTCATACACCTGTCTGCATGCAGCGTTACAGCTAGAGGGACTCTCTCATACACCTGTCTGCATGCAGCGTTACTCACAGCTAGAGGGACTCTCATACACCTGTCTGCATGCAGCGTTACTCACAGCTAGAGGGACTCTCTCATACACCTGTCTGCATGCAGCGTTACTCACAGCTAGAGGGACTCTCTCATACACCTGTCTGCATGCAGCGTTACTCACAGCTAGAGGACTCTCTCATACACCTGTCTGCATGCAGCGTTACTCACAGCTAGAGGGACTCTCTCATACACCTGTCTGCATGCAGCGTTACCCACAGCTAGAGGGACTCTCATACACCTGTCTGCATGCAGCGTTACTCACAGCTAGAGGGACTCTCATACACCTGTCTGCATGCAGCGTTACAGCTAGAGGGACTCTCTCATACACCTGTCTGCATGCAGCGTTACTCACAGCTAGAGGGACTCTCTCATACACCTGTCTGCATGCAGCGTTACTCACAGCTAGAGGGACTCTCATACACCTGTCTGCATGCAGCGTTACAGCTAGAGGGACTCTCTCATACACCTGTCTGCATGCAGCGTTACAGGCAGCTAGAGGGACTCTCATACACCTGTCTGCATGCAGCGTTACCCACAGCTAGAGGGACTCTCATACACCTGTCTGCATGCAGCGTTACTCACAGCTAGAGGGACTCTCATACACCTGTCTGCATGCAGCGTTACCCACAGCTAGAGGGACTCCAAATCCGTAGCATGACACGTGCATTGTGATTGGGTGTGAGGCGTCACGTGGCGCGACTCATTCCGTTGCTGTGATAACTAATAAAGCCGGAAACGTATAGTAGCCCCGCCCCCTCCTGCTAGCGAGCTGTCACTGTTATTAAATCAGATTGCAGAACTTCCAATCCCGTCAGACGTTCGGAAATTCGCGTCATCAGACCTGACCAATAGGAACTCAGCAAGCTGAAGGTTGGGGCGGTGGCTTTGTTGGAGCCAATGGCAGCGCGCCGCTTTCCTTGTGAAGCAGGAAGTGGGTGGTGACCATGTGTCAGGCTGTGGGAAATGATTGCTGTGCTGTGTCTGCTGGTTCTGAGCTCCCTGATCCCCGGTCTGGAGGGGGAACCCGCGGAACTGGACCTGGCGAGATACAGGTAGCGGGGAGGGAGGGCACACACTTTATTTTTTACTCCCTTGTTAGTGAAGGGGTTAAACATTCAGTGTTGTGGATGTAAGAGCCGGTGGCAGCAGCCCGTTCAGCCCGGTGTTCCCGGTGTGTTGGAGGCTCTTCCTTAGAGATCTGTGCGCTCCTTCCACAGCAGCGCTATGAGGTTACCTGGCCAGGTCACAGTGTCTGTCGCCGCACGGTGCACCTCCAGGGGTTCACATACTTTTTCCTGTTGCTGCACATTATATACACACACAATGCTAAATTATGACCTCGTCCAACTGTGCCCCCTACATCACGCACATGCGCACCACGACGGCCAAATGGCTCCGCTGCAGGGCTGCCGACGCGTTGCACAACTTGGCCCGTTTGATCACAGCGCCGCTGTGTGCATGCGCACAGTATCTGTCAGCGCTACATGTCTGTGCTAGAGGCCCTGCGTGATCCGCTGCTCTGGCAGCATTGCATAGCGTTTCGGGGCAGCTGTACGTGCATCGCGTCAATTCATGCGACAACAAATCTGTCCTTAATGGTGAAAAACTAATGGAAATCTTCCAGAAATATATAGGGCTTTATTATCTAAACAGTGATTTACTGAGAATGTTGGCGGGTTCAGCCGCCAGGACCCGCTTTAATCTTGGCGATTAAGTTGCAGATTTCTCATTCAGCTAATTTGGTTTAAATTGTGATTTTTCTGTTTTCTGTGCAGGGATCGAGTGAAAGCCATGTTTTATCACGCGTATAACAACTACCTGGAGAATGCCTACCCGTACGATGAATTGCGGCCGCTGACGTGTGACGGGCAGGACACCTGGGGCAGGTAACGATGCCGCGATGCACAATCTCTACACAATGTGTGACACTCCTAGCTGTGGTTATTGTATGTTTGTGTGTTGTAGGTATTTGTCACTGGCTGGTCCTGGATCTCTCCATCCTTTTAAATGCCGGGGGGGGGGCAGGGGGGTCTTTTTATGGATTCTTTCAAAAATTCTTAAAAATATTTTCTTTTCTCGTAAGTTTTTCTCTGACGCTGATCGATGCTCTGGACACATTGTTGGTAAGTGTTTTGCTTGTGCTCTGTCCTCAGCGTCTCGCTGGGCTAACACTGGCTCCTCTGAGTGGGGACGTCGTGCCGCGCTCCCTCATATTGGATGGAATGGATCGGAACATTGCACTCCCTCTCATCGGGTGGGAGGGGTTGATGTGCTGCATGCCGTCGGGCGGGAGGGGTTGATGTGCTGCATGCCGTTGGGCGGGAGGGGTTGATGTGCTGCATGCCGTCGGGTGGGAGGGGTTGATGTGCTGCATGCCGTCGGGCGGGAGGGGTTGATGTGCTGCATGCCGTCGGGCGGGAGGGGTTGACGTGCTGCGTGCCGTCGGGCGGGAGGGGTTGACGTGCTGCGTGCCGTCGGGCGGGAGGGGTTGACGTGCTGCGTGCCGTCGGGCGCGGAGGGAGGGGTTGATGTGCTGCGCGCCGTCGGGCGGGAGGGAGGGGTTGATGTGTTGCGCGCCGTCGGGCGGGAGGGAGGGGTTGATGTGTTGCGTGCCGTCGGGCGGGAGGGGTTGATGTGCTGCGCGCCGTCGGGCGGGAGGGAGGGGTTGATGTGCTGCGCGCCGTCGGGCGGGAGGGGTTGATGTGCTGCGCGCCGTCGGGCGGGTGGGAGGGGTTGATGTGCTGCGTGCCGTCGGGTGGGAGGGGTTGATGTGCTGCGTGCCGTCGGGCGGGAGGGGTTGATGTGCTGCGTGCCGTCGGGCGGGAGGGGTTGATGTGCTGCGTGCCGTCGGGCGGGAGGGGTTGATGTGCTGCATGCCGACGGGCGGGAGGGGTTGATGTGCTGCGCGCCGTCGGCGGGAGGGGTTGATGTGCTGCATGCCGTCGGGCGGGAGGGGTTGATGTGCTGCATGCCGTCGGCGGGAGGGGTTGATGTGCTGCATGCGTCGGGCGGGAGGGGTTGATGTGCTGCATGCCGACGGGCGGGAGGGAGGGGTTGATGTGCTGCGCGCCGTCGGGCGGGAGGGAGGGGTTGATGTGTTGCGCGCCCTGTAACTGTATAAGCTGTATGTATAATAATTTCCCAGCCCTGAAAATCCAATGTCTGTTTCCGGCAGATCATCGGGAATGAAACGGAGTTCCAGCGAGTGGTGAATGTGCTGCAGGAGAAGCTGGACTTTGACATCGATGTCAACGCGTCTGTGTTTGAGACCAATATTCGAGGTGGGAAACTTAGACCTTCTCTTATGTTTGTCCCCAGATTAGTTCACATTTTATGAAGTCGGATGACGCCGGCTCCGAATGAATAAACGATTGTGTGTTTTTTTTTTTTTTCTGTGTTTTGGGATTTGGAAAAGAAACGTTTGATAAACACTTTGACCTGGACACATTGACAATGTATCAGCAGTAAAGGGCACCTTCTATTTGTCCCATTTGGATTGAGCTGCAGACGATATGAAATTCTCTGAATATAAGGTGTGTGTGTGTGTTCGTTCCTGCACAACGAGCCGTGCTGCTCCCGCACATTGTCTTCCTCTGTGTTGCGGTGTATAGCAGAAGCTCAGCGCTGGACTCTACATAATATTTTATTATTGATAAATTGGGGATCTCAAGCTTTGCTCCCCAGAAGTTTCTGCGTCACATCTCCCATGATTCCCTAGCCATTTATTGTATTGAAAGGATTCTGGGAATTGTAGGAAATATCAGTGTAGCCGGAGTTTCAGACGCCCCGACCTAAATGATAGAAGACAAACCTAAAGGCCGCTGCTTTCTTTCCCTTTTTCCCCCAGTTGTCGGCGGTCTCCTGTCTGCTCATCTTCTGTCCAAGAGAGCCGGGGTGAAGTTGGACGCGGGCTGGCCCTGCTCCGGTCCGCTCCTTGATATGGCGGAAGAAGCTGCTCGGAAACTGCTGCCAGGTTTGAGAAAAGTTACCCCGATGCTTAGGGGGCGACAAAACCTCCAGACATGAACATACACCTTAATTCATCATAATGTACATGAAACGCTTAAAATCTCTTCCTATGGGTAATTCTGAATCTAGGCCGGCTATAAATCATCCTATAAAGCTCATTAAAAGGCTACAATTACGCACGAAACACAAAACCTGACGCAGTGCTGCCATGCCTCGAAGTAACTCGTGATATAATGCATTGTGATCGAGGGCTCGTGCAGTGACAGATTATTCCTGTAAAGGTGATTGAGTTCCAGCATTATGATGAGCTCGTATCTGATGTGACGTCTAGGGATGACGTGTTCGGTTCGCATTTGAACAATTTAAAAAGTTCGAGTTCGAACTCGGTGCAAGTCAATGGGACTCAAAAAACAAAAAAACAAAAAATCGAACATTTGAGTGCCCTGCAAGAGGGCATATATGCTAGATATTTGCCATAAAAGGTGTATGGGGGTCCGGATAGTGCCCTGGGGGACAGGAAACAAGGACAAAAAGTTTTTTAAAAAAACTTTTTTAAAGGGACAGTGAGTTTTCCATGAAATAAAGGTTAAGAATAAAAACGAAAAATTAATTCAAATATCGTGCCTAGGAGGTCCCCATAACCTGCCCGTGAAGTGGCGGATGTCTAGGATGTATAGAAACATTTAAAAACAAAAAAATGACATTTCAAATGACGGTAAATGGTTTTCCTTTATGAATAAATTAAACAACTGCTTGGGGCGGCAGCCTGTATGAAAAGAGGAGACATTTTAAGACACGCAGAACAAGTTTAGTGTTTTTTTGTTTTTTTTGGCTAAATTATGGTGAAACTTATGCAGGCTTTGGATGAAAGTAACAATAGGTGCTTTAAAATTGGGCCTTTAGTGTCGGCAACAGTGCCGTCACACCGTAACCCCTCTGTGGTATTGTGGAAGAGTGCAGGGTTGGACCCTGTGGTCAAATATTAAAATATGAATCTGGTACAGGCGTCAGTGGCAGTGCACACAAATATTGTGCCTTTGGTGGCAGCAAGTGCCTTCACACCGTAACCCTTTTGTGGTATTGTGGAAGAGTTCAGTGGTGGAGGTTTTGTGAATGCAGAAGACTTCCCCGATCTATTCCGTTAAGTCAGCATCAGGGGATTGATAGCTGCTGATCCAGGACTGATTCATTTTTATAAAGGTCAGCCGGTCTACAGAGTCGGACAGACGCACTCTTTTGTCTGTGTGACAAAACCTCCAGCGGCACTAAACGTCCTTTCAGAAAGCACGCTGGATGAAGGGCAACCTAGTAGCTGCATAACATATTGGCTAAGTTCTGGCCAGTGATCCAATCTCAACACCCAGTAAGCCAGTGGATCATCTGCTGGAAAGGTATCCAGGTCTGCCCTTGCCCCTAGGTAGTCCTGCACCATATGGTGAAGACGCTGGCAATGGGTGCCTACATTTGACGTCCCTGGGTGTCGTGGACTAAAAACCTTTAAAAAGGCATCAGTCAAGCGGCCCCGGCCTTCACCGCTATTCCTCTGATCATCTGCAGCCTCAGAAGCACCTGTGTCATCACTTGGTAACCTACCAGTGCCTGTAAAGGTGTTAGACAAATGTTGCTTTAGAGCGTCAAGTTTTTTTCATCCTGTGCTCCCTCTGTGCAGGCAGGATGAGCTCTGCAACTTTACCCTTGTATCGTGGATCAAGAAGGGTTGCCAACCAGTAATGATCCCTCTCCTTGATAGCACGAATCCTGGGGTCCTTTACCAGGCTTTGCAGGATAAGGGAGCCCATGCAGCGTAGGTTGGAGGTGGCATTAGCTTCTGAGTCTTCCTGGTCAATGAGGATGACCCCATCGTGCACTTCCTCCTCCCAGCCACGTACTAGTCCTTGTTTTTCTGGGCACACAACCCTCCCTTTAGGAATCCCCACCTTCAATGCCCCCACTACTTAAATATTCCTCATCCTCCTCCTTTCTGATCTGAGGACCCGCAGGAATGCTGTCTGCGTAAAGACTGGGGCCTTGAGAGCTAGGGAAGGCCTCCTCTTCCTCCTGCTGCTCTGCCTCTAGTGTCACATCTAATAATTCCCCAGAGTGCGCTCCAGTAGGAACACTAAAGGAATTGTGTCATTGATGCATGCACTGTCCCTGCTCACCATCCTCGTTGCCTCCTCAAATGGTGACAGTACAGTGCATGCATCCTTGATCATCCGCCACTGCGGGGGGGAACCAAGTTAACCTGTCCTTGTACCATACTCACACAGGTACTCATTGATGGCCCTCTGCTGCTTGTGCAGACGCTGCAGCATTACTAATGTCGAGTTCCACCTGGTGGGCATGTCACAGATCAGCCGGTTTGTGGGAAGGTGGAATTCTCTTTGAATTTCTGCCAGGCGAACACTTTGGATGGGAATGACCGTCTGAAGTGGCTGCAGACTTTTACTGGCCTGGCTGAGAAGCTCTGCCAGTCCTGGGTACCTGGTTAGGAAACGCTGTACCACCAGATTTAGGACGTGTGCTAGGCATGATACATGCGTCAGTTTACCCTGGCGTAGGGCTGAGAGAAGGTTGCTGCCATTATCACAGACGACCATTCCCAGCTGAAGCTGGCGTGGTGTTAACCATCTCTGCACCTGCCCCTGCAGAGCTGACAGAATTTCTGGCCCGGTGTGGCTCCTGTCCCCTAAACAAACCAGCTCAAGCACAGTATGGCATCTTTTTGCTTGAGCCATTGCGTAGCCCCTGTCACGCGTCGGTTTAACTGCCACTTCGCCAGAGACAGGAGGAGGAGGGAGAGGTGGTGGAGCAGACAGACCTCATACAAGCAGCTTTCAGGAGGCGTGGTGGATGAACAAGCTCCAGCACAGAGCCCCGTCTTGGATCCCTCCCAGCTGCAAGCAGAGTTACCCAGTGTGCCGTGAAGGAAATGTAATGCTTGCTGGACCACGTGTCTAAAGTCACATGCACCCTGCTGCTGACTGCCTTTCCCAATGACTCCATAACATTGTCTTCCACGTGCTGGAATGGCCTTCCGTGAAAAATAATGGCGTTTTGGAACCTGCCACTGTGGTACAGCACATTCAGCAAATTTACGGAAGGAAGCAGAGTCCACCAGCTGGAAAGGCAGCAGCTGTAATGCAAGTTATTTTGCTAAACTGGCATTTAGACACTGTGCTTGGGGATGGTTGGGACTATATTTTTTTCTTACGCTGCAGCAGCTGGGGCAACGTAATCTGACTGCGTAAATCTTCAGCTGATGGGATGCTGTCACATTGTGAGGAAGGACCTGGTACATCCATTATTGTAGCATCATCCCTGTCAGTGGAGGTTGGAGTCAATGACATGGCAGGACATATAGTGAGGGTAGAGACAGGTGAGGAGGACCTACGGAAAGTTTTGCGCCAACGGGATGCGTGGCAGGTGGCATATGTCGCCTCAAGCACGTGGTACCCAAGCGTCCGGTGTCTTTCCCACGCTTGAGCCTCATCTGACATAGATTACAAATAGCAACGGTGCGGTCTGCTGCACATTTTCTTAAAGAACTCCCAGACAGCAGAGTTCCTGGATGTGTGCTTTGAGACCACAGCGCTCTGCACCTGAGCAGCTCTGACATCTGAGGCCTTGGACTGGCTAGTGCTACAGTTGGTCATAGAGGACGTTGTGCCTCGTGTTTGTTGTGCCTCCTCCTCACCTGACTCCTCCTGTTCGATCAGGCACCCAGGTGGAGTCAGTGACCTCATCATCACCCCCTATCTCCTCGTCACTGGAGCCAACTTGGCTGTATGCTGCAGCTGCTGGGGCAACAGGAGTGCCAGTTATTTGTGTGTCACTGGCACCCCCCTTACTCTTGGTTGATTATACTCCCTTCCTCAACCTCAGAGATTGAATCAGAGCACTGTAGTTGCTGCGCATCCTCAAGCAGCATGTCACTGTCATTGTAGTCAAACAAACAATTCAGCTCACTCCTCCATGTGTGATAGTGAGGCTACGGCAGGAGTAGCTGTGGACATGGAGACTGCATTAGATGCTTTGGCAGCTGAGGTGGACTCTAAACCACTACAAGCCTGGCTGGCAGAGGACTCGGAGGATGAGGATGGCCTGGTTAGCCAATCCACCAAATCCTCTGTATGTTGCAGCTGCTTAAGACGGCCAGCACCAGATAGAAAGGACAAGCGTGCCCCTGCAGAGTGTGCACGACGACCAGAGGCACAGCCTCCCGACACAGAGGCTGCTTGCCCTCTTACCTGTGTCTGGGAGCGTCTGCCTGTCCTTTTTGGTCTTTCTGACATGGTGAGTGATATATAGATTAAAGATATACAGAACTCTGATTCAACTCTGTTATAAAGATTAAAGATTTCCAGAACTCTGGTATAACTCAGTGAGACACCCTGATAGCTGGCAGCCAGTGACAAGAGACAGATTACAATTCCCAGAAACCTCCTATAAATCAGTGAGACCCCCTGATGGGTGGCAGTGAGAACACACGGATTACCACAATTCCCAGATATTTTGTAGAAATGAGACCCCCCCCCCCCCAATGCTGCTGGCAGTGAGAACACACACTGTCCCCTCTCAAAAAACACGTGCTGGGGCTGCGAGGGACGCCTTATATAGTGTGCTGCGGGACTTAGCTCTGTGAGCCCATGATTGGGCAAAATTTGCCCATAGTGTTGCACCTAAACTGTGGTCAGGTGCAGGCTGTAGCCAATTAGAAGCTTCAGGCCAGTGGGAATGTTCGTAGTTCGCGAACAGGCGATGTTCGAATCGAACTCCGAACCGAACAGCTCATCCCTAGTGACGTCCAGACCTGGTCCATCTGGAATAGACGACGCGCCGTACTTGCCTGTATACGGTACATGAAGAACCCCACAATGAGCTCCAAGTATTGTGTCGCGCCAGGCACCGCCTGTGCCCGTTGTCTCTGACCGAATAGACTGGCATGCGATTCTAGAATGAAATGCAGGAGATGGGGAAAGATCACACGGCCGTTCCAGGCGTTCACGCTTTTAGCCGCCAGCGTAGCTCTATTCCGAAATTTATGGCTGATGTGACGTCAGTTTATTTCTAGAATTGGACCAAAAGTGCCCCCCCCCCCCCCGCTACAACTGACAAAAGCTGTAACTATGACGACTGAATTACAAAAAACACATGATAAAACACACACTGCTGTTTGGGGGGAATAGGTTTTTATCTGTTTCCATTTTGTAGATTTTTTTTTTTCTTCCCCCTAATGCAACATTTACCAAAGTCATAAGACAAGTCTCGCTTTACAGCTGTGGTATAGGATAAAGCGGCAGTGGGGGGAGGTAATGTTTAGACAAGGCTGCAGGGGATCTATTGTGCTGTCTAGGATACCTGAGATAAAAGATGGCAGCTGAATGAGATCTGATAGTGGCCTTCCAATACTTGTGGCCCCTGGAGGGCTAAGGTTACCGACATCCTAACTCGGCACATGGAATGTGCAGACAATCGGCGTGCGTTCGGGCTTTTAAAGGCCAGGTGGGGGCTGATACCTGGAATTTGGCCTTTATGCAGATTGTCCGCTAACGCCAGCCATTGATTTTCGCAGCGTTTGACACACCTACAGGAATGCCTTACGGGACAGTGAACCTCCTGAAAGGTGTGAACCCCACAGAGACCCCAGTAACCTGTACAGCCGGCGTTGGGACATTTATCATCGAGTTTGCCACTTTAAGCCGCCTGACTGGGGATCCCGAGTTCGAGAGGGCGGCAAGACGGGCGCTGAAAGGATTATGGGAAAGCAGGTCTGAAATTGGATTGGTAAGTAACGGCCATTTGTTAAATGGCGAGTCCAGCAATGAAGGTCGAGGATGTGTCTGATCGGGGGGGGGGGCGCATGTACAAACCTCCATCGTGACCCCCCCCCCCCTTCCTCGTTCAAACCTATATAAATTCTTGTGGAAACGTCGTCGTCCTCCCGGGACGCTTTCGTAAAGTTTCTTTTTTGTCCCTGGAAATGCACGCAGACCGTTAATCCTCCAATGATCCCACGACACAGAACTGTGACTTTCTCCAAATGTGATTTCCATTCACAGGTCGGCAACCATATAGATGTGATGACCTCCAAGTGGGTGGCTCAGGATGCTGGGATTGGGGCTGGGGTTGATTCCTACTTTGAATACCTGGTTAAGGGGGCGATTCTGCTGCAGGACGAGGAACTGATGTCTATGTTTATGGGTGAGAGAATCAGCTAAAAAATAACAATCTGAACCTTTTATTTACCAATAAATATATTAAAGGAACGCGCTATGTAAACCCCCCCCCCTTTAATAAGTGCGCACGCGCTGCTGACCTTATTCTCTTAGGTACGTGTAAATACTTTGCTTTTTGTCTGGTGGCGCTCCCGCTTCCTCTTCTGCTTCCTCCTTCTGCTTCCTCTTTCTGCTGCTCCCCCTTCCTCTTTCTGCTGCTCCCCTTTTCTCTTTCTGCGCTGCCCTTCCAAACGCAGACGTCCCTGGAGCTTTCTTTTGCAGTTTGTGCGTTCTGCGTCTTGTACATAAGACACACAGATTGCGTATCTCGTGTGACTCCTGCACAGAATGATGCATTGGTTTGTAGCACCGCGCCGCTGTCTCTTAAGCAGTCGTTGCTGCAAGTGTTTAGAAGATGGGCTGACGTCAACACACAGAATGTTTAATGTCCGGCACATTGAAAGCCTGACTCCTCTTCCCTTATGCTTTACATGTCGTCCGCAGAATACAATAAAGCCATCAAGAACTTTACCAAGTACGAGGACTGGTACGTGTGGGTGCAGATGTACAAGGGCACCGTGTCTATGCCCGTGTTTCAGTCTCTTGAAGCTTTCTGGCCTGGATTGCAGGTAATTGTGCCGTGCAGCAACATGAAGCTCTTAGGCTAGGGTCAGACTAACGCATTTTTCGCGTTGTCCATGAAAAAGTGCGTTCGAACGAATGGACGTATTTTTTCACGGAATACGCAATAGCGGTCATACGATGCGCATTTTCGTCCGTGATTTTGTACGGATCATCAATAAAACACTTTTTGCGTCTGGACGTTATGTTGGCCGGACATTAGCAGCGTCTGACGTCTCCTAATCACACACACACGCCGCTATGCGGACACAGCGCACTCTGTACGTCAGTAGTAGTGGTTCTACGTTCTTGCAAAAATGCGTTCGTTTGCCACTTGCGTTGCGCAGCCGGACTTTTGTGCGGCCGTTCTTCGTATGCTGCCGGGCATTGGACGTCATTTGCTGCTAGCACGGCCGTGATTTAGTGCTGCTAAACGCACGTTAATACTGCGCTCGTCTGACCCCAGCCTTAAGGATTGGGATTAATGTCAGTGATGAGCAGCTGCCACCAGACAGGGCACAATGCAGGCGCAGTGTCAGGATCCTCCGAGGAGGTTACAGTATGGGGGTCATTCATCTCATTGAAGGTTCAGTGGGTTTAATTCTGCAGACTTTGGATCAGATACAGAGAATTCATTATTTCTGGAGGCGGCGCTGACGTTCTCCGTAGTTTCTGCTTCTGTTGTTGCGCGCAGTTCTTGGCGCAGCGTTCATGGATTTTCCTCCACGGTTTGTGTTTTCTGCTGTTTGTGTTTGTTTATTCAGGGTAGATTTCTCTGCAGTTTAGCTTTTAACCTTATTTCACTGCTGCTTTTTGGTGTTTAAAGACATTTTCCACTGTTTTTGCAAACAATGATAAAACGTGACGAGTCGCCGCGGTTTATTCATTTTATAGAGTAACCGTGCGTTGCTTTGCCGCAGCAGCCGCTGTCGCGTTCTTTTCTCAATAGATGAAGGTCACCATTCAGCTATAAAAAGTAATTGTAATTTTTTGGGGGGGGGGGGGTTGCCGTTAGCTGCAGCTGCGGCACTCAGTGACTGACCCTTAATGTGTTCGGTCGCAGATCACATCACGTGCTGCTACCTTTGCATTTGTTGCGTGATGTGAAACATCACGTCATGGCAGTTAGATGTTTTTTTTTTTTTGGGGGGGGGGGTGGGTTGATCATGTTATGTAAAGTCGTTTTATATATAGTTTAGAATTCACCTAGGTTGACTTTTTATTCTACCAGACGACATGTTTTTTTTTTTTTCTCACTTCCATTGGACCGGCATTAAGATTTCTCTCGTTTTCATTGTATCATTCCGGGTAAAATACTTTATTTGGGATCCGTGTCAGCAATTTATTTATAAAGAAAAGGGGGTGACCGGGCAAAACCGAGAGATGGATCCAAAGAATGACAGCTCTGAGCGAAGGTTTTCACCTGGAGAAGAAGATTCGGCGTCTTTCGGGGCAGAATAACCTCCTCGGAACAAAAAGCCGTCCGGTATCCTGATGTTCAAGTCGCGTCGCGTCTCCGGGATCTGAACTAAATGTTCAAAGGACGTCTGAGCCTCAGACCCAGAGAAGGAAGATCTTGCGGCTTCTTGGTATTGAAGTTTATGACGTGTGTTTTGCAGAGTCTGATCGGGGACATCGGGAACGCCATGAGAACGTTTCACAATTATTACACCGTGTGGAAACAGTTTGGAGGTTTGCCCGAGTTCTACAACATTCCCCAAGGATCCACTGTGGACAAAAGAGAAGGATACCCTCTGCGGCCAGGTATGAGCCCAGCGCCGCCCCCCGACCCTCTGTGGCCAGGTGTGCGCCCCCGTGACCCTCTGTGGCCGGGTGTGCGCCCCCGTGACCCTCTGTGGCCGGGTGTGCGCCCCCGTGACCCTCTGTGGCCGGGTGTGCGCCCCCGTGACCCTCTGTGGCCGGGTGTGCGCCCCCGTGACCCTCTGTGGCCGGGTGTGCGCCCCCGTGACCCTCTGTGGCCGGGTGTGCGCCCCCGTGACCCTCTGTGGCCGGGTGTGCGCCCCCGTGACCCTCTGTGGCCGGGTGTGCGCCCCCGTGACCCTCTGTGGCCGGGTGTGCGCCCCCGTGACCCTCTGTGGCCGGGTGTGCGCCCCCGTGACCCTCTGTGGCCGGGTGTGCGCCCCCGTGACCCTCTGTGGCCGGGTGTGCGCCCCCGTGACCCTCTGTGGCCGGGTGTGCGCCCCCGTGACCCTCTGTGGCCGGGTGTGCGCCCCCGTGACCCTCTGTGGCCGGGTGTGCGCCCCCGTGACCCTCTGTGGCCGGTGTGCGCCCCCGTGACCCTCTGTGGCCGGGTGTGCGCCCCCGTGACCCTCTGTGGCCGGTGTGCGCCCCCGTGACCCTCTGTGGTCGGGTGTGCGCCCCCGTGGCCGGGTGTGCGCCCCCGTGGCCGGTGTGCGCCCTCGTGGCCGGGTGTGCGCCCTCGTGGCCGGTGTGTGCGCCCCCGTGGCCGGGTGTGCGCCTCTGTGGCCGGGTGTGCGCCTCTGTGGCCGGGTGTGCAGCCCCCCCGACCCTCTGCGGCCGGGTGTGCGCCCCCCCCCCGACCCTCTGCGGCCGGGTGTGCGCCCCCCCCCCCGACCCTCTGCGGCCAGGTGTGCGCCCCCCCCCCCCGACCGTGTGCGCCCCCCCCCCCCGACCCTCTGCGGCCAGGTGTTTTATCAAATCAGATTATTCTCCAATAGAACCAGTGATGTGTACAACGGGGGACGTGTTCTCTATCTTCCAGAGCTGATCGAGAGCGCGATGTACCTGTATAAGGCCACAAAAGATCCCACGTATCTAGAGGTGGGGAGAGATGTCGTGGAGTCCATCGAGAAAATTAGCAAAGTGGACTGTGGATTCGCCACCGTAAGTGCCGTTTGCAGGAGAAGTGACGGGATGAGTGAAACGCGTCGGAGCCTGGGCAGGGCTGTCATAATGGGACCATAAAGAGTTTCCTTGTGGGTTTTGTGGTAAAGATGTGCTTCGCCTCAGTGTCTGTAGCAGATGGTAATCTGTGTTTAGAACGGTCATTCCCAGCCTGGTCCTCCTAACAGGCCAGGTTTGCAGGATGTGAAGCACAGGTGCTATGATTTGCTTCTCCAGTGATTGCAGGATTCAGTTTTGCATTTCCCCAATGCAATCCTTAAAACCTGTCCTGTTAGAGGCACCAGGGTTGGTGTATGAGATTGCAGTGGTGGTCTGCTCTATGGTGGGTTCCACAATCTGCAGATCAGACGCCGTCACCCAGAATGAGCGGCCAGAGCTGAAATGGCAAGGAAGTCTCAACTGCACGAGAGGAACCACAAAATCCAATGATTGTTTCGTCTTGTTAGGCCTCGGCAGGACGGTGTGATGAAATCCGCTACTCAGGAGTAGATTCGCCATTAACTCCGTCCTTGCCTTGGAGCACTGGGAGGTAGCATGCCAGCCGAGGTGTCTGCCCTGGATGCAGTGAAGGCGGCTGCTCAGAATCAGCCAATCTGCTGGATGGAGCCTGTAATGCCGCTATTAAGAGGGCATCAATCCGCTGCTTGTCTCTGCCTGGATCCGAGAATACCGAGTCTCTGTGAGCACAGCCCTGTATCCCTCCCCTATCACTTAGTCGAGACAAAAGTGTAGGTTTAGGGAAATCGAGTGTATTCAGAATGGGAACATACAGTGCTTATATACATTGACAAGATCTTGATAACCCGGCTGGCCATTGTTCTTAACCCAGCCCCTCCAGACGTCCCGGCGCCAGCTCTGCCACCGCCTCCAGCCCGAGTCCCTTTGTATATCCAACATGGGCTCTTCTTAGCGTTGTGGGTCTGTAGGGGTTAATTCTGCTGGAGCAGCAACACTTTCTGGGATCTGCTGGCTAGCTCTGGTCCCCTGGTTACTCTTGCCGAAAGAGCGCCCTGATCCAGGAACGGGGAACCGAGCAGCAGTGATTACAAACTGCTCAGCAGCGGGTGAGGTGTATTCGCCTTAGAGCTCCATAGCTGAAGCTGCTCTGTTTTGGGACCGTCGGATGGAGGGGTTCACGATGGCGCTTCCTCTTCAAACTCACCCCACACCAGGCAACGCTCCCTGGGGACCTAATGTCCAAAAAGCGCCCTGGTGGAGGCAAAGGGGGCTCCGGGGCAAGCTGTTGAACAAGAGTAGGGTTTTGGCAGCTTGCCAGCGGTAATTCGCAATCTCCTGGGGAGCCTCCTGCCTTACACAATATGAGGCAAGATGGGGTACACTTTGCAGGAACACTAATAACATATTTTGTTTGTACAGTTGGCACTGATACAAGCTGGACACAAAGGAGAACGAGTTATTAATCAGCACAGGAGATATACAGACAATTTGTAGCCGGGCTGTTTCAGTGACTGATACATTGTAGCAAGCATGTACTCCGATTGGTGCAGGGGAAAACCATGATTAATTAGAATTCTAGCAACAGATTTACACTAAATCTAATGGGAATTAGTTCCTATAAATAAAGGGTTAACAAAATAAGAATGAAATTAAACTAAATAAATCCAGTGGCGGCCGATACGTTACAGGGGACACAGCCCATCTCCTTCTAGGCACCTCGAGTAAGGGCTCCATGTCTGGATTACCCAGAGTTCAATGTATGAGATGATCAGGGGTTGCAGTTCCTCACAGAGAAGTTGCCTTGATGTTTCAGTATTGGCCGTCTGTTCGGGGTGATTGCAGACACGACCATATCCTACGCAATCTGCTTTAACACCATCGAGCTAAAATCTTGACCTGAAGAAGGACCCCCCCCCCCCCATAAGCCAAGCGGTCACCTTGCTGTATGGTGAGCAGATACCTTCACTACCTCCAGAGGTGTCACGTCAGACACAAAGTATGGCGTCCAGGTGTCTGTGCAAACACAAGGACTGAATATTTACAGCA
This sequence comes from Leptobrachium leishanense, assembly GCA_009667805.1. Classification (NCBI taxonomy): domain Eukaryota; kingdom Metazoa; phylum Chordata; class Amphibia; order Anura; family Megophryidae; genus Leptobrachium; species Leptobrachium leishanense. The sequence continues at coordinate 3,219,325 of CM019074.1, forward strand.
TGAGTGTTAATTATTTCACTGAGTGTTGACTTGCTCCATATATATGTAAAGAGGATGGGAGACGCCGAGCTCCTGGGGGGGGGGGGGTGAAAGCCGTCGGTCGTCCACCATGAGTAGAGGATGTAAACATTGAGCTTCCATTTGTTTCTCAGGTTAAAGATGTCAGAGACCACACGCTGGATAACCGCATGGAGTCCTTCTTCCTGGCCGAGACCATCAAGTACCTGTACCTGCTCTTTGACCCAGACAACTTTATCCACAACACCGGCCTGAGCTTCGATCTGGTGGTGACTCCTTTTGGCGAGTGTGTCTTGGGGGCCGGGGGATATGTCTTTAACACAGAAGCCCACCCCATCGACCCTGCAGCCCTGCACTGCTGTAACCGAGACACCCAGGAGAAGTGGGAGGTGGAGGACTTGGTGAGGGAGTATTTCTCTATCAGGACGCCGGAAAAAGACACAAAACCGAGCTCCCAATATAGCGAGAAACGCGAAACCAACAAGTCAGACAATCCAAGCGCTGCGAAGCGTAAAAGGACTTCCCTCCTCAGCTGTCCCAGCCAGCCCTTCAGTTCTAAACTTTCTGTGTTTGGCCAAGTGTTTTTAGATGGGTGACGCGTTCCGCCGGTGGGTTTTGTTTAAATCAGGGGGACATGGGCTTCTTCAACGTCCTTGCTCTTCTATAAGATCCGCTGACGCGTCCAGCTGAGCAGATGCTGGTTTATTAAAATACAGTATTTTCCTCTTGGTGTGCGCAGCGTGGCACAGGGTTACGCGTCCTCAGGTTTCACGCCGTGCATTATGGGTGAAGATGTGGTATCCAGCCCTCATTAGGACATGTAAACCTTAACGTCCAGCATAGATACAGGACCAGGCACTGTACACATTGACATCCCATAGTGTTAAGCTACTGCCACCACGAGTATACTCTGCAAACATGGACACCCATCACTGCCAGCCAGGCCAATGGGAGCAGTCGCTGTTTGTGGGATCTGGAGTAAACGTTGGTAAATCAGACACTGGAGTTCATTAAAATGCTTTTCTAATCTGAGCTTGAAGTTATTTTTGTTCTGGTCATATTGGAAAAACACTAATATCCCATCAATGTCAGACTTCCACGTATTGATCAAACAAACAACATCCTTAGAGCATTTTCTAATTGTGCCTAGAAAGGGGAATGTTCGTTTCATAACATCAATCCGCTTCCTCACTGGATCCACGAGCACCGTGTCAGCAGATTCTGGTGTATTTTACACGGAAAGCCGCCAGACATTGTTTATTTTTTTTAAAGCATTGATGCCTTTTAAAAATCTTTAAGGAAGCGAAATCTATATTTGTTATTGACAAAATCTCTTTTGCTCCAAAGTCCCATTGAATCCATCTATACACCCGATCGAATCGCCCTGTGTATTGATGATCAGAAGAAACAACATTTATCATGTGAACGGATTCCTCTTATTATACACTGCGAGACTTTACTGGCTTTTGCAGCCGCTGTGAGGGACGGGCATCCAGAGCGCCAGCCAAAACCCACGTAACCTGAAGACCCGGGTAATTAAGGGCTATTGTCAGGGCTCCCATCGGGGGGGGGAGTGAGGGCCCCTGATATCTTGGGGGGGGGGGCTCTAGCCCTTCCCAAACCCTGTGCAGCGGATGTAAGGATCCCTCCATGCCCAGCATGATGCCAACAAATTTCCCAGTGGGCTGCAGTATGTGGGGGGGGGGTAAGAGCACCGTGACCCCGCACTGAGGAATCGATCAGTATGATCTGCACCAAGTCTCTCAAACCAGGGCTTTATCCCACTCCCTATAACATCTGGAGCGGGGGCTTTAATTTCAGATCACTGCGGCTTCATAAGCCCAGAAATCTGATGGCAGCCGTGGCTATTTGGGACGGAGGGATCACTCGAAAGGTTTACGTTTGAGAACAAGCTTTGCTGTCATGACAAACCATTGAACGTTTAAGATAGTGTGTGTGTGTGTGTGGCCGGGCCGGGCCGGGCCGGATTAAGAACTCTATGGAAAATGAGGGGGGGTCCCCGCTATATGGCGCTCCTCGCAGGTAGGTGGATATGTCTAAAAAATCCTCTGGTGATTTTGACTCCTGTCTCCAGTGGATGTATCAGGGACCGTATATAGAGCCCATACAGTTTAAACAGTGTGTTTTTTTTTTAAAAACAATACATACAATACTGGTGGTGTTAATCCTTATCCAAGGGTGCCACCTAGTGGCTCTTTGGTGTATGGCAGTGACTTTAAGAATAAAAAACTTTTTGAAAAAAAAGCAGTCTCTGGTTTTCTCTTTCTAAGAATAAACGTCCGTTATTCCTCCTTGTGTCCAGGTTCCCCTCTCTTGAGCTTGACTTTGTCCCCCCCCAAGGGTCTTTGGTTCGCCTTCCTCTGCTCCTGCGGTGTTCCTTCGTATAGTCAGGCCTCCATGGATCCAATGTTGCCCTTCTCTGGGTACCAGGATACTGGTGGGGTCTGGGGTTTTCTTGGAATAAAAACACAGGATGCAGGGATATGGCTAAAAAGGGGTTTATTATCGGTTAAAGAATAAAATGGGGTCAAGCAGTAGGTATTCAATAAAAAAAGTGTAAAAAGTAGTCCTCCAAAAACGCGTTTCGCTAGGTTGCCACTAGCTTCATCAGTTGGATGGACTCTTTTTTTGTAAAACAAGAATTTATATGGTAAAAAGGCGCGAGTCTTTCACTTTGTGAATCTCGTGCGCCTGTGTGAGGATCCGCTTTGCCGTGAGTGCGCCTTCTCGTCCCTAGGTGATGACATCATCCTGGTTGTCCTCTATGTCGGCTGTATTCTTCCTCCAGATATGGGATGTTCGTTTATTGTGTCTCCCCCTCTTCTTTGTTGATGAATTTTTTTGAGAGCTAGGAATTGGAGATTCTTTGGATCACAATTATGTGATTTTTTTTTTTTTTAAATGTAGGGGTACGCTGTGTGTTTCTAATCCCTTCGATATATTCCTGATGTGTTCTCTAACTCTCACATTGTCGGGGGAGACACAATCAAATTATTGGGCAAAGAGATGAGACTTATATACGAGTCCCTGATACATCCACTGGAGACAGGAGTCAAAATCACCAGAGGATTTTTTAGACATATCCACCTCCCTGCGAGGAGCGCCATATAGCGGGGACCCCCCTCATTTTCCATATTATTCTGGTAGCAGTTGTAGGGCTCTGCTACAGCCCCCTATTGGCAGCACACACGCAATCCATCCGCATAGGAGCTTGGATTTTAGGTTCTTTAATAGTGCAGATACAGGTATATCTAACCAGGCAGATACCGTGAGCAAATTGCGATTTTAATCATTTAGAGAGCGGAAAGTTATTGCTTTACATTTTATCATCCAAACCTTTGTGGTTATATATTCTATAAGGAATTTTTGTTAAAGAAGTGAAATGGGAACCTGTTCCTGCATTTTTCGGAGAAAATATCCAATTTTAACCAAAAAATTAAAAAAGGAAATTTTCCCTTTGTGTTTTGAAGGATGATGTTTTAAGAATAATATGACTATGTATAAAACACTGGCCATGCTCCCATTGTGGGATATGAAAAGGTGAGTAATGGCAGTGGTATTGCTCATTTTATACGTCACAAATGGACATTGCCATTGCTTTGGAACAAAAAATAAATATTTATATACTTTTCTCTTAGATTTTCATTGTCACGTTTGGTATCACTGCAAAGGCCAGACTCTGACCTGTCCAATGACACCTCACTTGCCCTTGTGAGGTGTAAAGATTAGTGATGCAGGGTTCTAAAGTCCCCCCCCCCTTGATCGTCGCTGCAGTACAGCGGTTTCGGTTTTTGATGTACCATTTCGTAACCACGGATTGTGCCATCACATCCATACTTGTTGGTAACATGAGAAATGAGATGGTTAATTAGTGCAGCATCATTGTTCACTTTATAACTGGGAAGTGAAAAATATTGCTATTTTATTTTTAAGTAAAACATGGTCATGTTTGCTATCATTGGAAAGGTCATGCTCTGGCCTTTCCAGTGATACTGCACATGACCCAGTAGCTGCTATGGGGTTGGAGATACAGGGATCCAAATGCCCATAAATGCAGACATATTTGTCCTTTCTGTGGGCCTATTCTGGGGCATGGGCCTGGAGCTGCTGCTCCGTCAGTGTGTGTGTGTGTGTTGTGTTTTGTAACGAATTTTGTTAAGTACTTGCACAATAAGGAATCGATTTGAAACAAACCTCTCCGCTCACCGCTCTGCAAGGAGAGAGCCTGTGGAGACATGGGTTCGATCCCAGCAAGAGTCCTTGGCAAGACACCTAACGGTACAGTCTCGCCACCCAGGACATACTTGAAAACGAGAGAAATCTCAATGTATGAAACGAATCCGTTTCGTTTTACTGTTTCACAAGTAACCTGTCCCTGTTAATTGGCCTCTGGTACTAAATCTGAGAGACGGCGCAATATTTAACCCTAGCTTGCCTTTTAACAGCAGGATTTGATTAATTGGGGTTTTATTAAATTACCTGAAATTTGATATCAATTTCGAATCGATTCGAAATGAAATAAGCTCCGAAATACGAAACAAAATTCCAAAACCCTAAATTATTTTGAAACAAAACATTTTTCAGCCAGAGTTGTGAGTGCGAGCCGGAGCGTGCAAGCCAGGGTTATGAGTGCGAGCCGGAGCGTGCGAGCCAGGGTTGTGAGTGCGATCCCGAGCGTGCGAGCCAGGGTTGTGAGTGCGATCTTGAGCGTGCGAGCCAGGGTTGTGAGTGCGATCCCGGGTTGTGAGTGCGATCCCGAGCGTGCGATCCCGAGCGTGCGAGCCCAAGCGTGCGAGCCCGGGTTGTGAGTGCGAGCCGGAGCGTGTGAGCCCGGGTTGTGAGTGCGATCCCGAGCGTGCGAGCCAGGGTTGTGAGTGCGAGCCGGAGCGTGCGAGCCCGGGTTGTGAGTGCGATCCCGAGCGTGCGAGCCAGGGTTGTGAGTGCGAGCCCGAGCGTGCGAGCTGGAGCGTGCGAGCCAGGGTTGTGAGTGCGATCCCGAGCGTGTGAGCCAGGGTTGTGAGTGCGATCCCGAGCGTGTGAGCCAGGGTTGTGAGTGCGAGCCCGAGCGTGCGAGCCAGGGTTGTGAGTGCGAGCGTGTGAGCCAGAGTCGGTCTCACCCTCGTGTTTACAGAGGAGTTTGTCTTTCGAGCTTCCGCAGGGTTTCACAGCCACAGTTTGTACAATTAAATAAAGCTTTGAAATCGCCGCCGGCCGCTCTCAATGTGTCCGCGCTTCATTTTTTGGATTCTTTGCTGTGAGAGCTTTGTCCCTCAGGAGGCTCCGAGCAATGGCTGCTTTCCTGTGGCCTCGCCTGGAATAGAGCAGTCACTGGGTTCAGGGTTTTTTGGAGAATTGTGAATATTTGAGGCGTTTGCGGCGGATTTGATGAATATTTGGAGGGACTTGGATAAAGGGATATGTTCGAGCAGGATCTCAAACTCCATATCCCAGAATTCCTTCAATGCAAAAGATAGCCAGAGGATCATGGGAGCTGTAGTTCAATAACATCGGGGGGGTCAGAGTTTGACGGCCCTGGCTTAGGAGTAACCCCCCCCACTCCTCCATAACCCTGTCATAAGCCTTTTGTCTTTAAAAACACGTAACCCGGGCCGCGTTCAATACCTCAGCCGCTGCAAGTTAGCAACTTGCCACTGAACGCCGTTCTGCCGCTCAACCCTGCTAACTTAGCACTTGCAGTGACTCGGAGAGCAGAGCCCCGTTCAATACCTCAGCAGCTGCTGAATTGCTGCAGCAGTGTCATTGAACGCTTTGGATGCGAATTTTCGAATCCAAAATGGCCGACAATTTCTTAATGAAAGATTCAGATTGTTTTTTGTATCACTCGGACAAAATATGATAAAGAGAAGCCGTCGGCACAATGCGTTTTGTACGCACACACCACTAATCATAGTTTTTATTGAATAAACGTAATGTTTACTTCTGAAACAAAATATAGAATTGAGCTGTAATATATGTCTGTGCAGGGGTTAATAATAAATACATATTTTGTGCTTTGGTGAACAAACACCTCAAAATTAACATTGCTGTACGGAATTGTTACTTGTTTCATGGTGGCGGCCATCTTTACTACGTCACACTCAGCTACTCGCAGCATCTCCTCGGGTCACTGCAAGTGCTAAGTTAGCAGCGCTGAGTGGCTGAACGGCGTTCAATGGCAAGTTGCTAACGTAGCACTTGCAGCGAGTAGCTGAGTGTGACGTAGTAAAGATGGCCGCCACCATGAAACAAGTAACAATTCCGTACAGCAATGTTAATTTTGAGGTTTTTGTTGACGAAAGCACAAAATATTTATTGGAAAATGGTAACTATTTACATTTAAGTGAAAATATAAAAATAAATGGAGCTGTAATAGTCAAATTTAACCACACGTCCTCAGCAGTGAAAGGGTTAAATCCCCCCCGATATGTTTCTCCCCTATGCAGAGGCGCTCACACTATATACCCATATACTATATATACACTATATACCCCTGTGTGTGAGCTGGGGGCATCGTCGGCCATTTTTGCTTCGAAATTCGCATCCAAAGCGTTCAGTGACACTGCTGCAGCAAACTGAATTGCTGCGCTTCATCAATTCCGCAGCTGCTGAGGTATTGAACGCGGCTCCGATTACTGTCCTGCTCGACATCTACCCCGGCCACTTCCGGTAAGACACTGCTGTCACCTGACCGCTCTCGCGGCCTCACTTCCGTTTCCCTATAGGCTCCGCGGCGGAGTCGCTTCCGGGTCTGTGTTTCCGCTGTTGTTGCTCGGCTCGGCCGTGTGGTGGCGCTCTTCTCGGTGGCCGCCTGTGATACCCCGTTGCTCACTCTCGGTTGGCGGTATGGCTGCGGCGGGGGTCGCCTTCCCCAGGCTCGGCTCGGGTTACCGGCCGGAGAACATCGTGAGGCGCGTCCGGCGGGGACAGCTGACAGGGTGCGGCCTCACCCGAGGGGCCCAGGTAGGACAGGCCTGAGCTGGTGGTGTTTGGGGCCTGTGGTCGGATGTGCTGTGTGTGGGTGATGTTATGCAGGGCTGGTGCCGGGGTGTGGGGCTCCTGAGGGCCCGAGCTGCCTGATGGGGGGGAGGGGTGTCTCTGTGCCTGCTCCCCTTCCTCTCTCACACTGGCTGAGGTGTCACGGTGTGAATTTTGGGGGCTTAACCCTCGCAGCTCCTTGTGATCACACACCCTCCCTGAGGCCCCTCATCACGCCCTGCATGGCTGGAGCGCTGTACACTGTAGGCTTCCTTTGCCATAGGGTAGGGCTGATGGCTTGATGGATGTTTTCCTGCCCTCTTATTACTATTTCATAGAGAAGAAAGGCGCAGGGAAAAGAGCTGCCCTGCATCATGTATAACACATGCTTCAGGAGGAAATTCACTAGAAGTGCGTCCGTTGTAATGGACAGACCTCTGGACGCCAGACGACGCAATGAATTGTGACGTTGAAGATAAACCTCGATAAACTGGAAGCAGTCGTTGCCTTTTGCCGTCTCTGTTTCCGTCACACGTGACGGACGTCTGTCCTGTACTCCCACCAATAGGAAGCATCCCATCATAGACCTGTCTCCTAACAGTTCGACCAGTCAAAAATCCGTATCCATTGTCACTGCGTGAAAAGTGCGGGAGTACATCGTGCGTGTTACAAGGGACGTGTTTCACTCTCGGGTGCCCCGACCTAATCCAGATTAAACGCTTGGGATTCCTTTTTTTATATCTTGCCTACAGCGTATGGATTCGACGTGCCGCGAGGCGCCTCGCGGATTCGGCGTGCCGCGAGGCGCCTCGCGGATTCGGCGTGCCGCGAGGCGCCTCGCGGATTCGGCGTGCCGCGAGGCGGAATTTTTCATGCACTGACCATCAGCAAGAGTAGATTATCAGATCATGGTTATTCAAAGAGAATCAAGAAGTCACTGCACGTTCGGTGACTTTTCGTTCTCAATCCGGTGCGATTTGGCGATCCCATTTCGGCGACCCTGCAGTGTATTCAGCAAGCACCACAGGGCTGTCGTAGTGCAGGGAAAAGCCACCGCGAAACCCGGAGAAAGCACGCCAAAACCCGCAAAAACATCTGGATTAACCCGGCCGAACACGCTGGAGAATCCCGAGCAGCCGCCGATCACAGAGCAGCCGCCGGAAAAAGCCGACACGGCAGACGAATGGAGTGAAAAAAAAAGTGCGCTTGAAAAGTGAAACGCTGTTTGCATAGAAACTACAGAATAAAAATGTCTGAAATTTACATATAAAATCCAATGAATGATAATAAAAAGGGCTGTTACAGAAAAAAAGATTTTTTTTTTCTGCTAAATATCTAATAGACTTTTTGCTGCAGAATATTATATATTTCATAGAGAAGAAAGGCGCAGGGAAAAGAGCTGCCCTGCATCATGTGTAACACATATAGTGATTTTCCTCCTGAAGCATAAGTGCGTCCGTTGTAATGGACAGACCTCTGGACGTGACACGATGAATTGTGACGTTGAAGATAAACCTCGATAAGCTGGAAGCAGTCGTTGCCTTTTGCCGTCTCTGTTTCCGGCACACGTGGAGGACGTCTGTCCTGTACTCCTGCCAATAGGAAGCATCACATCAGTAGACCTGTCTCCTAGCAGTTCGACCAGTCAAAAATGTGTATCCATTGTCACTGCTTGAAAGAGTGTATAAATACTCTACAATTGCACCAAACTTTGTCTATTCTCCATCCGTGGCTGTTGTACAAAATTTTCGACTTCGTGTGATACAGATCTCCAACTAGAAACTGTAGGTTTGCCAGGGAATGTCTGCAGAGGCGGCAAGAGAATTGGATTAAAATGACCCTGGGGTTACATTACATGGCAGAGCTTTAAAAACTAAATACAGGTATTCTAGGGTCACCAGGCAACTAAACATTACAAGAAAAGCTGCTGTTTAGGGCTGAAACAATGAATTGATCACTAATGAAATTAGTTGTCTATTCTCCTTCTGCGATAATCGCTCTGTGTATAGCGCGCGCACTGTGTATAGCGCGCGCACGGTGTTAAACATTAATAACCTCAGACACTATGTCGGAGCTGATAGGAGGAGACGTGTCGATGCTTTACAAAACGACAGTACAGACCCCGGGGTATGGACACTGGGTGGAGGAGCTGCACCTCCTGTGCTTTATCCTTACTTGGAGTTAATAATTTTATAACTTCCTATAAAAATGCTGTCACCCCCAGACTGTCAGTCACAATGCACAGGTTCCCCTGAAAAATCCTCCAGATCTGCCAAGACACATACAAATTCTACATGTTAATGGAAAGTATGAGAGTGCTCCCCCGCAGTATGCAGAATTTATAGGCTGCAGGGGAAAGCAATTCATTAGGACAGTGTGATTTCCTTCAGTGTGTGTGAATCCTGCACACTAAGGGGAAGCACTTCTCTGCAGTATAATCTATGCAGCGTATGAATCCTGCACACTACGGGGAAGCACCTCTCTGCAGTATAATGCATGCAGTGTATGAATCCTGCACACTGTGGGGAAGCACCTCTCTGCAGTATAATGCAGAGTAGAGACACTGAAGCACCTCTCTGCAGTATAATGCATGCAGCGTATGAATCCTGCACACTAAGGGGAAGCACCTCTCTGCAGTATAATCCATGCAGCGTATGAATCCTGCACACTGTGGGGAAGCACCTCTCTGCAGTATAATGCATGCAGCGTATGAATCCTGCACACTAAGGGGAAGCACTTCTCTGCAGTATAATCCATGCAGTGTATGAATCCTGCACACTACGGGGAAGCACTTCTCTGCAGTATAATCCATGCAGTGTATGAATCCTGCACACTACGGGGAAGCACCTCTCTGCAGTATAATCCATGCAGCGTATGAATCCTGCACACTACGGGGAAGCACTTCTCTGCATTATAATCCATGCAGTGTATGAATCCTGCACACTATGGGGAAGCACCTCTCTGCAGTATAATCCATGCAGCGTATGAATCCTGCACACTAAGGGGAAGCACTTCTCTGCAGTATAATCCATGCAGTGTATGAATCCTGCACACTATGGGGAAGCACCTCTCTGCAGTATAATCCATGCAGCGTATGAATCCTGCACACTATGGGGAAGCACCTCTCTGCAGTATAATCCATGCAGCGTATGAATCCTGCACACTAAGGGGAAGCACTTCTCTGCAGTATAATGCATGCAGCGTATGAATCCTGCACACTACGGGGAAGCACTTCTCTGCAGTATAATGCATGCAGCGTATGAATCCTGCACACTACGGGGAAGCACTTCTCTGCAGTATAATCCATGCAGCGTATGAATCCTGCACACTACGGGGAAGCACTTCTCTGCAGTATAATCCATGCAGTGTATGAATCCTGCACACTATGGGGAAGCACCTCTCTGCAGTATAATCCATGCAGTGTATGAATCCTGCACACTGTGGGGAAGCACCTCTCTGCAGTATAATTCATGCAGTGTATGAATCCTGCACACTATGGGGAAGCACTTCTCTGCAGTATAATCCATGCAGTGTATGAATCCTGCACACTATGGGGAAGCACCTCTCTGCAGTATAATTCATGCAGTGTATGAATCCTGCACACTATGGGGAAGCACCTCTCTGCAGTATAATGCATGCAGTGTATGAATCCTGCACACTACGGGGAAGCACTTTTTTTCTGCAGTAGATCTAATTCAGATCACCAATTACGACCATTTATACAGATTCCCGACTCTGAGAGATCCACCAATAGCATGTCTAAATGAATGTTATTATACATGTTCCCTGGCTTTACTTGACGTATTTTAAGAAATATGCAGCTAAACCTCAGCCTTTGGTAAGTGACTTGGTCTGGTCTTGGTCGGCCCCCATGCACCCCTCGCGTCTCGTGCGCGTCGGCCCCCATGCACCCCTCGCGTCTCGTGCGCGTCGGCCCCCATGCACCCCTCGCGTCTCGTGCGCGTCGGCCCCCACGCACCCCTCGCGTCTCGTGCGCGTCGGCCCCCACGCACCCCTCGCGTCTCGTGCGCGTCGGCCCCCACGCACCCTCACGTCTCGTGCGCGTCGGCCCCCACACACCCCTCGCGTCTCGTGCGCGTCGGCCCCCACGCACCCCTCGCGTCTCATGCGCGTCGGCCCCCACGCACCCCTCGCGTCTCGTGCGCGTCGGCCCCCACGCACCCCTCGCATGTCCTCAGCAGCAATACAAACCATTTTCATTTTTTGTCATGCATCCTGCATCTTCAGTCACCTCCTATAGCCACCTGATTTCAGCGGTACTAAGGGGGCACAGTTTTCTCATAGCCCCCCCCCCCGCTCTCCCTCAGTCATGCCACTCTTCCTTTGTGCAGGAGCTGCATTAACTCCTGCACTGCCTCCACGCACAGACACAGGGAGGCTTATACATCCCCGGCAGCCAATAAAACTGGGAGTTTAAGTGACGGTGCCTGAAAACGTAACTGAGCCCCGTCCCCATTCTCTAATGCTGACGGTCTATCAGCTGATCCCCCTAGGGCAGTGATGGTGAACCTTGAATTACATTTCACATGATGCTCCAGCAGCGTTACGACTGAAGCATCATGGGACACGTAGTTCAGAAGCATTTGGTATGCCATTGCCAAGGTTCACATTAGTGACCAAGGGAAAGCATTTGGGGTGCATTTTATGTGTGCTGCTTCCAGAATATTTGTGCATGCGCCCGTCTTAGGGGTGTGTTTGTGGAGCCAACAGCAGCAGTAGTGTTTTTTAACAGAAATATTTTCTTGGATTAATTTTTTTTTTCTTTTTCAGATCACAGAACAGTTTCTTTTAGAGAGGGATAAGCCGGCGAAGTGGAACAGTATCCCCTTCCTCCTGCGCAGACTGTATTGCGACAGCCACATAAACAGCGACTTCTCCCACTGTCAGAGCATCCTGAAGGTAAAGACCCCAACCTGTCCGCTTTGTGAATAGCAGCTGACGCGTCCTGCTTTACCCGGTGTATGAGCAGCCGCTAACTCAGGACTGCTAGTAATGAGCTGTATTGTCCGCACAGGAAATCTCCCCCTTACTGTCCATGGAGGCCATGGCGATTGTGACCGACGAGAAGAAAACCAGCACAGAGCTGCCCTTTCCAAACACCTACACGTTCGACTTGTTCGGGGGAGTGGATGTAAGTAAATGTCTCTGCGACCAGGAGCAGCACGGGATTATCTTAATGTACATATTAATGCTCTGACGTTGGATGAGGTTGAGATGTTCAGTATTATTTCCCTTAATATCCACACAGGATCAATATACGACCGTGTGAAACCGAACGGCCACATTCTGTGCATCCTATGGTTTTATGTATCCGGATTTAATACAAACCATCTGGTCCTCAGCAGGTCTTAAAAATGAGCAAATACAATGTCAACTGTTCAAGACACAACAATCAAAATGTGTCGTCATTTATTTAACAGAAATGGAGAAGCCTCGTGTGTCCGCCTTGGCGTTGGGTTGTAGAAGCTCTCTAGCTGCAGTGGCAGCTTGCTGTAATGGTTTATGGAGTTATTCTGCCCCCCCCCTCCTCCTGTCCATTTACATGAGATAAGGTTTCATGGTGATTAACGTGTCCAGGGGCTTCACACTCCCAATATCCTGCTCTTAAAGAACATGTCTTTATACGCTGCATTGCTTTATAACGTCTCTCACTGAAACCTTTATTCCTCCCTCAGCTTCTCGTGGAGATCCTCATGCGGCCAAGCTTGTTTCCACAGAAAAAGAAGCAGAAAAGTGAGTGTTGTGATATGTTGCTGTCAGTTTCCAGATATTTTGTGTGCAATGTCCTTTAATATGTGCCCTGTCCTCGTCCCTTTGTTCCACCCTGCTTGTACTTGTCATTGTTTTTGATATATTCCTCAGTAACAGGCTTATAAATTCAGAAAGTTATGCAGTTTATCCATATCATAATATAAACAGCAACTCTCCCTCCTGTGTTTGAGATATTTGGTGTATTTTTTAGGGGTTAGGGTTTGATTTTTACTTTTTCCAATACAAGTCCTCCACCTGTTTGTTTTGTCACTGGTGTTATATGCTAATAGGCTGGGGAAAAAAAGCTGTGTGTATCGGGTTCAGCCTTTCACACATCACCTACTGCCATTTATCCAAAAGAAGCAAACCCCCCCCCCCTTCTGAAGCGCTCGCCAATATTTCTTTACAAAGGATTTTACCAGGAAGGATACATTGAGATTTCTTTCGTTTTCCAAGTAATGTCCTGGGTTCAAGAACATTGAAGTGTTACAGAAATACAAAATAGTAAAATGCAAGATATTAACACAAAACCAAATCTACAGATTAACAGAAAAATAAATATGTAGGAAATAAAGTCATTATGTTACATGTTTACAGGTGCATTCTGTATATAGTCACTGTGTTACATGTTTACAGGTGCATTCTGTATATAGTCACTGTGTTACATGTTTACAGGTGCATTCTGTATATAGTCACTGTGTTACATGTTTACAGGTGCATTCTGTATATAGTCACTGTGTTACATGTTTACAGGCGCATTCTGTATATAGTCACTATGTTACATGTTTACAGGTGCATTCTGTATATAGTCACTGTGTTACATGTTTACAGGCGCATTCTGTATATAGTCACTGTGTTACATGTTTACAGGTGCATTCTGTATATAGTCACTGTGTTACATGTTTACAGGCGCATTCTGTATATAGTCACTGTTACATGTTTACAGGCGCATTCTGTATATAGTCACTATGTTACATGTTTACAGGCGCATTCTGTATATAGTCACTGTGTTACATGTTTACAGGCGCATTCTGTATATAGTCACTGTGTTACATGTTTACAGGCGCATTCTGTATTGAGGTATGTTAATAGGGAGCTCTTGAGTGACTTTAGACTGGGGGAAGATTTGATGGTGTCTGGGAGGTTATTCCATATTTGCGGTGCTCTGTAGGAAAATGAGCATCGAGCCGCTGTCTTTTTGTATTGTGGTATTGTAAGTAAGGTGCAGGTCCTGGATCGGAGGTTATAGGATGAGGAAACTGCTGGGGCATTCAGCCTATTCAGGTAGGGTGGCAGCTTCCCAGAGAAGCTCTTAAACACCAGGTTGGAAAGGTGAAGGGTGCGTCTAGATTCCAGCATCGGCCAGTTTAGTTCTTTTAACATGTCACAATGGTGGGTCATGTTGTTACATTGTAGCACAAAGCGGCAGAATGAGTTATACAATGTAGTAAGTTTACAAAGGTGAGGGGCAGCTGCATACATTATATCTCCATATTCAATAGCCGGCATAAGCATTTGTTGTACAATCTGCTTTCTTACTGCGGGGCTCAGGCAGGATTTGTTTCTGTACAGGGCACCTAGTTTGGGGTAGAATATGAAACACATTGGGGAAAAAATCCTTCTTGCCCCCCAGATGGCGTTAGATTTCTCCTAATACATTTAGTTGCCGTCTCTGCACTTTTTCTAGTGTCCTAATATCCATTTTTAAAACCGGTGTCAGGATCACGCAGCATATTCAAGGTGACTATTGATTTATAAAGAAGCAAAATTCTGTTCCCACCTTATGAAATCCCCTTTTAATGCCGATACCTTGCTGGCCTTGCTGCTTAGTTTGGAGTCTGATTATTCCCAAATCATTCTCCTGCTTTGATTTCCCTAAGTTGCTTGTGTGTCTTCACTCCAAAGTGCATAACTTTACATTTATCTACATTAAATTTCATCTATCTAAATCCCTCTGCAGCGAAGTAACAACATCCTGCTCACATTGTATCACTATTCCTAACTTTGTGTCCTCTGCAAACTGTGGCGCGCTGCAAACTGTTTAACCTCCCTGGCGGTTTTCCCGAGTGTGTCTCGGGGTTAAATTTCACCGCTGAGAGCGGTAACCCCGAGACACACTCGGGCTGGATACATCACCTCTCCCGTGCGCTCCCTCACTGATCTCTGCAGTCTCCTCTGGCGATCGCAGCATTTTACTTCCTGGATTTCTTCCCGCGAGGAAGGAACCAGGAAGTAATGAGGTCACTGGAGGAGGCTGCGGGGACATCGAGGAAGCGCAGGGACAGGTGATGTATCCAGCGGCATCCCGAGTGTTGCTTGAGGTTACCGCTTCCAACATAGGAATTTAACCCAGAGACACACTCTGGAACACCGCTGGGGGTGGGGGGGGGGGAATAGACCGCTTTTAGACATGGTTTTTCCCAAAAATTAGACCACCAGGGAGGTTAATGTTGCTTGAACCATCATCTGCCATCGTTGTGTTTTGCTCCTTCAGAAAGCAGACATTCACCGGACTTGCCTCAATGTTGATTTTTACAGTTTACAACAAATGTGTAACAATGTTTCATGAATATCCCCTATATTTTCTTTTACTGCTGCATTTTGTGTCTGCAATTTCTTTCCTCCGTTTGTATCGACTTCTCTCCGCTCCCTTTTTAATGCTGTTTTTTCCCTTCACAGTCAGTGACGACTTGATCAAGGAATGCCTGAGTATCCTGTATAACACATGCATATGCGTAAGAACTTCATATTCCATAATGTAAAGTGATCACATCTCTCCATCTCCTTATACTAAATAAAACCTGAATCATCATAGGACAGAACGAATCTCAATATGAGTCGATCCCTAACTCCGGATCTGTCCTGAACCAATGAAGAAGAATCCGGTAGACAGACATGAATCCAGTAAAAGCCCGTTATGCAAGGGGCGGAATTAGAGGCTCAATGATAAAATCACAGCTCTCTCCTCATATACATCACTGTGATTTGGATGATGTGCTATCTATCTGGGTGGTGGGCTATGACTGTCACGAGACCCCCTCGAGGTGTCCTCAGTTTTGATATTTTTGGTCATTGTATGTTTTTTTGTAAAATGTCCAAAACCTGTTAAGTGTGTGTGTGTGTGTGTGTGTGTGTGTGTGTGTGTGTGTGTGTGCGCGCACACAAATATTCCTACAAATGATCTTTATTTTTTTCTTCCCTTTTTATAGACTGAAGGTGTTACCAAGCGTTTGGCTGAAAGAAGTGACTTTGTACTTTTCCTTTTTACGTTGATGACAAACAAAAAGACCTTCCTTCAAACGGCGACCCTGGTGGAGGACATTCTTGGAGTTAAAAAGGTTTTGTATTTTTGTGTTTGAATGAGCGCAAAATAAGTGAATGTCTCCGTAATAGAAGAAAATCTTCTGTCACCGCTCCCGGGGGCCGCGTGGCACTCTAAATCGAATGTATAGCTAAAGCACGGCTCTCAAACTCCAGCCCAAGATTCAGAACTACATCTCCCATCATTCCCTGGTCATCAATTGCATTGAAAGAATTCTGGGAATTGTAGGCAGCAACAGCTGGGGTGCTGTAAGTTTGACAGCCGTGGTCTGAAGTGTGTGTACGAGTCTGCGTACCATCATACTACTGGGGAGCACGGAATAAACCGGTCCTGGAACAAACCCGACAATGATTACTTTGTTACTTCCTAAACAAAAGCAGTGCAACAATTCTACAATGCAGTTACTTTGTTTCAAGTATTGTCTGGAAGGGGACATCTTCACAGACAAGGACATTCCTAGAATAAAAGAGGGAAAGTGGCCCAGCTCCACCACTACGAACACGGAATGCGCTGACATATAAACCTAAACCCTCCTCCAGGCTCCGTCTCCGGCACCTTTGCATTCTGTTGCATGTACATATCGCCCTGTCAGGATTGTGTCTGCTTGTATTTATGGACGACAATGAAACCACAAAACCCCACAGTGAGGGATGCGTCACCCTATGAGTGGACAGTGAGCTTTTCACACCAGAGCCGGGTCCATCATGTCCATACAGTGATCAATCCGTAACAATACAATGTAACCCAAGCTTGTGTATAAAATAAAACACTTGTGTTACCTGCATGGAGACCTATGTAACGTTTCCCTTTGTGTGTAGGAGATGATCCAGCTGGAGGACATACCCAACCTTGACAGTCTGGTGTCCAGTTTTGACCAACAGCAACTGGCAAACTTTTGCCGAATCCTCTCTGTCACCATATCTGAACTAGACACTGGAAACGATGACAAGTACACCCTCCTCGCCAAAGACGCCCTGCAGAAGAAAACGCCGAACCCTTCAAGGGCAGAAATAAATCAAGGTGAGGACGTGGAGCTGGTTTCCCCTCTAGAAGTTGTGTAACGGAGTGTCTGGTGATCGCTAAGGTTTACACACAAAGGTTTAATCCATTTCTTTAATTTTTTAACTGATTTCTAGGTGATTTTCACTTCGTCGCGACACTTTTTTGTATCTGCCGGTCTTGGTGAACTTCTCTTATGTAGTGAAATGCTGAATTCTTTTTTTTTTTTTCTTCTTCTCTCGCAGCTACCCTCCTCAATATCCCAGGCTTCATTAAACGGCTGTGTGAACTTGCCACGAGAAAGGTTTCAGAATCCACCGGCACGGCCAGCTTCCTGCAAGAGCTGGAGGAGTGGTACACGTGGCTGGATAACGCCCTTGTGCTGGACGCCTTGATGCGCGTGGCTCATGAAGAAACAGAACAGAGCGGCACAGGTTTCAGCACCATAATTCCCTTCCTTGATGTGTGGTCGTTCAGGGGTTAATGTGCTGGAGATTCCACTAGTGATGCGCCGAAATGAAAATTTTTGGCCGAACACATAGGATCCACTCAACTGAAACCAAAAATCAGTCATCTGAACCTGGGCCTGGAGGACCGGCTGAGCCAGGGGCTTGTCTGAGCCTCCAGACCCAGGTTCAGAGAACGGATTTTCACCTGATATATATATATATATATATATATATAGAATGGCAAGAATGCAAGCACTCATAGGGTTTTCCAAAGTAATCTTCCTTTAATGAATCCAAAAGTCAACGTTTCGGCTCAACACTGAGCCTTCATCAGGACAAACATATTTAAAAGCAAAACTTGTGTCTGTTTAAATACACACCCTAATTAAACAATAATCACAAGTCCCCCCCACAGAAGTACCCCACTGACCAATGGGACAGAACAGCTATCATTTGCACATGAGGATCAGCATCAGGCACCATCTGATGACATCAGCCCGGTTAACCCTGTAGCCATGGCAACCTTGCAGGGTATTACTTGAGGGCATCACCAAAGCGATACTAGCCCCCACCACCCCATGTTGGCAAAGTTAATGAAAGTTTAAGAAAAGAGCCGATCTCCAAACGTCTGCAATCATGATAGAATTCGAGAGTGTGTATTAGCGCTGTGCGCCGTATATTGGCGTCTCTCCGGTTGTCAAGGCAACCATGACGCATGGCCTGAGGTCGGACCAAAATACTGCTTGCCTGGTCCCGCCCCTCACTCTCTCGTGGTCAAAACGGGACCATCTGCGGGAAAACAAAAACACACTACCCCCTTTATTTTTAAAACCAAAGATAAGTATACAAATAACAACCGGTGTAACTACACCGATCGGCGCCGCCAGGCAAAAACTAAGATCTTATTAAGCCTCCCTATTTGCATCTATTAATTGCTGGTATTCGAATTTACAAAAAATTCCAAAAATTTCAAAAAAATTTTTTCCAAAAAATTCCTCTCGGGGTTACTCTGAAACAGTACTTACAGCTACCCTGGAGAGAGCGAGAGCCCCCAGGAAAGAAAAAAGTGGGTTGGATAGATTCAAATTTCCCCTCACCTTCGATACAGGTTCCAATAAAATCACCTCAGTGGTGAGGAGGAACTGGTCGGTCCTGGAAAAGGATCAAAATCTGCCCGAGACTTTTAGACACAAACCGATGTTCTGTTATCGCAAAAACCGCAGTTTGAAAGATTTTTTGGTAAAGGCGGATCCCATTAAAAGTTATGATCAAAACCAAAATCAATTTAAAAACTTAGGATGTAAAAGGTGTTTAGGCTGCGTTACCTGCGGCCATATGATCCCCTCAAAAGAGTTCAGACATCCCCATACAGGGAAGCGATACTTCATAAGACACCTTATTACTTGCAGAACTGAGTTTGTGGTCTATAAAATCTTATGCCCTTGTGGCCTTGCCTATGTGGGCAAGACCACAACCCAGCTCTGTGAGAGAATACGCAACCATAGATCTAACATCAGGATTGCGTATAGGGATGGCAGGTCGGACAAGCCAGTGGCTCGGCATTTTCTTCAATGCGGCCACCCTTTGTCCTCATTAAAGTTTCTGGCGATAGACCATGTCCCTCCCCCAAGGAGAGGGGGTGACAGAGCCTTAATCCTTTTACAAAGAGAGGCACAGTGGATCCATAGATTGGACACTGTTTTTCCACGGGGATTAAATGAGAGGAATGTTTTTTCTGCTTTCCTGTAATTCTGTGTAATTTTTGAAAGAATTTTTGAAGGAAAAATTTTTTGAAAAATTTTTTTTGAAAAGGGTTTTTTTTGGAAATTTTTGGAATTTTTTGTAAATTCGAATACCAGCAATTAATAGATGCAAATAGGGAGGCTTAATAAGATCTTAGTTTTTGCCTGGCGGCGCCGATCGGTGTAGTTACACCGGTTGTTATTTGTATACTTATCTTTGGTTTTAAAAATAAAGGGGGTAGTGTGTTTTTGTTTTCCCGCAGATGGTCCCGTTTTGACCACGAGAGAGTGAGGGGCGGGACCAGGCAAGCAGTATTTTGGTCCGACCTCAGGCCATGCGTCATGGTTGCCTTGCCAACCGGAGAGACGCCAATATACGGCGCACAGCGCTAATACACACTCTCGAATTCTATCATGATTGCAGACGTTTGGAGATCGGCTCTTTTCTTAAACTTTCATTAACTTTGCCAACATGGGGTGGTGGGGGCTAGTATCGCTTTGGTGATGCCCTCAAGTAATACCCTGCAAGGTTGCCATGGCTACAGGGTTAACCGGGCTGATGTCATCAGATGGTGCCTGATGCTGATCCTCATGTGCAAATGATAGCTGTTCTGTCCCATTGGTCAGTGGGGTACTTCTGTGGGGGGGACTTGTGATTATTGTTTAATTAGGTGTGTATTTAAACAGACACAAGTTTTGCTTTTAAATATGTTTGTCCTGATGAAGGCTCAGTGTTGAGCCGAAACGTTGACTTTTGGATTCATTAAAGGAAGATTACTTTGGAAAACCCTATGAGTGCTTGCATTCTTGCCATTCTACATTGATTCTAGCCTTTGCTTAAGCACCGGGTGAGAGTGGAACCCTGCAGTGAACCGTGAGTGCAAAACCTTCGTGTACATTTTATATATATATATATATATATATATATATATAAAAAAAATTTTTCCCCCAGTTGTTTTTTCTTTTTGACTGATAATTTCGGTGCATCCCTAGATTCCGTGTCTACTCCTCCATATATCCGATATTGCCTAATATTGTTAAGCACTTCCTTTACTGTATTTTTTGCATTTTATTTAGTGGTGAGGTAAGAGGGCGACGCGGAGGACCCTGGGCTTGGTTTATTGTAGCAGAATGGATATTCACTGTTATTGAGATCTGTAACCATAATAAAACAACTAATGGCTTCAGGCACCTGTGATTTGGCTGCCCTGTCCAATATCTGGGTATAATGGGTTTATGGTGGTTTGGCGCTTTATGGTAATGTCCTGTCTGTCCATAGAGTCTTCAGATGAGAGCAGCATCGCAAACCCTTCCTCCCGGACACAACTGCCGCACTCCATGAAGATCATGCATGAGATCATGTACAAGGTGGAGGTCCTGTATGTGCTTTGTGTCCTGCTGATGGGGCGGCAGAGAAACCAGGTACATGTATATGTTATAAGGCTTATGTGGTGCTGCTGGCGGATGGTTTTCCAGGCATGTAGATTGTGTTCATTGCTGCACTCCTAGCACTTTCTTTTACTTTCAGCTACTTGTGGGCACATGAACAACCCGTCTCGTCCTCATGGGGGCGCAATGAGCGCAGCGTAACCATAACATGGCAAAACACAGGGCTGGGATTAAAAACAAAAAACACGTATTTGCAGAGTGTGTAAAATAACTGGGAATATTTTTTTCGGCCTCTCCTGGTGTTTGAAACGTAAATCACTAATAGGTTATTACAGGAAGGAATACACTGGGAATATTCCAGAAAATTTTTAAATAATTGTTCAGTAAGAGTTTTTAAAAAAAAAAAACACTGGTTCCTGACAGAGAATTTTTGCAACTTCACTTGGTAGTGAAGGGGTTAATAAAGTCAGCGGGGGGGAGGGGGCACTTTCTTATGGTAAACCCTTCAAACACATCCAGGGGTTTAAAGTTTAGGAACTGCAACATGAAAAATAAAATATACTGGGTGTGTCTTGTATCTAAAAGTGTGTGTGTCATTGTCATATTGGAGGTGTAAGTTTATCTGGTTTGGAGCCGACTCAATGATCTTTACATCTGATTTATTCCTTTCCTTAACTTGATGAAGTGTGGTGTTTTTTGGGTTTTTTTTTGTGTGTTTTGGAAATAATGTGTTTTGTTCATAGAATGATAAACATGTGAGTAAACGTCAGGATGCGCCACAGAGTCTATATAAGGAGTATCCTGTTTTTATATAAACATATATTTTATATAAAGAATCAATGTTTCTAACCTCTAGGAGTCTTTTACACATTTATATAGATCATCACATTTGTAAGAAGACCTGTTTTTTTGTTTTTTTTAAGGTACAGGAGGAGAAAGCAAAATAAAGTTTAGGGAGACGTTCTTGCAATAATAAAGTATTATAATAACAAAGATCTCCATCTATCCTGGCGCCCGCGATGTCTGTCTGTCCCTGGCCTGCCGTCTTTTTAAGCCACTCACCGCCTGCTTTTCCTCCTGGTTCCTGCAGGTCCACAAAATGATTGCAGAATTCAAGCTGATTCCGGGTCTGAATAATCTGTTCGACAAGTTGATTTGGAGGAAACATTCTCCGTCCAATCTCGTTCTTCACGGACACAACCAGAACTGTGACTGCAGCCCGGTGAGTGACCATCCAAATCCTGCGTGTCCTTAAAACGTGCTGCCGTGTTCCCTGAGCTACACATGTGCCGGTGCCAGGTGTGTGATCTCAAACACGCAGTGACTAACCTTTGTATGAACAGGCAGGGGGTTTAACTCGAGTAATAATCGTGGCTTCAGGACATTTCATACGCAATGACTGTGTTAAAGGCCACAAAATAACACACATGCGGATCTACTTTACAGCAATGGTCCGAGCCGTTCACTCATCGTTCAGTTGGTCATGTAAGGGATTCCTTATTAAATCGCCTAATTCAGGCCTAAGATGCAAATGTTCTCCCTGATCTGTGTATCCGACCTCTCCCTGACCTGTGTACCCGACCTCTCCCTGACCTGTGTACCCGACCTCTCCCTGACCTGTGTACCCGACCTCTCCCTGACCTGTGTACCCGACCTCTCCCTGATGAATAACAATATACCCATAGCTATAAGATCCCTATGTAACGCTCGGGGTGTTACTGTGGCCGCACAGCCGTCTCATGCACTTCTTTACGTGATTTTTATTTTCCTGTGTTTTTAGGACATTTCACTGAAGATTCAATTTCTGAGGTTGCTTCAAAGCTTCAGTGATCACCACGAGTAAGTAATATGCCTGAGGATATACGGGCCATGTGTCAAATGTAGAAAATCTCTAAAACACCTATTTACCACAATCCCACCCACACAGGCCATGCAATGCTCTCCTTGTAGTGGCCGTAGGCTGTAACCTGATCTCAATGGCCCCCGATGGTATGAGATTCACTGGGTGGAGTTACCTGGGCAAGACAAGACGTCTGGTTGGAGTTAAAGGTCAATAAAGGAAATCGTTATATAAACCCCCAAACCGGGTGCTAACAAAAAGCTGGACTTATCCTCAGAAGTCCTGAACCCTGGACAATATAACCAGAAAGCCCAGCAAATAATAATAAAATACAAGATAATTTAGAACAACGAATTAATAAAAAAGTATTGGATTCCAACAGCACTAGTATATGTATATATCTTTTTTACACATCGCAGGCAAAAAATAAACAATAGGGATTATTGTAGATTCATGAATTCTATAATACAAGGGAAACGAGAAAAAAATAGATCAATAGATAAATGAAATGCCTGGACGACCATAGGGTAAACCCTCATACAGCACGAGTTCCCGTGTTGGTACAGTATCAGCCATACAAATCACATACGTTTACATAACAATCAAAACCTAGGTAGCGAAAATATTACAAAACCAAGGAACCTTCTCTGCAACCCAACCTGGCAGAGACCAGATGCCCCAACGTTTCGGCTATATAGCCCTTGACAAAGGCCATATAGCTGAAACATTATATATATATGTGTGTGTGTGTGTGTAATATATATATATCTATTTTGTTTCATAAGTTACTGTACAAACGTTTCAAAATATAAAATGTATCTTCTCTACCTTTTTAACACACACGCGCAAACACAAACTTTTTATTAATCTATGTCTGTGTCTAATTTTAGGAACAAATATCTGCTTCTGAACAGCCAAGAGCTGAATGAGCTGAGGGCGATATCACTGAAAGCCGATATTCCGGAGGTGGAGGCCGTGCTGAGCACAGACAGGTAACCCCAAAATCCACTTTCAAAGGGAAAACCAGGACATAAGGGGTGTTTGTGGGGGGGGGGGGGGCTCAGTGGAATGAGAGGCGTGGGAGAGTGATTTACACCTTCACATGTGGGGGAGCGGTGTGGGGCGGGGGTCACAGCTTCCCCCCTCCCCTTTTCTTTTTCTTTTCTTCTTAAAGATGACCTTTTTTGGGACAAACCAAAATGACCCCTGACCTATGCAGATTAAGCTGATCTTTCGCAGCTTCATTATTTCACGTTTTTTTGGATGTTGAGCTCTTGCGCTGTGCATTGTTTAACCCTTCACTGTGAATGCCGTGTAAGACGCGTAGTCCAGTCATTATCTCTTTATGCTGCGGCCGATGTGTGTGACTCGTCATCTCTACCCCTACTTCCCTTTTACGTAGCTCCTGTGACATTATGACTGTGCTCTGACCCGGGATCTGCCCCGTAACAGGATGATTTGGGGAAATTGTGTTTTTCTGCTCATGTCATGACGCTAAAAACGTTTAACTTCGCAGCGAGATGGTAAAAGGATCCAGTTATTTCCTAACAAAGTTTTGCTGATACTTGTTTTTTATGGCGCACTGGTGGGGGTGAGTGTCGGGGTGCACCGCCAGAGGGGTGGGGCACGCCGTGGCTGTACAGGACGGCCTCCTTTCACACGGTGCACCTGTTTGCAGGCAGGTGTGGTGTCCTTGCTGGTCCTCTTGCTTCTCCTCTTAACGATTAGAAGCATGTCGCCCCAGAGCTGGAAAGGGTTAAGTAAAAGCTGTGATCTCCTATCAAAGGATATCTTTAGGATAACCGTGCTGCTATGGGTGCTCTTTAAGATTAACCCTTTCAGTGCTGGCCTGTTTTTTTTGTCTTGCAGGAGTTTGGTCTGCGATGGGAAGAAAGGTTTACTGAGCCGGTTACTGCAGGTCATGAAGAAGGAGCCGGCAGAGTCTTCATTCAGGTTTGTGGAGCAGGGGGTTAAACAAAAAACGCGGAGCATTGTGAAAGACTTAACTCCTTAATGTCCTTTCTCAGCCGATGTAGCCCTGTATCCTAAAACAGATATATTAAATCGCGCGGGGAGGGTGTGCTGCAGGTGTGGCGCGCGGGGAGGGTGTGCTGCAGGTGTGGCGCGCGGGGAGGGTGTGCTGCAGGTGTGGCGCGCGGGGAGGGTGTGCTGCGAAATAAATTTTGCCGACTTGGCGCTCGCATGGTTTGTGCCGTGATGCTTCTGTTTAATCAGTGGATGATCCTGCTGGTAGAATCCTTGCGGGCATCATGCGGGCACAGAGCTGCCACTTGCCTGTCCTTTCCAGAATCCTAGTGCTGGCATTGGGGTTGTGTTGGCTGGTGATGTCTTACCATATCTATCTGTTTAGGTTCTGGCAGGCGCGGGCCGTCGAAAGCTTCCTCCGGGGAGTGACTTCATATGCTGACCAGATGTTTCTTCTGAAAAGAGGACTTCTGGAGGTAAGAGCTGCTGGGTGGAAAGGTATGAAAGGGATATAATGTGGGGGGGTCTCTGTCGTGCGCCGGAGGCTCAAGCTGACGTCTGTACTGAACGTTCCAGTGAGAGATTCCTGTTGTTTCAGCACATCTTATACTGCATTGTGGACAGTGAGTGCAAGTCCCGGGACGTCCTGCAGAGTTACTTCGACCTCCTGGGCGAATTGATGAAATTCAATATCGATGCTTTTAAGAGATTTAACAAATACATAAACACAGACGAGAAGGTAAGAGCTGACGCACGACATTGCCCAAATACCCGGGTGTATATATAGATCGTTAATGTGAACCGGACCCTCTGCTCCTCTAGATTGTAAACTCCGTGAGCTGGACCCTCTGCTCCTCTAGATTGTAAACTCCTGTGAGCCGGACCCTCTGCTCCTCTAGATTGTAAACTCCTGTGAGCCGGACCCTCTGCTCCTCTAGATTGTAAACTCCTGTGAGCCGGACCCTCTGCTCCTCTAGATTGTAAGCTCCTGTGAGCCGGGTCCTCTGCTCCTCTAGATTGTAAACTCCTGTGAGCCGGACCCTCTGCTCCTCTAGATTGTAAACTCCTGTGAGCCGGACCCTCTGCGCCTCTAGATTGTAAGCTCCTGTGGTTATAGAGATTGTCGTTACGTTAGGTTCATGCCTTGTGAGACTCTATAAATAATGACTTTCTTGAATTGAATTCACTGTATTTGGCTTTTTATCGCTGTCACGTTTTATATAAACCTCTTTTGCTGCTGATTTTTATCGTCGCTTTTGTGTCTTTAAGTTCCAGATATTTTTGAGCCAGATTAACAGCTCCTTGGTGGACTCGAACATGCTGGTGAGATGCATCGCTCTGTCGCTGGACAGGTTTGAAAACCAGTCAGACGATATTAAAGGTGAGACATTATGGTGGAAGAAAGATTTATCGAATTCACACGACCTGAAAGGACACGTGTAATTAATTAATCCCCATTAAATCCACACTTTGATTCGTGCTGCGGCTGCACTCGGCCAATCCGTCCATAAATCCCTGCGCTCCACAGAGCTGACATACCGCCGCGTCTGCTAATTGGCTGAACCAGAGGGTGAGTTTAAAGACACTGCTTTTAGTCTGAGATTCATGAAATCCCATCAAAACGCATAAAAATCTTCCTGTCTCTCACACTGACCAGCATAGAGATAAAGCTGTTTTCTTTTAACCCCTTCCTGTAATCTTTATTCATGATGTCACAGCTCTGACCAGCCACGATAAAAGCAGGCCAAGTGATTGTAGTAGCACCTACCATGCGGACTCTGCGTACAGTCAGTCGCTGTCGCTCCCCATCCCTGCTGCAGACCACAGCACATGCTGGAAGCCTCTGGGCAGCCGCAGCGTGTGATGTGCTGCACGAAGTCTCGCCGGCTCTGGACAGATCTTGGTGTGTTTTCCGACCCTGGTCTAAACTTTCCAGAGCCCGTAAATCCTGCGGAGTTGGTGACGTTACAACCGCGCTGGTTACATTTACACCGAGATTGAAATACGTCCCGTGCCTCTCCTGCCTTCGCCCCCCTGCGCACTTTGTGATTCCCAACGATCATTCAGGCTGTCGCCCCCTAACCCACCGTTCCAAATTCAGAAGAATCCAAAGACTTTTCAGAACCTTCCGGACGGGTTCTACTGCTCGGGAACCTGGAACAGCCCTTTTCACGCGTTGGTTTGTGCTGAAACCAAACTGGCTTCATTAAAGCCACCGACGCGCAGGGAGGGTCCGTTGTCCCACCTTATAGTTAGCGAATACGGGAAGGGACTCTGAGGGTCTCCGAGGCTTCAGCATCGCCATTCTATGCGTCGCATGATGTGTGGATTCCTGTGTAACTCTCTGCCTCTCCCTGTCAGTTACAGAGGTGCTTTCTGAGTGTCGGCTGCTTTCATACATGACCCAGGGCTCCGTCAGGATGTCCTTCCTCTTCCGGTTAATTAACATCATTCACGTGCAGACGTTAACACAGGTAAGACGGGTCCCAGGAGCCCAGCGAGTAAGTGTTGTGTAAAGCCGTGTGTATCGTTACAGGTTATTCATATAATAAACCTTCCTCCCTGTTAACCCTTTTCACCCCGGAGCAGCTGGTAGAATTTAAGGTTTCTGTATGTCATTTTTATTGAACGATATATATCAGGGCTGGTCCTCGCAGTCCTGGCCGGCCAGATCTTCATAGCAGCCCACGCACAGGGCCGTCCCATCCTTAGGTAAGCCTTGGTGCTTGGCTGAGGTGGTGGACGGACAATGTAGAGAGCGCTGGCGTCTCGCTGTCACTGCAGGAGTCATGGGAACAGGACGAGCAGATGAGGCACTGTGCGTGTTCGGAAGCCGTCCTGCTCCTCTGGCCTCCGACAAAGAGGGAGAGCTGTATAAACCAGTATTGCCAGACAAGCCCTGATAAGGGGAGATATCTTGGCTGCTGCTAATGCCTGGGAACCCCTTAAACGCGTATTGTTCGCTATTGTTGGTTCTGCTTTGTGTGTGGTTTTCAGTGTGTGGATATCGGTGTTGGTGTCGTATCCAGAGTCGCTTTGTTTTCCATCTGGTGATGACGGGGTTAATTCACTATTGATTCAATAAAGAATATTTTGAGCTTTTTTACGGAGTTTGTCCAGGAATCGCGACAACATCAGACACTGGTAATCACCGGCGCCAACATAACCGCCCTGATTGATTCGTAAAATGGAGCTGCAGACGTTTCCAGGGGGATTTCAAGAGCGACTTGTATCTTCTGTGATTTGATATATATGTATTGGGGCAGATAGAGACCTATAACGCTGGGCTAATATCCTGCAGGGGCCGGAACAAATCTCCGATACGAGGAGTCGCCGGAACAGGAATAGCCCATCTCTAGTCTGTGTCGGGTACAGAAACGTCTAACAGCATTGTGGCTCAGGGGCCCGTCCTGTGTTGTGCCCGTCCCGTGTTAATAAACGTTCGATTTGTCTCTTTATTGACACAGGAAAACGTGAGTTGTTTGAATACGACGCTGGTTATCCTGATGCTGGCGCGACGGAAAGGCCGGTTACCGTATTACCTGCAGACGATCCGGAACATGGAATGCGTGGAGAAATACCCGGGATTCATCCTCAACAACTTCCACAGCCTCCTGCGCTTCTGGCAGCAGCATTATCTCAACAAGGACAAGGACAGCACCTGCTTAGAGAACGTGAGCTTTAACGGCAAACGATGCTAAAAAAAGAGAAATAGAGCTTTCTTTTCTTTCCTTTCTTTCTCCGGGGAATTCCTGCTGACGGCCTCTCTGCCCAATTATTATTTAATTTCAAGCTTTGTCCCTCAGCGCGCGCTGCTCCTCTTACGCTCAGGGACCCCCAAACGCAGACATCCCTGAAGCTTCTCTTCACATTTTGCGTAGCTGCACGCGCATAGCGATGGATCGGAGGGTGACGTCAGCCGCTCTGTGTTTGTGGTGACCGGCAGCTGGGAAATTAAAAATCCCAACTGCTGGTGACGCTGGAGGAAACTCCTCCTCTTTACTCAGTTTATCTGCCAGATTGGGGGAGGGGGGGACGCTTCACATCCTGACCACTTTAAGAAGCTAGAGGGTACCTTAAACCCGGAAGAATGTGGCGTCTTAAAACCAGAAAAAACGCAGGTGTCTTTAATGGGGATCATCAGCTAAACTGTGAATTTTGGAGCAAAACTGATCAAACTGGCTGCAATTCGTGCGAGAGGCGGAACATTTGCGCATTATTTCTGCTGTGTCTGTATTTCCTTTGTTGGTTTTTATTATTTTGGTGTAATTAATCCAGAGATGATTTTTATTGCGTTTACGAAATTCCCCAAATACATAAACCTGTTGCTGATCTACAGCTTTAAGCTGGCGACGACCGAGTATACCCCGCTGCTTGCACTCGCACAATCTGCTGAATGCAGGGCCTTACATACCCCTTCCAGGTGAGCCCGGGGCTTATTTTTGGCCCCATTCACCTTTTTACTCCTTTTTTTTGGTCTCTAAAATGACATTTTTATTTTCATAAAGATCTTTCCAGGCTGTGAACGTCCGCGCGGAGCTTCCCGCAGCTTTGTTATAATCTGAGGGTCCCGCTGCCAGCTCGACATGTTGAATTTTCGTTCGGGAATTCTGGGTCAGATTCTGAGGTTTTTGGGTTGTAGAATAGTGTGGCTGTAGCTTTTAAATGGTTAACTCTTTCTCGCCCTCTCTCTTGCAGAGCTCGTGCATTAATTTCAGCTACTGGAAAGAGACTGTATCCATTCTCCTACACCCGGAGAGGACGTCACCCTGTGCCATTGTGAGCTACATCGATGAAGCCTATATGGATGTGGACAGAGATCTGCCTGAAGATTAAACTTTCTGAGGCTGGGCCTTGCTCGGTGCGGAGGGGGTTAACGTCGTGCTGGAATACTCGATGCGTGCCAGCAAGAACTCATTGGGAATCTGCAGGCGCCGCACTCCAGCTCTGCAAAGGCTGTGCAATACGTTCAGGGACAGGACAGGCAACGGATTGGCACTTTGCTGTTGGTTTTAGGTTGTATTTTAACCCTTCGTTTTCCTTTTTGGATGTGCTAGTTAAATTATATTTTTGGAGACGTTTTCTCAGTAAATCGCAGCTGCCTTCGGCATTTTTTTTTTTTTTTTTTCGCGCACCCAGCACCGCTTTGGATTCTCTTTCGGAATTTATTCTTTTAACGGTCTCAGTCGCTCGACGCGTCGGCCGTGAAAGAGGCGGCGTCCAGCCTCCATCGATCTTATCCCCCCCCCCCCCCCCCCGATATTTTAAACAAATTCTGATCACGGTTCTTAACATCTCTGTCAAATGATATTATTATAAAATATTATTTTTATTCTTTTTTAAGCTGTAAATGAAATGTTTTTCTTTGATCTTTTTAAAATCTGCAAAACCTTTTCTGCTTTTAATTTGGGAATGTGGATCCGACGGGTGCTGAAAATCCTCGTGGCCGTGACGCTGCCCAGGTAACGCGTGCCGCTCAATATATGAGGAGAGTAGGTAACGTGCTGCTCTATATGAGGAGAGGAGATAACGTGCGCCGCTTTATATAAGGAGAGGAGATAACGTGCTCCGCTTTATATAAGGAGAGGAGATAACGTGTGCCGCTTTATATAAGGAGAGGAGATAACGTGCGCCGCTTTATATAAGAGGAGATAACGTGCGCCGCTTTATATAAGGAGAGGAGATAACGTGCGCCGCTTTATATCAGGAGAGGAGATAATGTGCGCTGCTCTATATGAGGACACGTCTATAGGTCCCGGCTCTAATGGTCCTGCTGTCCTGGAAAGTTCTCCGAGTAGAGGATCGGACGCGTAATCTCGCCCGGGGAATGAATTTAATTTAAGGTAAAAGGCGTTACAGGATTCTCTGATTTACAGTAACTACACAAATCTCTCAAATCTCAGGACCAAAACCCAAAAGCAGTTTTTTTAAATTGGCAAATAAACGTATCCGGTGTCAGTCGTGCGCTCCGGGTTTCCATTTAATACCTTTTTTCCCCTTTTCTTGTATTTCAAGCAACGCGTTTATGGCGCTTTGGCGAAACGCACAGACACGTGTTTATTACCAACAAACTGGGAAAAAACCTGCAGAAAATGGATGTAATGTTACGATTTTAGCGTTTCTCTCCTTGCTGATTGTCTGGAGATAAAAATAATCTCTGAATCATGTTTGTGCGTTCGTATGATGTCACGTTGCCAAGTAAAGCGATGACGCGCTGGAGCCTGACGCCGCGTTTTCTAAAGGTGAAGCGATGCGTTTCGCTCATGTTCTCCTGATCCCCCGATGTACAGATTGTGAAAAGTAAGATCTTTTCTATCTACAATGAAATGATACTTTACATTTTTAACGTGTCCCTCCTTCTGGTTCTGTTTTAACCCTTTGTTTGCTGTAATCATTTGTGACCCTAGAAATATTTTTGTTTGAGAAACGTATATATATATTTACTCGTTACATAAAACCTTTGTAAATAAAGAGATGCTTCTAATTTAACAGCTTCTTGATCATTTTCTGTGATTTCTGGAGCTGCGTGGTGGGACGGGCTGTTTTCTGGGTTCGTTTACCCCATATTTCTGCTCTAAACTCACGTGGGTTTCACAGGAGGTGCCAGCTTTCAGGTCAGTGAATCCGGGGCTAGGTTTATGTGTGTGGACATTGACAGCAGTTTGTGCTCAGCCCTGGACATTCTGACTAAGAAGGTCAATCACTAAGCTCCAATTTACGGTGAAATTCACTGCAATATGGCGACATCACGGAGAACTATTGATTCGTCTGCTCAAAGACCGCTGAATTGCACCAAAATGACCCGATTTTGGTGATTTCAATTTGGATATATTAAACAGACCAATAAAATGGGTTTTAGTGTAAATAATTTTAAAGTTTTTTGTAAAAAAAATAAAATACTTTTTTGTTTTTAAAAGGTCTTCGAGTTAACCTGTTAGGATACTTTTTTTTTTTTCTTTCCGTTCGGTGGAATTCATTGCGGCCAATTTGGCGACGCCTCCATTTTTGGTGCAATACGGTGAACATTTGGTGATTAGTGAATTAACCGAATTGTGGCAAAATTAAAACCACCTGAATTGAACTGCATTTCGGTGCTTTGTGAATATCCCTCTAAATTTATTATCCCCCCCCCTTGTAGTAACTGCAAACCTGGCCTTCTATGCTGCTACTCGTGCAGAGAATCCAGGTTTGCTGCCCCCCCCCCCCCCCATGAGGTGACAGTGTTTCCCCGACACAAGCTTGTGACGGTGCAGGGGACGGCCGGCACATCCAGGCGAGCATTAATGTTTCCTCTGTTCGTGTTGGATTTGAACTCGTCAGATAAAACCTGGCTTTGTCTAACGGCAGGGAGAGTCTGCCCCTGCGAACCGGTCTGTGGGCCGTTTGTAACCGGTCTGTGGGCCAGGACTTTGAGACCCCTGCCTATCTGGCAGGGTGATGTCACCATCTGCTGGCCAAAAGGAGTTACTGCAGTTCTGGTCTCTGCAGTATCACCTGGGGGGACGTCATTCAGACACGTTCTGGCTGCTCTTATAAAGTGTCAGCTCTTCGGGCATCATTCACTCGCTGCTAAAACTTTAGGGACAGGTTCAGGAGCGCAAATGGAATTAGTTTGCAACAAAAGAATTTAATTTGCAGTGATGGCGCACAGCTCCAGGTCATTTTAACCCCATCCTGGGCTGCTGATACTGCATACACGTTCGTGGTAGCGAAGGGGTTAAGGCACTAGTATCTGACATCTTGCTTGGAACCATGGGAGATGTAGTTAATCCAGAGGATTGTTTCGTGTATTTGTTTGTTATTCTTTACACCCGTAACATGTATAGAAATAATCAGAATCCTGGCTGTGTCAAATGAAAGTGAAGAAGACGTTAAAATAACCCAGAATGACTCAAATCTCACTGAATTCTCGCTTTTATTCCTTTACGTTGGTGAATGGAAGCACAGCATAAAAACCAGTGACAGTCTTTTGCCTCTCGCTGTATTCAGTTTGCAGGGTGTGGGATCTGGATGGGAGTGATGGGAGTGGGGGACCAGGCCTCGTAGCGGCTGTTGCAGCTGCTGGCGGTGATGGCCGTCAATCTGGATTCATAGAACTTTATTCTTCGTGCTGAAAATAAAAAGAGAATCTGAGATTAATGCTTCAAATTCCCCAAAACTGTCCCCACGCGATGAAAGAAAAATGCGGAAATGTTTTGGCGTGAAACTGACCCGCCCTGTGGCCCAAAGGATCAGCGCCTTCGATCCGGAATCAGCACCACCTATCCGGAATGCCGGGGGGGGGTGCGAGCGTTCCAGATTCCAGGAGAATCTGATGTTTCAGAGGAAGGAGATCACAGCGGGAGAGTCGCTGCAGCGCATGATGTACGGGCGTCTAATTGGGCAGATGCCGTCACAACACCTCCCTACCTCACTCTCACTGACGACCTAGGGGGGCTCTGAGGACCAGGGTTGGGAACCACTAACAGGTCAGGTTTTCAGGATACGTGAAGTACAGGGGATATGATTTGCTGCTCAGTGATTGCAGGATTCAGTCTGCATTTCCCCAAGGTGATCCTTAAATCCTGTCCTGTTAGGGGGACCAGAGTTTGGAACCACCTGCCTAGAAGATGCTGTTGCTTTTCGCATGTGATTCAGGATCTCAGATCGCTGCTGTGGTCGCCCATTTTAGAGCAAACAAATCCAGTGCCTGCACTCGTTGACACTGAGAATCTGGTCTGTTAAGGAAACCCGAATCCCATAACAATGATTAACCCTTTCGTTACCAAAAAGACAAGTTACTGCAATTTTATTTGCTTTGAAAAGCCGAAATTGGCACTTAAATCCTTTTACATAACTTTTTAAAAGCAATATTAATTTGTCCCCTGTGGAGAAACAATTCTCAAATATCTGCCCTTGTATTACTGTAAAGAAGCTGCAAGGAGCCGCCCCAGCCCTCACTGTAGCAAACGTTACCGCAGCATTCCAGCAGCCAGGGATTTGTCAGAATACAGGGGGAGCTGTGGGGTCAGTCGCTGCTGTACAGGGATAAGATTCAGGGGGTTATAATGAGTGTAAATCCAGTACAGTACAGATACAAGGTGTTGCTGTAATTGCCATACACAGGCATTATGCAGCACATACAGATACAAGGTGTTGCTGTAATTGCCATACACAGGCATTATGCGGCACATACAGATGCAAGGTGTTGCTGTAATTGCCATACACAGGCATTATGCGGCACATACAGATACAAGGTGTTACTGTAATTGCCATACACAGGCATTATGCAGCACATACAGATACAAGGTGTTACTGTAATTGCCATACACAGGCATTATGCAGCACATACAGATACAAGGTGTCGCTGTAATTGCCATACACAGGCATTATGCAGCACATACAGATACAAGGTGTTGCTGTAATTGCCATACACAGGCATTATGCAGCACATACAGATACAAGGTGTTACTGTAATTGCCATACACAGGCATTATGCAGCACATACAGATACAAGGTGTTGCTGTAATTGCTATACACAGGCATTATGCGGCACATACAGATACAAGGTGTTGCTGTAATTGCCATACACAGGCATTATGAAGCACATACAGATATTGCATTGCTAATAATCTCATTCTGATCACTACAAACCCCATAAGTAGGAGATCTCACCATTTTATTATCTGTCTGCAGCACATTTACTGATACATAGGCCATTTCTGCCTGTATGCTGATAATACAGACCCTGTATTCTGCCAAATCCCTGGCTGCTGGAATGCTGCCGTAACGTTTATTGAAATTTCTTAGTGATATTTGCAGCTTGTTTACAGTAATTCATGGGACAAAAAGTGTAAAAGCATTTCATGTTTCACGGGGGGGCGACTAGCCTTGCTTTTAAAAAGTATGAAGTGGGTTTGATTTGCTACTGATTTGCTTTTCGATGAATTACATTGTAAAATGGAGTTATTAGCTGATGTACATGTGGCGGATTCCGTCTGACCCTTCTGTCTTCCGTTTGTCTTTCACCCGCCCTGCATAAACCTTGGCTCCTGTAACACTGACCTTAATGTGGCTTTGGGGATACATGATCATATCACTGCTTTGTTACAGGTGAATGTCTTGGGAAAAGAAATCACCACGTGACCCGCACACACGTGATCAATGGCCTAGCTTTGCGCGCCCCCCCCCCCCCCCGTACCTTGGAAGATGGCACCTCTCGGGTTCGAGCGCGCAGCTTATTGACTTGCGATTCTGCCACATCCGCCCGTTCTTCTGCGTCGTCCAACTCGTGCTGCACCTTGCGGTATTTAACCAGGTTGGAGCTGGCCTGCGTCTCCTGCAACAAAGTATAAACAGCATGAGGTGGTGTTAAAATCCTGACACCCTCAACTGGGTAAACCCAAATCTATCCCCATGTGTCAAACGATCGAGCCGCAAAGGCTTCACACAGGACGTCAGAACGAAACCGCCGAATTGTTGCCAGACATAGGGGCAAGTATGAGCGGAGGAATAACCGGCTACCAGTGTTTAAATCTGGGTGGTGACCACATCTGGCATTGGTCGCTGATCAGGACGTTGGTTTTTATACCCGCTGCCCTCCCGCAGACGCAGCTCTGGTATTGGTCGCTGATCAGGACATTGGTCTGTTTTTATACCCACTGCCCTCGCACCCTCCCCGTGGCTCTGTATTGCTGTGGATGTAGAAGGTACCCACCGCCTCCTCAGATTGTCGCTTGTAGCTCTTGACTTTCATCTGCAGTTTGTCGATCAGGTCCTGCATTCGGGCCAAGTTCTTCCGATCTTCTTCAGTCTGGAAGAAAGTGCAGAGGATCATTAATGATTCTGCCACGTGTTGGTAAATGGTGTTTTTGTATGTTGCGTCATGTTTCCTCGCCGCGATCCATTGATATATGAACATATAAAAACACCCCTAATGATCTTTACCGGTTTTGTGGGTCTGATATCGGGGGACACTGAGCCCCTAAATCAAATCAATATGAGATCTTTAGCTTTTCACAATCATCGTTTCATTGATTTATTCTGATTATATTGTCAGCGCAAAAATCAAACGCCCCCTTTAAAAAGCACTTTACATTATTTGTGGGTTGCTGTCGGCTTCCTTTACTCATTCCCCACAATGCACTATTGTCTTAACCCCTTCACTACCAAGTGATTTTTCTAACTATCCGGAGCCGGTGTTTTTTTTTTTTTTTTTTTTGGGAAATCTTTTAATTATAGAGTAAGATATTTGGAAATGTTCCCAATGAATTCCTCTCTGTAATAACCTATAGGACAGGAGGATGTCGCCACCTGGTGGCTAGAAAGAGTTACTGCAGTTAAACACAGCTCTAGGAGCTGCAGTTGGAGATGTCTGTCAGACACGTTCCCAGCTGATTAAACGTTTCGGCACATTGAGCATCTGCCCCGGATCCTAAAACTTTAGGGACAAGCTCTGGCGCATAAAAGCAACAAACTAATGTAATTAGTTTTTGTCCTGAGCGGCTGCAGAGCGAGATAACTCGATGTCCGGCACCTGATCATGTCTTTGAAGACCTGAGGTTATCTCCATCTCGGTTGTGAAGGGGTTAAAAGAGATGTTCAGCATCTGGAAACCTTCCACCGTGTTAATTTCCTCACCGTAATGTGTGTCTGATCACTCGAGGCTTCGCAATCGTGGACTCTGTGCCAGTGGAATTGCCATTTATTACAGGAAGGACACCCATACCCCACCTCGTATCCCACGTTACAGGATCTCAGCCCTTTACCTGGTAGGTGAGCTCCTTTATCCTTCTCTCGTACTTCCGGATTCCTTTCTGAGTCTCGGCGTTCTTCTTCTGCTCGACCTCAAGTTCTCCTTCCAGCTCCCTGACCTGCAATAATAATGACAGCTTACGTCCTCAGTGTGATCTAAAAAAAAAAAGCTTACGTCCTCGGTGTGATCTAAAAAAAAAAAGCTTACGTCCTCGGTGTGATCTAAAAAAAAAAAGCTTACGTCCTCGGTGTGATCTAAAAAAAGCTTACGTCCTCGGTGTGATCTAAAAAAAAAAAGCTTACGTCCTCGGTGTGATCTAAAAAAAAAAAGCTTACGTCCTCGGTGTGATCTAAAAAAAAAAAGCTTACGTCCTCGGTGTGATCTAAAAAAAAAAAGCTTACGTCCTCGGTGTGATCTAAAAAAAAAAAGCTTACGTCCTCGGTGTGATCTAAAAAAAAAAAGCTTACGTCCTCGGTGTGATCTAAAAAAAGCTTACGTCCTCGGTCTGATATAAATAAATGTTAAAAGTAAATAGACAATTATTCAATATTAGCAGATAAGACAAAAGCTGGAAACACGATGACGAACCTCCCCGATGTGGGTCACTGTATGTACTCAGGTCACACGGGTCGGCAATCCGTCATTGCGCAGGTAGCTCTATGTGCTACATCTGTGTCAGACCTGACCTCAATGCCCAGAGTGTCCATCAGTTACCTTTAACCCCTGCAGCGTCCTCTATAATCTGATTTATTAGAGGTTGGCCTGAATGGCTGCGAGTGATGGAACATACACGATACATTGTGTTTCTGCCGTCAAAGCGACCTTAAACTGTGAGAGGTTTGTGCAAACCCGTCCGACTCCCACCTTGGCCTCGAGCTTCTGAATTTGTTTCTTTCCTCCCTTGAGCGCAATCTGCTCGGCTTCATCCAGGCGCATCTGGAGGTCTTTGATGGTCTGCTCCATGTTCTTCTTCATCCTCTCTAGGTGGGCGCTGGTGTCCTGCTCCTTCTTCAGCTCCTCTGCCATCATTGCCGCCTGCGGTGATCACAAATTAGCCAATTAAAAGCGATACAGACGGAGATTCTGCCTCATCCTGAAACGACTAATAAACCGAATCAATAAATTACTCACAACGATACAATATAACTAATAAAATGCTTAAAGCTGCAATACGGGTAATGGAGCGGCCGCTGTCTGTGACCAAACACTGTGCTTGTCCCCCTTATGCAAACTGAATAGAGACAAGATTCCCCCCAGACACAAATGGTTCCCAAAACTACCGGATAGAACTGGTAATCCCAATCACGAGTCA
Organism: Leptobrachium leishanense; assembly: GCA_009667805.1. Classification (NCBI taxonomy): domain Eukaryota; kingdom Metazoa; phylum Chordata; class Amphibia; order Anura; family Megophryidae; genus Leptobrachium; species Leptobrachium leishanense. Next base: position 3,256,884 of record CM019074.1, read on the forward strand.
CCGAACAGCAACAGCAGAAAGCTATTAAAGAGGGGTTTAAAGCATAACAAGACACGAAAGGGGATAAATGGTACAGACCGATACATACAATAAAAGGGAGATAAACCGCAGCTAAACTCAGTCCCTGCGTCTGACCGAGCTCTGGTGCCAGTGGGCTTAGAAGAAGAGGAGGAGCAGAAATCCTGAGTTCCTTCCGTCCACACGCGCTGAGATCTTAAGTGACATGACGTCCCACACACTGAACTGGCTCCTTTTGCAAAGGACTCGTCTTTTCAACCAACGTCCAGCCCTGAGCAATGTCCACTCAGCACCAGAATTACATATTGTGACCCAGTCCCATCCAGTTAGCACCGACCCAACCCAAGGGAACAGCTGATCATCCGTGGCTACCACAAGACAAAGGAACGCGTAGAACTGGAGGGAAATGAGCACCAGCGTCAGCGTGACCTGAACCGGGATGGCCAAACCATTTGGCTATACCAAGGTCTCCATGGTGACGCCTGGAGGAGCAGGGCACAGGAAATGCCACGGAAATGAGGACACACCATTTACTGTTTCCAGGCCTCGTGAGCTTCAACTGGAAATATCTGGGGCAGGGGAGGAATTAAATAAACAGGACAGGATCTCTAAATGCACATAGACACACGGAGATATAAATTGGGGGCTTCCAAGTACAATTAGGAAGCTTTTCGTCACACCTTATTTTTGCAATTTTGAGGATTTTCTTAATGAAGTTTCCTGTAGATATTCCGAGTGTTTGCATTTATCGGAGGGACGTTGCGAGTGTTTGCGTTTATCGGAGGGACGTTGCGAGTGTTTGCGTTTATCGGAGGGACGTTGCGAGTGTTTGCGTTTATCGGAGGACGTTGCGAGTGTTTGCGTTTATCGGAGGGACGTTGCGAGTGTTTGCGTTTATCGGAGGGACGTTGCGAGTGTTTGCGTTTATCGGAGGGACGTTGCGAGTGTTTGCGTTTATCGGAGGGACGTTGCGAGTGTTTGCGTTTATCGGAGGGACGTTGCGAGTGTTTGCGTTTATCGGAGGGACGTTGCGAGTGTTTGCATTTATCGGAGGGACGTTGCGAGTGTTTGCATTTATCGGAGGGACGTTGCGAGTGTTTGCGTTTATCGGAGGGACGTTGCGAGTGTTTGCATTTATCGGAGGGACGTTGCGAGTGTTTGCGTTTATCGGAGGGACGTTGCGAGTGTTTGCATTTATCGGAGGGACGTTGCGAGTGTTTGCGTTTATCGGAGGGACGTTGCGAGTGTTTGCGTTTATCGGAGGGACGTTGCGAGTGTTTGCATTTATGTAACCTGCGACCTGATCTCTTAAAGCTCGATTCTGTGTAAACGCAGCAGCTCCAGAGGTTATAAGGGTTCTGGGACGTTTTCCCCGCGGCTGGAATAGGGCCCTAATATTTACCATTACAAAGTAACGCCGGCCCATGAAACCCAAACCTACAGGACCCTGTGCGGAATCTGACAATCCTACAGAACCCTGTGCGGAATCTGACAAACCTACAGGACCCTGTGCGGAATCTGACAAACCTACAGACCCTGTGCGGAATCTGACAAACCTACAGGACCCTGTGCGGAATCTGACAACCTACAGAACCCTGTGCGAAATCTGACAAACCTACAGGACCCTGTGCGGAATCTGACAATCCTACAGGACCCTGTGCGGAATCTGACAAACCTACAGGACCCTGTGCGGAATCTGACAAACCTACAGGACCCTGTGCGGAATCTGACAAACCTACAGAACCCTGTGCGGAATCTGACAAACCTACAGGACCCTGTGCGGAATCTGACAAACCTACAGAACCCTGTGCGAAATCTGACAAACCTACAGAACCCTGTGCGAAATCTGACAAACCTACAGGACCCTGTGCGGAATCTGACAAACCTACAGAACCCTGTGCGAATCTGACAAACCTACAGGACCCTGTGCGGAATCTGACAAACCTACAGAACCCTGTGCGAAATCTGACAAACCTACAGGACCCTGTGCGGAATCTGACAAACCTACAGGACCCTGTGCGAAATCTGACAAACCTACAGGACCCTGTGCGGAATCTGACAAACCTACAGGACCCTGTGCGGAATCTGACAAAACCTACATTTTGGCATAATTTGTCTTTTTTCAAACGCAATGATTGCTGAAATACGTGATGGGCCTCAGACCCGCATCCTCCTTACATCAGTGATGGCTTTCTTGGCCTTTTCTTCTGCGTTTCGACATTCCTGGACGGCTTCTTCCACCTCCGTGGTGAGCTGTGAAATGTCTGCGTCCAGCTTCTTCTTCTGGTTGATGAGGCCGGTGTTCTGGAGCAATAGAAGATTTACAGAGTTTGTTACCAGGAATTCTCTGTACGAATAATGCACCGTAACGTAACCGCGTGATCCGTGTATGCGTCTATCCTGCAGGGTCTGACCCGCGCGTTCCATAATATTAGAAAGGTGTGTGTTGGCCTCCGTACCTGTGCGTGCAGGAGGTTGACCCGTTCCGTGGCCTCCAGGAGTTCCTGCTCTGCCAGTTTCCTCCCTCTCTCCGCTTGCTCCAGCGTGGCCCGGAGCTCCTCCACCTCGGCCAGGAGCAGATTGTTCCTCCTCTCGAGGGCCGCCGCCTGCTCCTTCAGGTCATCGTTATGTCTCAGAGTGTCGTCCAGCTCAATCTGCAAATCCTGAAACACAAACCGTGTCCCGTTACTGTGCGAGCCTCGAGTTAACCCGGACGCCGGTCAGAATGGACAGAAATCCAAAACTTACAATGTAACAAGCCGACGCTAAAAGCTGACACAGAGAGACGTCCAGCTTATCTAATGGAGACGATCCCAAAGTATTTAACTCTTCACGCGTCGTGCCGTTTACCAAGAAGAGCTCGGAGCCATAAAGCGCCCCTTTATTTGCACGAAATACCCTGAAATGCTCTTTTATTTAGGATCTACTCGCTTTCGTGGACAGACCTTGATCTGAGACTGGAGGTGCCGGACCATTTTCTGGGACTCTGCCGCCTGGCGGTTGGCGTGATTAAGCTGGATTTCCATCTCATTGAGATCTCCTTCCATCTTCTTTTTGAGTCTGATGGCCTCGTTCCTTGCCTTGGCCTCGGCATCCAGACTGGCCTGCATGGACTCCATGGCTCGCTGGTGGTTGCGTCTGATGGGAAGGAGCATGAGATGCGTTACCACATGCGGCATAATATGATGGAGGTGACACGGGGCATCGATGTTATTCCAATCGGCCTTATTAACCCGATTCATAAAAAAAACAAGCTTTAGAAGATCCATCGGTCTCACCTCAGGTTCTCGATCTCCTCGTCTTTCTCGGCCAGCTTCCTGTCCACGTCGGCTTTTATCTGCGAGAGCTCCAGCTGGATCCGCAGCGTTTTACTCTCCTCGTGCTCCAGGGCGCCCTGAGACCAAAACAGAACACGAGCCCATTAGATTTCCGTCCGTAAACGCCGTATCCTGCCTCATATTTACACGAAGATCCAGGACAGAAAGTTACTTTCCACCCGTAACCCCATCTATCACATGTCCTGCTCACAGCTCTGCCCTCCCAAACCTGTCACTGGCCACTTCTTCCTCAATCTGTTCCTGTTCCCCGTAATGATCCATGCACCCCTGGATCTGCCTCTGCTCCCCGTTATGATCCATGCACCCCTGGATCTGCCTCTGCTCCCCGTTATGGTCCATGCACCCCTGGATCTGCCTCTGCTCCCCGTTATGATCCATGCACCCCTGGATCTGCCTCTGCTCCCCGTTATGGTCCATGCACCCCTGGATCTGCCTCTGCTCCCCGTTATGATCCATGAACCCCTGGATCTGCCTCTGCTCCCCGTTATGATCCATGCACCCCTGGATCTGCCTCTGCTCCCCGTTATGATCCATGCACCCCTGGATCTGCCTCTGCTCCCCGTTATGGTCCATGCACCCCTGGATCTGCCTCTGCTCCCCGTTATGGTCCATGCACCCCTGGATCTGCCTCTGCTCCCCGTTATGATCCATGCACCCCTGGATCTGCCTCTGCTCCCCGTTATGATCCATGCACCCCTGGATCTGCCTCTGCTCCCCGTTATGGTCCATGCACCCCTGGATCTGCCTCTGCTCCCCGTTATGATCCATGCACCCCTGGATCTGCCTCTGCTCCCCGTTATGATCCATGCACCCCTGGATCTGTCTCTGCTCCCCTTTCTGGTCCATGCACCCCTGGATCTGTCTCTGCTCCCCTTTCTGGTCCATGCACCCCTGGATCTGTCTCTGCTCCCCTTTCTGGTCCATGCACCCCTGGATCTGCCTCTGCTCCCCGTTCTGGTCCATGCACCCCTGGATCTGCCTCTGCTCCCCATTCTGGTCCATGCACCCCTGGATCTGCCTCTGCTCCCCATTCTGGTCCATGCACCCCTGGATCTGCCTCTGCTCCCCCTTCTGGTCCATGCACCCCTGGATCTGTCGCTGCTCCCCTAGTGCTGTCCCTGCGTATGCTACAGCAGCTGCAGGACACAGTTTGGCCACATGGAGCGCTATTATTCTGGCCTGCTCAGAAATGGCCGGAGATGCCCATAGAGTTGGGGTCAGCTACCTTGGTCCTCCAGATTTCCCATGAGCATCCATTAATCTAATGAGTAGCTGAGCATCATGGGAGATGTAGTTCCACAGCATGTGGGCGACTGAGGTTGCTGACCGGTATAGAGGAAGCCGATCCGTTCTGTGAGTATCATGGCTGGAGGCTCCTCTAGGCCGGCAGTGCCTGGAATTCACCGGAACTCAATGATCATGTGACTGGGATGAGCGAAATAACGAGTCTGATACTTATTGCTGCTTTGTATCAAGTGATGCGACGCGAGCGGCTATAACGTATCACACGGAAACCTGAACGCGCGTTACCGGCAAGAGACGGGCCCTGCTCTCCGTGTCGGCACGTTTATACATGGGGGTCACTCCGGGCCGCTCTCCTCACCTCAGCCTCCTCCAGAGCCGCCTGGATTTCACTCTTTTCTCCCTCCAGAGCTTTCTTCACCTTCTCCAGCTCATGAATCATTTTGCCGCTGGAGCTGATCTGATCCGTGAGATCCGCGATTTCCTCTGAACGGAGAGAATTTAAACACCATCAGAAAAAAGATCCTAATCCATAAAGTGTCAAAACATTCCTGGGGCCGGAATCTTCCGCTGACGCTCTCCTCCTGTATTATGAGGTCACTGTGAAACAGAGATACCTGCAAGGGGTCCTTATTTAATAGGAACGTGCCGAGAGCTTTGTATGGATCACATTAAGTCAACCAGGACCTGCTGGGTGAAAGGGACAAGGGGAGGAAAACACAAGGCTTTTTGAATTTCCCGGCTGCTGGTCACTAGTGATGTCACACACAGAGAGCGGTGACCTCACCCAGTGAGACAAATCGTTGTAGCAAGTGTTCTCAGAGAGGCAGCGATGGATCGTATCTGTGCATGCGCGTGTAGCTCCGATCCATCACTCTGCGCAGGCACTACTGAACTTGTGTACGTAAAGTGTGTGAGTTCCATAGCGCTGTGCAATGTGCGGCTCCTACACTACACAAGTTGTATCAGAGCACAAACTATGCAGAAAAACTTCAGGGATTTTGGGATTCCAGGAGCCCCTGAGCCAAACAGGAGGAGCAGAGCGCGGCGAGGGGGAAAAGGAGCGTAAAATCACCTGAAATAATAAAATATATATATAACGCGGTAGAGGCTCAGCAGGATTTGGCCAATTATTTAAGGGCAAAAAAGGTTAATATCTGGTGGAGATGTGGCCAGCGTGGACATTAGCCTCCGCTTACCTTGCAGGTTCTTGTTTTCCCTCTTCATTGTCTCCAGGTTGTCCAGAGACTCCTCATACGCGTTCTTTAGCTTGAAGAGCTCCGTGCTCAGGCTCCGCGACTCCTTCTGGGAGGTTTCCAGCTCAGCCTGGGTCTCCTCATACTTCTGCTTCCATTCCACCAGGATCCTGTCGAAGTTCCTTTGTTTCTTGTCCAGAGCCGCGGCTGCCGAGTTGGCTCTTTCTAAGTCAATGACCAAATCCTCGATCTCGGTCTGCAGCCGGTGCTTGGTCTTCTCCAGCGAGGAGCACTTGGCATTGGCAGCTTCCACGGCTTCTTCTGCATCCTGAAGACGCGCCGCCAGCTTTTTCCTGGTGAGGAAAGAAACGGGACCGTGGATTTCCACATTAACGGCCTTAAATGATCACATTCTGACCCTTTATGGTTTCACCGCCAGCATATTAACAACAGCTTTTAGTGTGAAACACGTACTTGGCATCTTCCAGCTCTTCGGTCCTTTGGATGGCGTCCGTCTCGTACTTGTTCCTCCACTGGGCCACCTCTGCGTTTGCTTTGGACAGTGACCTCTGCAATTCGGCTTTGGCCTCCTGCTCCTCCTCGTATTGCTCCCGCATCAGGTCGCAGTCGTGGCGTGATGCCTGCAGAGCGTGGGCCAGCGCGTTCTTTGACTGAAAGGAAATGCACCGCACGTTGATCGGATTCCTCCCCGGTCACAATGTGGTGCTTTTTTATCTCCCAAAACGGGACGTTTTCTTTCTTACCTTGGTTTCCTCCTCCAGCTGTCGCTTTAGCTCCTCGATGGTCTGGGTGAAGGACGCTTTTCCGCGGCTCAGCTGGTTCACAAGAGATTCCTTTTCCTCCAGGAGTCTGGATAATTCTCCTAATCGAGTGACACGATGCGTTTCATTATGTCAGACCATTTCAGATATGAAATTTCTATAATACATCATATTTCGCAGGACGGTTTAAATTTGGGGCCAGGAATTGCTTCACACAGGCAATTTGTCTGTGTGGTTAAAATGTAACAAGACTATGCTTTCTAGACAATGGACCTGGTAAATTTGTTGACATGTCACAAAGTATATCAGAGAATGACAAATCAATATCCATTGTTCAGAGTCTGGTTGTAAAAAAAATAACAGATGTTAGATCACATTGCTTTGAAGTAAAGGAACACAATGGGCAGCTGAGCTTAACCTAGTGTGTATATTCAAGGGCAATATTTGGTCAGATCTAAGCTCTGAAGCCATATAGACCTCAGACATTGAATGAATTGTAGAAAAAAAATTAAGGTTAAATGATTTTTCTTATTTTTCAAGTGATATAAAACGACGGATAGACGACATAATCTTTAGCATCATATTATACAAGATGCATAGATTAAATATTCAATAACCATCTATGTGGTAAGTTATAAGAGATATACATGGGACTAATCTTTGATAAAAGATAGAAACCATACCCCATTTAATTGATAATACATGAGACACTCATTATGTAATAAACAGATTTAATCTGTTTTATAAACGTTAACTATGAATGAATTTTCAGGAATATGTCACAAATGAATGAATGAATGCCTGTCTGCAGAATCATCTCATACATACATATCTCTGGATATAAATAACGAGTATTGTGCATGCACGCCATGGCAAAATATACTGGCGTTTCTACAATAGCAATAATATTGATATTGTTAGATAAACCTATGGAGTCCCGGGATATAGGATAAATTGACCCCCAAACCATTAAATATTGGTCACATACATAAATTAATTCCTGTAGAAGATTGGATGGTTGATCTGAGAGTGCCATCTGCTGGCCAGGTAATATAACACCTGGACAGACCCCTGGAGTTAATGAATATATATATCCTCCAATCAAATGAGGCCACATAGTGATGGGCTAGAGCTAAAACTGGACAGGAAACCACTATATAGAGGGGGATACTCCAGAGAGAGAGGGGAGAAAAAAAAGAGACCCTGAAAGAAAGCTTGGAGAGACCTGAGGGACGCTTGGAGGGGAGAAAGGGCAGATACCATCAGCCACTACAATAAGACGCGACCACACCCTAATCTTACACCATTCTAACTGAATAACTTGATATCTATTTCCTAATTGCATAGTCCTTACTTTAGATGTCCATCACAAATTAAAGGAATAGAAATGAATAATTTTGCTGTTGAAGCCTAAACAGTAGAATAGTAGCAGCCTTTCCGCTCTACTGCAGACGAGCGCAAGAGGAAAAAACTATTACGACAGCCTAGTCGCGCCATAATTTAGTGAAATTGTTTATATTCCAAGAATACTGGATGTGGACATCTAAAGATCAGTTGTGTACCCATAGTGAGATACGCTGGAACTGAGAAATAGTTTTTATATATATTAAGTGCCATCAGCTCCATTAGTAAAGCGAACATAACTCATTCCATATCCCTCTTGCAGCCCTTTCGATTGAATGCATGTAAGTCAATAGGAAGTTTTGGGTTAACGTATATTGAATGAATTGCTGTGATTGATCTGTGTAAGAGATAGTCTACCTATCGATTGTGTTATGTATCTCCCTGAAGGAAGTTGTATTTAGTGAATCGGCCCCCCACAATAAGAAATTGTGCTGCAGGTGATGCCCAGTAACTGAGTGTGTTTTTTTTTTTAGCCAGGTTGAGGATTGGTTTATAATGGGAAAGGTTTAAGTGAATAGAACTTTGTGTTTAATAATTGATTTGTGTATATGTGGTGCGGTCTATAAACATACACGATTTGTCCATTAGATTATTGCGTGTCGCAGTATCGCTACTAATCACGATCTATAATTACTTTTGAAATTGCATTTTGCTAATCCGTTGATAACCTATGATTGTATGAAACTTGACATGTGAATAAATTTTGATTTAAATTGTTTTACCGTTACGCAGTCTCATATCATCTTTATTGATTTTATTGTGTCTAAAAATATCTACATATCCTCAAAAGAACTCGGGATAACGCGCCATATATTTGTTAAGACGTATATTCAATGATTTGGTTATTGACCCTTATTTTTGTGGGTAAATAACCAAATTATACCATAGGTATTGGAGGCACTGTCAAATATATATATATATAATACCTAAAATAAGAAAAATACACGTCATAATTAATATATTCCTATTAGTCCACACACACGTGACCGGCTGCACCTCCCAATAGCCCAGTATTATAGGTTTCACACCGGGACGTCTTCCCAAAGCATGTGAGGAGCCGCGGTGAGCCGACACAGTGTGAATGACACAACCCAACATACACTAACCGCGAGGTCCGACGTGATGACGGGGACGCGCAGAGTCACCCAGGTTACGCCTGTGGGCAGCGGGAGGTAAAGTTTGCGTCGTCACGGATCTTTTTTACCCGGCGCGGGATTGGTTTGGTATAATTATCTAATCACTTTCTGCTTTGGGTACGGCCATGGAAACCGTATTAATATTAAATGTAAGCGACGTTTCAGACGCTTGTTTATGGCCTGTGATCCGATCCAAGGATCCGCTGATACGGAGTCCTGATCCAATACCACATGACCCATGGCCAGACCGGTGGCTTGGGTCGCTGCGGAGTCTTCCCTGCAGGTTCGTGCTGTGGCTTTCCAGCGGCGTCTTCGCTGCGGGTTCACTGCAGCGTCTTCCCTGTGGGTTCGCTGCGGCCCTGTACTCTACGGGTACGCTGCGGCGTCTTCCCTGCAGGTGAGCGCAGAGGCGCCCAGTGTTGCATTGAAAGCTGCACTGTGAAATCTGTGCGCAGCCATTGGCAAACCTCCATGATGCCGTCCAAACTCCGCACATGACAGGAAGTACAACCTCTGGGAAAATGTGCAACATAGAGGCGTCTCTGCGCTCACCCTGTGAGGAGGCGACGCGGTGAATGCCGGGGCTACAGCACTGAACTGAGACTCGTAGCCAGCTCAGATTTGGATCGGATCACTTGATAAATACCGCGGCTGGGTCCCAAGGATCGGATCAGGACGTCCCTAATAAATAATTCGGCGAGCTGCAAAAATATTGACTGGATTCCAAGTCAGGTGTAAACTTAACCAGAGGAGCGGTTACAACGTTACCAACTCCATAGACTGTATCGGCTCGGTGAGGTTAAGCCGGTCCTGGTTCAGTTTACACCAGGCTCAGAATCTTCCCCGAACTATTTACTAAATGATATAAAGGGCCCTGTCCCCTGTGTTTACATATAACGCCCGTCCCCTTGTGGCTCATTCACTCACCGTTCTCAGTCTGGAGTCTGGCTCTGTGCAGCGACACGTCTCCCAGCTGACGCTGCAGCTCATCCACCTTACACTTGGCTTCACTCAGCTGATCTTCGAAGGTGCGGCACAGCTTCTCTGCGTTACCCTGAGACGCGAAAACAAGATGCGTGTGACGGCCAGCGTGCGGACGCTTTGAACAAGCACAACAATCCCGGCCGTTCCGATATCAGAATAAATTAATATTGTGCATTATTTGTGCCATTAAATTCCCAGAGTAAACCGGCAGCGCATCCACCCCGTCCCGTGCAGCGGCAGCGCATCCACCCCGTCCCGTGCAGCAGCAGCACATCCACCCCGTCCTGTGCAGCGGCAGCGCATCCACCTCGTCCCGTGCAGCGGCAGCGCATCCACCTCGTCCCGTGCAGCGGCAGCACATCCACCCCGTCCCGTGCAGCAGCAGCGCATCCACCCCGTCCTGTGCAGCGGCAGCGCATCCACCCCGTCCCGTGCAGCACATCCACCCCGTCCTGTGCAGCGGCAGCGCATCCACCTCGTCCCGTGCGGTGGCGCCAGGAGGAAGCGGCTTTTCTTACACACGCTGTAGCTTTGTCCGCCCAGCTCTCACCTTGTTTTTCAGAAGCATCTCGATGTTGGAGGACAAGTCATCCAGCTCCATCTTCAGTTCACTCTTCTCCTTCTCCAGCTTCTGCTTCACCCTCTGCAGGCTGTCGATCTGCTCCCCGAGCTCGGCCACCGAGTCGGCGTGTTTCTTTCGCAGCCCAGCAGCCGTGGCCTCGTGGTGCAGCGTCGCCTCTTCTAGGTCTCTGCGCATCTTCAGGAACTCGGCCTCCCTCTTCTTGTTCATCTCGATTTGCACAGACGTGGCCCCTCCGGCCTCTTCCAGCCGCTCGCTCAGCTCCTCCAGCTCCTTGGCCACCTCAGAGCGTTGCTTCTCTACCTTGGCTCGCGTCGCCCGCTCGGCTTCCAGCTCTTCCTCCAGCTCTTCGATTCGCGCCTGAAGAAAAGACCGGATCATCTCAGACATTTCCCGCAGGGATAGAAGCCGCGTGAAAAACCAAAAAGCTCCGCGGACGGTCAATACAAGATCATAAAACACAGGATACACAAAGCCCGGAACATGCCGGACACACCAGCGATGCCCCCGTCACGCTGGACACACCGGCGATGCCCGCCGGACACACCAGCGATGCCCCCCGTCACGCCGGACACACCAGCGATGCCCCCCGTCACGCCGGACACACCAGCGATGCCCCCATCATGCCAGACAATGCAGCGATGCCCCCCGTCATGCCAGACACTGCAGCGATGCCCCCTGTCATGCCGGAAACACCAGCAATACCCCATCATGGCTTGCGCCCTTGCAGTGCCCCTTGTCCTGTAACACTCACCAGCAATGCCCCCTTCATGTCACACCCCCCACCAGTCATGCCACGTGCTCGCAATGCCCCCACTTTCCAATCCTAGGTGTTTGCTGACAGGTGAAGGTTTCGCCCTCTATGATCCGGCTTTGTGTGTTTGTGTCCTCTGTGTTGTGTGTCATGTGAGGGTCTCCTGGCTCTGTGTTCACGTATTGTCCCTTTTCCTGTGGAAGCCCCCAGACTCGCGCCGCTCGCGGTGGAAGACGCGGTACCTGCAGCTCCTTGATCTTCTTCTGCAGCTGCGCGCTCATCATCTGCTCGTCCTCAATGCGGGAGTTTAATTGGCTGATCTCAAAGTCTTTCCTGAAAAACAAATCGATTGATTTACGGGACAACAAAATGCTTGTCTTTTATTTTTTTCAGAAATGCGTTTTGGTGGCGGCGCCGTCTCCGCGCAGAGCATTCCACCGCGATAAGGATGTGTTTAAGGAGGATTGCGCCTCTTTTCTCCCTGACCCCCGCATTGAATTGATGCGTCACGCGCGGCGCCTCCTGTAAATTGATGTTTTTTGTCTTCACTCACTTCTTCAGCTTCTCCTCCAGCTGCTGCTTGTCGTTCTCCAGGTCCATGACAGACTCCTGCGTGAGCTTCAGGTCGCCTTCCAGCTTGCGTTTGGCTCGCTCTAAATCCATGCGGAGCTTCTTCTCCTGTTCCAGTGATCCTTCCAGCTGCAGCAATAAGCGAAATGCGTCGGGAAAAACATCAGCAATTAAATAAAAAGCATTTGCTGCTTCTTTAAAGGAACTCGGGCCCTTTTCCAACCCTGGGATAAACGTCCCAGAGCCGTTATAGTCTATGGAGGTGCTACGTTAACACAGGGGATGGTGCAATCAGCTGCAATACAGACCGAGCAGTGACTGCGTCGCTATGATGCAATCGGCTTCGTTAAGGCCTTTAACAATATGTATTTACGTCTATGTTTTGCCGCAGTTTTTTCCATGTAGTGACGGTTTTTGACTCACATCATCCACTTGCTGCTCCAGCTTGGCTTTGGCCTTGGTCAACGTGTTGACTTTGTCTTCTTCAGCTTGCAGGTCATCCAGGGCTTGCTGATGAGCTTCCTGAAGGGCTTTCTTCTCTTTGGTCAGTCGAACGATGATCTCGTCTAGAGCCGCCATCTCCTCCACAAGGTTCTTCACCTGAATAAACCAGAAACGATCACATCATGAATAAGCCGCACATTTCAATACAACAGAGTCCTGTGACCTCGGAGCCCGCCACGCGCACCGCACCGCACATTCACACACTGACCTTGTTCTCGGTCGCGTGTTTCTCCTTCTCCACTTTGGCCAGGGTGATCTCCAAGTCATCGATGTCCTTCTTCAGTTCGGCGCACTCGTCTTCCAGCTTGCGCTTCTTGGACGTCAAGTCGGAATTCATTTCCTCCTCGTCCTCAACTCTTTCCGACAGCTCTTTGAGTTTGGCGTCCAGCTGGATTTTGGTTTTGATGAGCAGGTCGCAGCGCTCCTCAGCGTCAGCAAGATTGTCTTGTTCCTGCAAACGCAAACATTGTTACGCTGCGTCACTGACCGCACGTTTAATCCACGTCTGCGCGAATCTGAGGTGCAAAAAGCAGCAAGACACGACCAGGCCTGGGAGATCCCGTGGATCATGGATTGCACCTCACGTGGACCATCAAACTCCACACGTTGCAGCTGTTTGGGGCAGTTTACGTTAGTTTTGAAGCTTCACGCACGTCTCCCCTTCAGGGATGTCACATAGATGGTTGAAAAGGTTGATCTAGAAGCTTTTATTTCATATTTAGCTGGTGAAGAGCACAACATGAACAAGTATCTGTATCTGCTTACGGCTTGAAGCTGGAGACCAAGATCGTTCTTCTCCTGGATTAGAGTGACCTGTCTCTCCTCCAGCTCTTTCCTCTTGGCCTCAGACTTCTCCAAAGCCTCCTTCAGCTTCACAAACTCTTCCTTCATGTTGGCCATCTCCTTCTCCGTCTGCGCGGACTTCAGTAAAGGCTTAATTTTGAAGAACAGCTTCATCCATGACCAGTTCTTGACGGCATTGAAAGCTCGAATATTCCACTGGATAACCAGCAAGGAGTCCCTGAATCAAAAGAGCAGCGACGCGGTTAGAGCCGCAAGTACGAGCCGAGGAGCATCGGGAAAAATCCACCACCTGTAAACCTGAAGCACAGCTGGTAACGTGTAAAGACCCACCTCCTGGCAATGATCTTGTGGTACTCGATCCTCATCAGCCGCCCTCGGCTTCTTGCCTGCAGCATGGTGATGATCTTAGCCAGACGCTCGTCACGCATTTCTTCAAGCTGTCCCAGCAGCCCAGCCTTGAAGAAGACCTGGAACAGAGACATTTCCTCTTCACGTTCTGGTACATTCCTGTCCAATACGAGGACTCGAGAAATCCCTGTAGCGTCTGATTAGATGCCCAGGAGACACGAACCCAAAAACCCGTACCTTGGTGTGGCCAAACTTGTACTGAGTGTGGTCTATGTCCAATGAGCCCAGCAGCTTCTCGGTGCCTTTTCTGCTGTCAACAAATTTGTCGTCTGGGATTGAACTAGGATTGAGTATCCGATACCTGTCACAAAACAATGAACATGAGGAAAGGGGGGAGGGAGATGTTTTGGGTTTCCTCTCCCCTCTGAGAACACGGGACTCACCGCTGTTTGAACTCAGCGTACAGGAGCCGGTTGGGGTATCCTTTACGGCAAATTCGTATTCCTTCCAGGACACCATTACACCTCAACTGGTGAAGAACCATGAATGGATCCATAACCCCTGTAAGATAAGAGACGCGTTACCCACGATAAAGCAATTTTAACCCAATCCTCAAAAACAATATCTGCATCATTCCACAAAGTTTATTATATGATGGCCACTTCCTGACGACACCATGGCCGGAAGCATCTGACTTATTGGCTTCCTTGGCGCTGGGTGGGAAGCTCCGTCCTTGGTGCTGGGTGGGAAGCTCCGTCCTTGGCGCCCGGAGGGAGGCTCTGCCCTTGGCACCCAGAGGGAGGCTCCGTCCTTGGCGCCCGGAGGGAGACTCTGTCCTTGGCGCCCAAAGGGAGGCTCTGTCCTTGGCGCCCAGAGGGAGGCTCCGTCCTTGGCGCCCAGAGGGAGGCTCCGTCCTTGGCGCCCAGAGGGAAGCTCCGCCCTTGGCGCCCAGAGGGAGGCTCCGCCCTTGGCGCCCAGAGGGAGGCTCTGCCCTTGGCGCCCAGAGGGAGGCTCTGCCCTTGGCGCCCAGAGGGAGGCTCTGCCCTTGGCGCCCAGAGGGAGTCTCTGCCCTTGGCGCGCAGAGGGAGTCTCTGCCCTTGGCGCCCAGAGGGAGGCTCCATCCTTGGTGCCCAGAGGGAGGCTCTGTTCTTGATGCCCAGATGAAGGCTCCGTCCTTGGCGCCCAGAGGGAGGCTCCCTATAGAGTGTCTGTATTCCTGTCATCACAGCAGGTTGAAGCTCCGTCCTTGGTGCTGGGTGGGAAGCTCCGTCCTTGGTGCCCAGAGGGAGGCTCTGTCCTTGGCACCCAGAGGGAGGCTCCGTCCTTGGCGCCCAGAGGGAGGCTCCGTCCTTGGCGCCCAGAGGGAGGCTCCGTCCTTGGTGCCCAGAGGGAGGCTCCGTCCTTGGCGCCCAGAGGGAGGCTCTGTCCTTGGTGCCCAGAGGGAGGCTCCGTCCTTGGCGCCCAGAGGGAGGCTCCGCCCTTGGCGCCCAGAGGGAGGCTCCGTCCTTGGCGCCCAGAGGGAGGCTCCATCCTTGGCGCCCAGAAGGAGGCTCCATCCTTGGCGCCCAGAGGGAGGCTCCGCCCTTGGCGCCCAGAGGGAGGCTCCACCCTTGGCGCCCAGAGGGAGGCTCCGTCCTTGGTGCCCAGAGGGAGGCTCCGTCCTTGGCGCCCAGAGGGAGGCTCCGTCCTTGGCGCCCAGAGGGAGGCTCCGTCCTTGGCGCCCAGAGGGAGGCTCCATCCTTGGCGCCCAGAGGGAGGCTCCGTCCTTGGCGCCCAGAGGGAGGCTTCGTCCTTGGCGCCCAGAGGGAGGCTTCGTCCTTGGCGCCCAGAGGGAGGCTCCATCTCCTCATGTAGTGACTGAATTCACTCTGTGGGTTATGGTCTTTGCTGTCCGTTCTCAGGTCTCCTCCTGTCACCCGGCCCAGGCCCCGCTTCAGGCTTCTGACAAGAAGATCCAGAGCCGGGAGCGCCCAGTTTGTCCCTGGAGATTGGCCAGTCAGGGCCGGGTCCAGGCTCCTTCAGTGGGTTCACAGATGGTGATTACTGCTGGCGGTGAATGTCCACATCTTCTCCCATGGAAATTGCTTCCAGTCCCACCCGGCGCATGTTCCTGCCCAGATGTGTCTTGGTTTCTGACACGTCTCGCTGTAGGACAGGTGGTGGCTCGTGACGGAGACTGGGTTATAGGACAGAGAGATGGAGGCACTTTGTTCTGGATGTTCCACTGTTTGCTTCTCTATGAAATGATTGGATACTGAGAAATCGCTGATACTTTGTTTTTCAGATCCACCAATCACGCGGGAAGCTGCACTTTGTCTTTACACGGGAGACACCGGCCGAGCTTCCTGGGATGGGATAACTGGGGGAGCCGGTCCAGATTCTAAACTGAAGGCTGTTGGTTTTATCATCGTTTTTATAGCGCCAACAGTTTCCGTAGCGCTTTACAATAACCAAAGGGAAGGGGACACAAATAAACGAACATAGAATAGAGACGAGAGGTGTCGAGTTGTTTTTTTTTCTTCTTGTTATGTTTTATACATGACCTGGGCTGTTACTCCTGGCTGTTGCAGCCGCTCCGGTGAGTGCGGCGCGACGCCATTTTTTCTGTATGTAAGGAGGTGATGATTGCTACATGCGCGTGAGGACTCGGCCATGTGTGACGGTGAATCTCATTCCATTGGTGTTGGGTGGAACGGGCTGTATGGATACCGTGTGTTCATACCTGGGGTTTTGCTCTCGTTCGGGATTATGCATCGCACAAAGTGAGGCTGAGTTGATCGGAGATTAGTCATCAGTTTATTCAGGTTTTCCTGTGCAAGAAAATAAACATTGATATTAACGGACGATTGTCTCAGCGTGTAACGCGTCGCACAGTCCCTGAGCCTCCGCTCATACAGACCGCGGATATTATGATCAGGAATTACTGACGTCAGCTTCATGTTATTATTTAACCGGGAAACGCTCACTGCCGGCACGTAGAACCGTGCGCCGAAAACTAAAGCTCTTTATCTGGGAAATCTCTTTATTTTGGGATCATCCCCATAAAATAAAATGTAACGGCTTCACTTCGCTTTATAAAATCCCGGGTCATGTGACCCTTGTTAAGGTCTCGATCGCTCGACTCTCATACAAGGCGCTGGGGCTGCTGCTGCGTCTGTACGTGGATCTCCATGTGGACACTTTGACTCACCTGCGATGGAGCTTGTGGAGCAGAAAGGGAGGAAGTACAGACTTAAAGTGATGTTCATAAAACAGATTTAACTAAACATCACTGCAAGTCTTAACGTCCTCGCTCTCACCTTGAAGATCTGCCGTTAATTCATCCGCGAAACGTTAAAACCACAAAACTTTCATCCCATTAATATTCAGATTATAGGAACGGGGGCCGCGATTAGCTCAGGGGGACATGAAAGGACTTTCCTCTAACACGGCTCGTAACGGTCTGACCATCCTCAGTAATGCCCGGCTAGAAATAAAGCCCCCCCCCCGTAAATCAGCCAATAGGAGCTCTCGCCTTCCATTGGGTAATTACTGCGGTGATTAATATGTTTCAGCATAAAATGATGTCATGTGACTCCCTGAATACACTGAATGAGCAGGTTTTTCCATCAATGGGTTTTTTCTCCCCTGATGGCACAGCGGGCATATTCCAAGATGGCAATGCCAGAATTCATCAGGCTCACATTGTGCGAGAGTGGTTGAGGGAGCATGAGACATCATTTCACACATGGATTGGCCACTGCACAGTCCAGACCTTAACCCCATTGAGGTTAATCTTTGGGATAATGTGCTGGAGAAGACTTTACTCACGAGGGACACTATATGCAGCGCAAGGGACACTATATGCAGCGCGAGGGACACTATATGCAGCACGAGGGACACTATATGCAGCGCGAGGGACACTATATGCAGCGCAAGGGACACTATATGCAGCGCGAGGGACACTATATGCAGCGTGATGGACACTATACGCAGTGTGATGGACACTATATGCAGCGCAAGGGACACTATATGCAGCGCGAGGGACACTATATGCAGCACGAGGGACACTATATGCAGCGCAAGGGACACTATATGCAGCGCGAGGGACACTATATGCAGCGCGATGGACACTATACGCAGCGCGAGGGACACTATAGGCAGCGCGAGGGACACTATAGGCAGCGCGAGGGACACTATATGCAGCACGATGGACACTATACGCAGTGTGATGGACACTATATGCAGCACGAGGGACACTATATGCAGCGCAAGGGACACTATATGCAGCACGAGGGACACTATATGCAGCGCGAGGGTCACTATACGCAGCGTGATGGACACTATACGCAGCGCGAGGGACACTATAGGCAGCGCGAGGGACACTATATGCAGCACGATGGACACTATACGCAGTGTGATGGACACTATATGCAGCACGAGGGACACTATATGCAGAGCAAGGGAGACTATGCAGCGCAAGGGACACTATATGCAGCAGGAGGGTCACTATACGCAGCGTGATGGACACTATATGCAGCACGAGGGACACTATATGCAGCGCGAGGGACACTATACGCAGCGTGAGGGACACTATATGCAGCACGATGGCCACTATACACAGCGTGATGGACACTGCAGCGCGATGGACACTATACGCAGCGTGATGGACACTATATGCAGCACGAGGGACACTATATGCAGCGAGGGCACTATAACGCAGCGTGAGGGACACTATATGCAGCGCGATGGACACTATACACAGCGTGATGGACACTGCAGCGCGATGGACACTATACGCAGCGTGATGGACACTATGCAGCACAAGGGACACTATACGCAGCACAATGGACACTATACGCATCGTGAGGGTCACTATACGCAGCAAGATGGACACTATACGCAGCACGATGGACACTACGCAGCGCAATGGACACTATACGCAGCGTGAGGGTCACTATACGCAGCACGATGGATACTATACGCAGCGTGAGGGACATTATATGCAGATCGAGGGACATTATACGCAGCGCAAGGCACACTATACGCAGCGCGATGGACACTATACGCAGCGTGAGGGACATTATACGCAGCGCGAGGGTCACTATACGCAGCGCGAGGGACACTATATGCAGCGCAAGGGACACTATATGCAGTGCGAGGATCGGCAGTAAAAGCTGCTTATATTAACCATGTAGGTTGTGTTTTTGGTGCGGATGTGGTTGCGCTCTATGGGGTCGGGACACTTTGTGCTGTGACTTTTACCTTATGAAGCTGAGACACGGTCTGGAATGACGCCGCCTTTTTGCGCTTCTCCTTTACGCCCGTTTTATGATGTTCATCTGGAAACCAAAGAAACATCATTAAGCAGATCCTTACATTCTGTGTAAAAGGGACATCAGCTCGTGGCCCCCCTG
Source organism: Leptobrachium leishanense (assembly GCA_009667805.1). NCBI lineage: Eukaryota > Metazoa > Chordata > Amphibia > Anura > Megophryidae > Leptobrachium > Leptobrachium leishanense. Next base: position 3,275,940 of record CM019074.1, read on the forward strand.
AGCCGCCGTATCGTCCCATCACTGATTATAACGGGAACATCACCACATAGAAGGGAAGACCCCGGGCAGTGTGTGCGTCTTGTACATGTGGCACCATCTTCCCAAAGCAGCCAAAGCACACAGGCATAGCGACAACCGTTACCAGTGCGTGTTTGCTGAACGTCTCCATACAAACGTCTTCTAATAAATCATCCACAGAGCAATATAAACCAATGTAACAGTAACGATAACGGTAATAAAAGGCACGTTACCAGAGTAAGAGCCAGCGTATTTTTCGTACAGACTGGCCAGCAGTTTATTGGATGATTTCTGGAAGACGGTCACAACCGTTTCATTCAGAGGGTCCTTATTCTTATCCAACCAGCCGATAATATTATACGGAACCTGTGAAAACATGGGATTATCCGTCTGGAGGTGACGACGTGACATAGATCAAAGGAACATGTGATTCTGCTGAGGGTAAGAACATACAGAGGTTACACGTGACATTAATGAGCGTATATACATATTAGGGATGTGCGTTTCGGGTTTCGGAATTTCGGAATTTTCACGAAATTTCCCGATTCGTGTCTTCGGATTCGGCCGAAATTCCGAATTGGATCGGACCCAAAAACCGATAGATCCGAAAAGTTTTCCGAGCCGAAACGAAAAATTTTCTGATTTTTCGAATGGACTTGAAATGTGTCAAATCGAAATTTATTTTTGCTCTATTCGTGATTTCGGTTCCATTTCGGTAATTCTGGACATCGTATATTTAACTATTATCGGTTATATCGCTGATTCTGTAAATTTTGTATTTGTAAATGCGTATCACTTGTTTCTTGTGGCATTCGGGTCAGTTTAGCGTTTTTTAAATCGTTTTGTTCATTTTTTTTGTTCCTTGGCTTTCATAGCATTTTAATATGATTAAATAAAGTTGTGAAATGTATATTCAATTATTCATAAGAAAAAAAGGATCTTTATTTAATAAAAAAACACGATAGAATCGCCAGAATTATCGTAGACACTTTGAAACGAGGAGAACAGACGTTCCGAAAAAACGAAAATTTCCGAAATTTCCGAAAAGTCGATACAAAAAACGAGCAAAGTGACCCGAAAATACGAAAAATGATCGATATTCCGAAAAAAAAATGTACGCGAAAAACGAACCGAACCGAACCGAAACAGAAATCGGTCGAAACGAGCCGAATCGAAAAGTTTAAACATCCGAACAAATCGAACCGAATCGAACCGAAAAAAAATCGGTGCACAAGCCTAATACATATATATAAGGGTTGAAGAAAATATAGCCGTGTGTGCCGCGGTGACATGACGGCTCTGATCACCAGCGATACATACCACTCCCGCATAGTGAACCAGCTCAAAGTGCGGCTCGTATCTGCGTTTTTTGTCCACTTTTGGCTTCTGGAAGTTGGGGGATTTTCCCAGGTGATTGTCGTATAGTTTTGCTTTGAAGCTCATGTCCGATGCTTTGGGAAACATACATTCCTCCTCCAAGATGGACAAGATGCCAAGTGGCTAAAAAAGAGAAAACGTGGAGAAATCCGCCCAAAGCTTTCAATAAATCAACATTCTATTAGCAACGTACAGGTGGGCACGAGGGTAACAATGTACACGTGGGCACGAGGGTAACAATGTACACGTGGGCAAGAGGGTAACAATGTACATGTGGGCAAGAGGGTAACAATGTACACGTGGGCAAGAGGGTAACAATGTACATGTGGGCAAGAGGGTAACAATGTACACGTGGGCACGAGGGTAACAATGTACATGTGGGCACGAGGGTAACAATGTACACGTGGGCACGAGGGTAACGATGTACACGTGGGCAGAGGGTAACGATGTACACGTGGGCAAAAGGGGAACAATGTATATGTGGGCAAGAGGGTAACAATGTACATGTGGGCACGAGGGTAATCATGTACAGGTGGACACGAGGGTAACAATGTACACGTGGGCACAATGGTAATCATGTACAGGTGGGCACGAGGGTAACAATGTACACGTGGGCAAGAGGGTAACAATGTACATGTGGGCAAGAGGGTAACAATGTACATGTGGGCACGAGGGTAATCATGTACAGGTGGACACGAGGGTAACAATGTACACGTGGGCACAATGGTAATCATGTACAGGTGGGCACGAGGGTAACAATGTACACGTGGGCAAGAGGGTAACAAGGTACACGTGGGCACGAGGGTAACAATGTACACGTGGGCAAGAGGGTAACAATGTACACGTGGGCACGAGGGTAACAATGTACACGTGGGCACGAGGGTAACAATGTACACGTGGGCAAGAGGGTAACAATGTACACGTGGGCACGAGGGTAACAATGTACACGTGGGCATGAGGGTAACAATGTACACGTGGGCAAGAGGGTAACAATGTATATGTGGGCATGAGGGTAACAATGTGCACGTGGGCACGAGGGTAATCATGTACAGGTGGGCACGAGGGTAACAATGTACATGTGGGCAAGAGGGTAACAATGTACACGTGGGCACGAGGGTAATCATGTACAGGTGGGCACGAGGGTAACAATGTACATGTGGGCAAGAGGGTAACAATGTACACGTGGGCACGAGGGTAATCATGTACAGGTGGGCACGAGGGTAACAATGTACAAGTGGGCACAATGGTAATCATGTACAGGTGGGCACGAGGGTAACAATGTACACGTGGGCACAATGGTAATCATGTACAGGTGGGCACGAGGAACAATGTACACGTGGGCAAGAGGGAACAATGTACATGTGGGCAAGAGGGTAACAATGTAATGTGGCACGAGGGTAATCATGTACAGGGGACACGAGGGTAACAATGTAACGTGGGCACAATGGTAATCATGACAGGTGGGCCGAGGGTAACAATGTACACGTGGGCAAGAGAAAGTAACAAGGTACACGTGGGCACGAGAGGGTAACAATGTACACGTGGGCAAGAGGGTAACAATGTACACGTGGGCACGAGGGTAAAAATGTACACGTGGGCAGAGGGTAACAATGTACACGTGGTAAGAGGTAACAATGTACACGTGGCACGAGGGTAACAATGTACACGTGGGCATAGGGTAACAATGTACACGGGCAAGAGGGTAACAATGTACATGTGGGCATGAGGGTAACAATGTGCACGTGCAACGAGGGTAATCATGTACAGGTGGGCACGAAGGGTAACAATGTACATGTGTGCAAGAGGGTAACAATGTACACGTGGGCACGAGGGTAATCATGTACAGGTGGGCACGAGGTAACAATGTACAATGGGCAGAGGGTAACAATGTACACGGGGCACGAGGGTAATCATGTACAGGTGGGCACGAGTAACAATGTACATGTGGGCAAGAGGGTAATCATGTACAGGTGGGCATGAGGGTAACAATGTACACGTGGGCAAGAGGGTAACAATGTACATGTGGGCAAGAGGGTAACAATGTACACGTGGGCACGAGGGTAACAATGTACAGGTGGACACGTGGGTAACAATGTACACGTGGGCACAATGGTAATCATGTACAGGTGGGCACGAGGGTAACAATTACACGTGGGCAAGGGTAACCATGTACACGTGGGCAGAGGGTAACAATGTACACTGGGCAAGAGGGTAACAATGTACAGTGGGCACGAGGGTAACAATGTGCACGTGGTATGAGGTAACAATGTACATGTGGCACGAGGGTAACAATGTACACGGGCAAGAGGGTAACAATGTGCACTGGGCACGAGGGTAACAATGTACAGGTGGGCACGAGGGAACAATGTACATGTGGGCAAGAGGGTAATCATGTACAGTGGCACGAGGGAACAATGTACACGTGGGCAAGAGGGTAACAATGTACATGTGGGCAGAGGGTAACAATGTACAGGTGGGCACGAGGGTAATCATGTACATGTGGGCACGAGGGTAATCATGTACAGGTGGGCAAGAGGGTTACAATGTACATGTGGGCAAGAGGGTAACAATGTACATGTGGGCACGAGGGTAACAATGTACACGTGGGCACGAGGGTAACAATGTACACGTGGGCACAAGGGTAATCGTGTACAGGTGGGCACAAGGGTAACAATGTACAGGTGGGCATGAGGGTAAAAATGTACACGTGGGCACAAATGTAATAATTAGACATGTGCACAATAAAAAAAACTGTTTAGTTTTGGATCGATTCGTTACATTTGTTTCGGTGCGTTTGTTATGTTACCGTGATTCGTTATTTCGGGTTGGTGAAACTGATGAATTAATTACTGTTAGATTAGGGTTAAAAGATATGAATTCCCCCTGTCCTTGGTGCTGAAATATGTTTCAAGGACAGCAACTGCTGAATGCAGCCTGACTGAAGGGGAAAAAACACTGCTTTCGGCAAAGAAAAAAAGCCTTGTTTTAAAATAATTGGGAATCCAAAAATTTCCCCTGAAAAAATACAAAAAAATCCTCAAATTCTAAAAAGAAATCATTAAATAAAGACTTTTTGCTGCAGGTTAAAAACACTTTCACTGCTGAGGACGTGTGGGGAACGTCCTCATTGACTCCTAAGGAAAGATTGGGGGTTCCTTTGAACCCCGATATCTCCCGACTGTTGGCAGCTAGCAGGGTCATGTTAGGTATCATTAGAAAGGCCAGAGTATGGGCATGTTTAAAGTAAAGAAAATTAATAATAAAAATAATAATAAAAAAAAAGAAAAATGTGGTTTTTGAAGAAGTGAAATGGCTCAGCAGTGAAGGGGTTAAAATAAAAACGGTTTATTAGATATTGTATTATTATTATATTCTTTATTTATAAAGCGCCAGCATATTCCGCAGCGCTGTACAATAGGCACAGTATAGACAGGGTTACAATACATTGAACAACATTTGACAAACAGTACAGGAGGAGATGAGGCCCTATTCCCGTAGGAACTCACAATCTGGGAGGGTTGGGGTTGGAAACAGGAGGAGAGGACTGTAAGGTGAGAGTGATTGATGGTTGCGTCAGTGAGTTGGGGGGGTCGGCTTCCCTAAATAGGAATGTTTTAAGGGAGTGTTTGAAGGAAGAGAAGTTAGGGGAAAGTCTGACAGTACGAGGGAGAGCGTTCCAGAGAGTGGGGCTGCGCGTGAGAAATCCTGCAGTCTATCATGGGAAGAGGTGATGCGGGGAGAAGCTAGGCGCAGGTCACTGTTTGACCTTAGGGAGCGGGCTGGGGTGTATTTGGTGATTAGTGAGGACAGGTAGTGGGGAGCTGAGTTAGTGAGGGTTTTGTAGGTAAGGATAAGGATTTTGAACTTAATTCTGCAGTGGATGGGGAGCCAGTGAAGGGACTCGCAGAGGGGAGCGGCAGAGACAGAGCGGCGGGTGAGGTGAATTAGCCTGGCGGAGGCGTTCAGGATGGATTGTAGGGGGGAGAGGCGGGACAGAGGGAGGCCAGATAAGAGATTATTGCAATAGTCGAGTCGGGAGATTACCAGGGCGTGTATGAGTTGTTTTGTGGTGACAGCGGTAAGAAATGGCCGAATTCTGGAAATATTACGCAGTTGGTATCGGCAGGAGGAGGAAAGAGACTGGATGTGGGGGATGAAGGAAAGAGCAGAGTCAAGTGTAACTCCAAGACAGCGAACTTGGTTTGATGGGGAGATGGTGATACCCTCCACCGTGATAGAGAAGTCAGGAGGTGGGGAGGCATTGGAGGGAGGAATAAGTAGATTGTATTAAAACGGGAATATTTTTAACATTGAAACCTGTTAAATGAAACCACCAAACAGGCACTGTATTTCACTGCCGCCGAAAAGCACTGTATTTCACTGCCGCCGAAAAGCACTGTATTTCACTGCCGCCGAAAAGCACTGTATTTCACTGCCGCCGAAAAGCACTGTATTTCACTGCCGCTGAACAGGCACCATATTTCACTGCTGCCGAACAGGCACTATATTTCACTGCCGGCGAAAAGGCACTGTATTTCACTGTCGCCGAACAGGCACCTTATTTCACTGCCGCCGAACAGCACTGTATTTCACTGCTGCCGAACAGCACCGTATGGCGCTGTCCATGACCTGTGGTGCTGAATACAACAGATTCCATCCCACGGACAATAAACAGGGACAGGAGAGTCTAAGACCTGAAACGGTTTAATGAATCGATTCCTAAAAACAAAATCGATTCGTTTTATACCATTTCGGTTCGTTTTTGTTCCGTTTCAGACTAAATCAATTCGTTATTTTGGAGGTGCTTCCGAAATACGAATGGGTATAATTTCTCCTGAATTGCGATGATTTACGGAGACAAAGTCGCTGTGTATCACAAACAGTACCTTTTCAATCAGATCGATGCAAGCCTGCAGGTCCAGCCCAAAATCAATAAACACCCACTCGATCCCCTCTTTCTTGTATTCTTCCTGTTCCAGGACAAACATGTGGTGGTTGAAAAACTGTTGCAGCTTCTCGTTGGTGAAATTGATACAGAGCTGCTCAAAACTGTTATACTGGAAGATAAAAAACAGACACAACGTGTCACAAAATATGGAGGACGGAACTACAGCAATAAAACAAAGACAACAATCTAAAAGACGCACTACCGATAACATAAGCTGCAACAAGATCCAAACAAACACGTTACAAAACACATTATAAAACACATGTAAGAAATCAGGAACATAAGCACAATGACATTTCATTTTTTGGTGGTACTGGCCCTTTAATAAACCATTTTTTGGTGGTACTGGCCCTTTAATAAATCATTTTTTTGAGGTACTGGCCCTTTAATAAACCATTTTTTGGTGGTACTGGCCCTTTAATAAATAATTTTTTGAGGTACTGGCCCTTTAACAAATCATTTTTTTGGGGTATTGGCCCTTTAAGATTTCAAGCCATTTTTGGCTGATTAGTAAAGGGCTTAAGATCCAGGAGAGGAAATGAAATGTATTACAAGTTGTTGTTGTTGAAGTTGTGTATATTCTATGAGGGAGGTCGCCGTTAATTACCTCGAAGATCTCAAAGCCGGCGATATCCAGGACTCCGATGAAGAACTGGCGTGAGAGCTTGGTGTCCAGTGTCTTGTTAATGCGACCGACGAGCCACTTAAACATGCGATCGTATGTAGCCTTCGCCAGAGCACCGACGGCAAACACCACCTGCAACCAGGACATTAGAGAACGTTAATAATGGGTCAGGCCCCCCCTCACTCGAACATAACGAACGCCCGAAAACCAGTGTAAGGAGCCAATGGGAGGCTTGCGGCTCATTATGTATCGGCAGCAATTGGTAACTCCATGCGATGAGCCTCCTCCTCACATGTAAGTATCTATCTCATCAAATACACATAAACCCAGGCTTACAATGTCACAACATTTACTTACAGGCAATAAAACGTAAACAAAGTTACAAGGTTTATTCACACTTTATCCCTGCAGGCCATTACAGACACAGAAAGGTAAGTACTGAGCCACGGACATGCCACGAGGTTAAGTACAGAGCCACGGACAGGCCACGAGGGCAAGTACTGAGCCACGGACATGCCACGAGGTTAAGTACAGAGCCACGGACAGGTCACAAGGGCAAGTACCTAGCCACGAACATGCCACAAGGGCAAGTACCGAGCCACGGACATGCCACGAGGGTAAGTACAGAGCCACGGACACGACACAAGGGCAAGTACCGAGCCACGGACATGCCACGAGGGTAAGTACAGAGCCACGGACACGACACAAGGGCAAGTACAGAGCCATGGACATGCCACGAGGGTAAGTACAGAGCCACGGACACGCCACAAGGGCAAGTACAGAGCCACGGACATGCCACAAGTGTAAGTACTGAGCCCCGGACATGCCGCAAGGCTAAGTACAGAGCCACGGACACACCACAAGGGTAAGTACAGAGCCACGGACACGCCACAAGGGCAAGTACCGAGCCATGGACATGCCACGAGGGTAAGTACAGAGCCGCGGACACGCTACTAGGACCACCTACCTGCTCCACATTCTGACCTTTGGTCACATATTCGTTCCCAACCTTCACTCTGGGATGCAGGAGTCCTTTAATGAAATCAGCTGAGCTGATTCCCATCAGATACGCCACCTTGTCAGCATCTATAAACACCAAACACAGCAATCACATAAACCTCCGTGTTTGCAGGTATCGCAATCCCACTGCAGCCCACCAGAAAAATCTCATGATGACATCCACGCAAGGAAAATCAATGCAGCCACAAGGATGGTACAAACATAAACCCGAGGCCCTGATCCGGCTGGAGGTGAGGGTAACGTTGTTATGACATTAGTGATAGAAATAAAGCTTTGTTTACTGAAAAACGATGCAGAGATTTAACCCCCGAGCTGAATGCATTGTGATACACAGGACCCACACCCCATGTGTACGGTCAGTATTCGGTCCTGTGTACGTGTATATTCTGCTGTATAATGACTCTGCTCGGGGCGTTTTATTGTGGATTACACTCACTTTCAGTGCCGTCCGCTTCAGCCTGCTCCTCTCTCTGTCTCAGCTTGAACTTCATGTTCCCGAAGTGCATGACGGCGCCCACTATTTTATAGCTGCCCGTCTTCTCGTCCTGACTGAAGCCCAGGATGTCCATGGCGTGCTGGAGGAAGAGATCACGGTGCCGTTACAGCATATAGATACGGTGAGCTTGTTATATCTGCACACACAGCACTCGCCTCTGAAAGCCGGATAGAATAACTGGTATGTCATACCGAGACCCCTCTCCGTCCACCCACCACCACGGTCACTGGTCACTCAGATGCACCTTACACAATGCACGCTGAGGCGAGGGCAGTCTTTGTGCATGACATGTTGAGGGCTGACCATCTCTCTTTGACCCCTGCCTGTCACACCTGCTTCATTGCAGGTTCCCCTAAAACCTTGCTCTGCCGGGGTCACATGCGATGCGGCTTTCCTGTAAGTGGACATACCGCCAGAGAGCAGACATTAGGTCGGCAGAGAGCAGGACCTGTCAATGATGGGCTGCAATCCGTGATCACATCTTGTAACTGAACCTCCATCACACCTTCCGGCACCATGTTAAGGGCTTTTAAAGGAACGCGCTGCTCATCCTGACCACTTCTCTTTATAAAGAGGCCAGTATGTAAAGAGTCCCCCCCCCAGCTGTCCAGATTTGGTGTAATTGTTGGGTGAAGTGGAGGAGTTTCCTTCACCCAACTTAACCAGTAGTCAGGATTTAGAATTTCCCATCTGCCGGTCACTAGTGATGTCACACACAGAGAGCGGGCGACGTCACCCTCTGAGACCAATCGCTGTAGCGAGCGTTCTCAGAGAGGCAGCAATGGATCAGATCTGTGCATGCGCGTGCGGCTCCGATCCATCACTCTCTCTCCCCTCTCTCCTTGCTCTCCACTCTCCTCGCTCTTCTCTCTCCTCGCTCTTCTCTCTCCTCGCTCTTCACTCTCCTCTCTCCTCTCTCCTCGCTCTCCTCGCTCTTCACTCTCCTCTCTCTTCACTCTTCACTCTCCTCTCTCTTCACTCTTCACTCTCCTCTCTCCTCACTCTTCACTCTCCTCACTCTTCTCTCTTCACTCTCCTCTCTCCTCACTCTTCACTCTCCTCTCTCCTCTCTCTTCACTCTTCACTCTCCTCTCTCCTCACTCTTCACTCTCCTCTCTCTTCACTCTCCTCTCTCCTCACTCTTCACTCTCCTCTCTCTTCACTCTTCACTCTCCTCTCTCCTCGCTCTTCACTCTCCTCACTCTTCACTCTCCTCACTCTTCTCTCTTCACTCTCCTCTCTCCTCACTCTTCACTCTTCACTCTCCTCTCTCCTCACTCCTCTTCTCCTCTCTCTTCACTCTCCTCTCTCCTCACTCTTCACTCTCCTCTCTCTTCACTCTTCACTCTCCTCTCTCCTCACTCTCCTCTCTCCTCACTCTTCACTCTCCTCTCTCTTCACTCTTCACTCTCCTCTCTCCTCACTCTTCTCTCTCCTCTCTCTTCACTCTCCTCTCTCCTCACTCTTCACTCTCCTCTCTCTTCACTCTTCACTCTCCTCTCTCCTCACTCTTCTCTCTCCTCACTCTTCACTCTCCTCGCTCTTCACTCTCCTCTCTCCTCACTCTTCTCTCTCCTCTCTCTTCACTCTTCACTCTCCTCTCTCTTCACTCTTCACTCTCCTCTCTCTTCACTCTTCACTCTCCTCTCTCTTCACTCTTCACTCTCCTCTCTCTTCACTCTTCACTCTCCTCTCTCCTCACTCTTCTCTCTCCTCGCTCTTCTCTCTCCTCTCTCCTCTCTCTTCTCTCCTCTCTCCTCACTCTTCACTCTCCTCTCTCCTCGCTCTTCTCTCTCCTCGCTCTTCACTCTCCTCTCTCTTCTCTCCTCGCTCTCCTCTCTCTTCTCTCTCCTCTCTCTCTCTCCTCGCTCTCCTCTCTCTTCTCTCCTCGCTCTCCTTCTCTCCTCGCTCTACGCTCTCCTCTCTCTTCTCTCCTCGCTCTCCTCTCTCTTCTCTCCTCGCTCTCCTTCTCTCCTCTCTCCTCGCTCTCCTCGCTTCCTCTCTCTTCTCTCCTCGCTCCTCGCTCTATGCTCTCCTCTCTCTTCTCTCCTCGCTCTCCTCTCTCCTCGCTCTCCTCTCTCTACGGTCTCTTCTCTCCTTGCTCTTCGCTCTCCTCTCTCCTCTCTCTTCTCTCCTCGCTCTCCTCTCTCCTCGCTCTCCTCTCTCTACGGTCTCTTCTCTCCTTGCTCTTCGCTCTCCTCTCTCCTCACTCTTCACTCTTCTCTCTCCTCTCTCCTCGCTCTTCTCTCTCCTCTCTCCTCTCTCCTCGCTCTTCACTCTCCTAGCTCTTCACTCTCCTCGCTCTTCACTCTTCTCTCTTCTCTCTCCTCTCTCCACTCTCCTCGCTCTTCACTCTCCTCTCTCCTCGCTCTTCACTCTCCTCTCTCTTCACTCTTCACTCTCCTCTCGCCTCTCTCCTCGCTCTCCTCTCTCCTCGCTCTCCTCTCTCCTCGCTCTCCTCTCTCCTCGCTCTTCTCTCTCCTCGCTCTCCTCTCTCCTCACTCTTCACTCTCCTCGCTCTTCTCTCTCCTCACTCTTCTCTCTCCTCGCTCTTCTCTCTCCTCGCTCTCCTCTCTCTTCCCTCTCCTCTCTCTTCTCTCCTCGCTTTCCTCTCTCCTTCTCTCCTCTCTCCTCGCTCTTCTCTCTCCTCTCTCCTCACTCTTCACTCTCCTCGCTCTTCTCTCTCCTCGCTCTTCTCTCTCCTCGCTCTCCTCTCTCTTCCCTCTCCTCTCTCTTCTCTCCTCGCTCTTCGCTCTCCTCTCTCCTCGCTCTCATCTCTCTTCTCTCCTCGCTTTCCTCTCTCCTTCTCTCCTCTCTCCTCGCTCTTTTCTCTCCTCTCTCTTCACTCTCCTCTCTCCTCTCTCTTCTCTCTTCTCTCTCCTCTCTCCACTCTCCTCGCTCTTCACTCTCCTCTCTCCTCGCTCTTCTCTCTCCTCGCTCTCCTCGCTCTTCACTCTCCTCTCTCTTCACTCTTCACTCTCCTCTCTCCTCACTCTTCTCTCTCCTCGCTCTTCTCTCTCCTCTCTCCTCGCTCTTCTCTCTCCTCGCTCTTCTCTCTCCTCACTCTTCACTCTCCTCTCTCCTCGCGCTCTTCTCTCTCCTCTCTTCTCTCCTCACTCTTCGCTCTCCTCACTCTCTCACTCTATCGCACGCTCTCCTCCTCTCTCTCTTCTCTCTCCTCGCTCTCCTCTCTCTCCGCTCTCCTCTCTCCTCGCTCTTCTCTCTCTACGCTCTCTTCCTCCCTCGCTCTTCGCTCTCCTCTCTCCTCGCTCTACGCTCTCCTCTCCTCTCTCTTCTCTCCTCGCTCTCCTCTCTCTATGCTCTCTTCTCTCCTCGCTCTTAACTCTCCTCTCTCCTCACTCTTCACTCTTCTCTCTCCTCGCTCTTCACTCTTCTCTCTCCACTCTCCTCGCTCTTCACTCTCCTCTCCTCTCCACTCTCCTCACTCTTCACTCTCCTCTCTCCTCTCTCTTCTCTCTCCTCTCTCCATTCTCCTCGCTCTCCTCTCTCCTCTCTCTTCGCTCTTCGCTCTCCTCTCACTTCTCTCCTCTCTCTTCTCTCCTCTCTGCTCGCTCTTCTCTCTCTCTCCTCGCTCTTTTCTTCTCGCTCTCCTCTCTTTTCTCTCTTCTCTCCTCTCTCTTCGCTCTCCTCACTCTCCTCTCGCTTCTCTCCTCGCTCTTCACTCTCCTCTCTCTTCTCTCTTCTCTCTCCTCTCTCCACTCTCCTCGCTCTTCACTCTTCTCTCTCCTCGCTCTTCACTCTCCTCTCTCTTCACTCTTCACTCTCCTCTCTCCTCGCTCTTCTCTCTCCTCGCTCTTCTCTCTCCTCTCTCCTCGCTCTTCTCTCTCCTCTCTCCTCGCTCTTCTCTCTCCTCGCTCTCCTCTCTCCTCACTCTTCACTCTCCTCTCTCCTCGCTCTTCTCTCTCCTCTCTCTTCTCTCCTCGCTCTTCGCTCTCCTCACTCCTCACTCTACGCTCTCCTCTCTCCTCTCTCTTCTCTCCTCGCTCTCCTCTCTCCTCGCTCTCCTCTCTCCTCGCTCTCCTCTCTCTACACTCTCTTCTCTCCTCGCTCTTCGCTCTCCTCTCTCCTCGCTCTACGCTCTCCTCTCTCCTCTCTCTTCTCTCCTCGCTCTCCTCTCTCTATGCTCTCTTCTCTCCTCGCTCTTCACTCTCCTCTCTCCTCACTCTTCACTTTTCTCTCTCCTCTCTCTCCTCGCTCTTCACTCTCCTCTCCTCTCCACTCTCCTCACTCTTCACTCTCCTCTCTCCTCACTCTTCACTTTTCTCTCTCCTCTCTCCTCGCTCTTCACTCTCCTCTCCTCTCCACTCTCCTCACTCTCCTCTCTCCTCTCTCCTCTCTCTTCTCTCTCTTCTCTCTTCTCTCCTCGCTCTTCTCTCTCCTCGCTCTTCGCTCTCCTCTCGCTTCTCTCCTCGCTCTTCTCTCTCCTCGCTCTTCGCTCTCCTCTCGCTTCTCTCCTCTCTCTTCTCTCCTCTCTCCTCGCTCTTCTCTCTCTCTCCTCGCTCTTTTCTTCTCGCTCTCCTCTCTTCTCTCTCTTCTCTCCTCTCTCTTCGCTCTCCTCACTCTCCTCTATCCTCGCTCTCCTCTCGCTTCTCTCCTCGCTCTTTGCTCTCCTCGCTCTTCACTCTTCACTTCGCCCTCACCCCGGGCGTCTTTGTCGCTGATACTCACGTCGGTGGCCATGAGCTCCTCTCCATCGTCCAGATTATCCACAGTGGTGACGCCTTGTGAACAGAAGTGATAATCGTAGGGATTGGTGGAGACGAGCAGCATGTCTGGAAGAGAAGATCCGCATCAACATGGCAGACCCAGAAACATCTGACACCACCATAAAACACCGGCAAGGTGAAGTTATCTCAGTCTGCGAGCGTTGAGCAGCTGCTACAGCTGGGCCTGGTTTTGCCATCATATGTAAGGAATGTGGATTCACCAGGACATGCAAACCTGTCCTGCATGGACTCCCAAAGGATTGAGCATACCACGTCCTGCTCTCCGGGGGGACAGCGGGATTTATTAAGCGGTGTGCCGGCCGCGCACGGGTACAGAGACAAACACAGCTAAACACATCCGGTTCAATACATGTCCGCAATCCGCGGGCGCAGGGATAGCGGCTGTGCTTGGATGTGGCGCACCGGCTGCCATGACACGATGTAATCCTTCATCTCACCTTGAAGCTCCGGCTTCTTCCCGGACAGAATTTGGTAGTAAATGTGGTAACTTCTCTCCCCGGGCTGCTGGAAAATCACTCTGGATTTTTCCAAAAGGTCTGAGAAAATAATGAGAACAAACATAAGGTTTACAGATTCTTCAATAAAACCTCAGCGCCTTGTTATGTGTTAAAAAATATAAATAATGTTATGGGTAAAGTCTGAAATGGTGAAAAACCTAGGATTACCTGGAAAAAACTGACACAGGTAAAACTGACATTACCCGGAAAAAACTGACATTACCCGGAAAAAACTGACATTACCCGGGATAAACTGACATTACCCGGGATAAACTGACATTACCCAGGATAAACTGACATTACCTTAATAAAACTGACATTACCTGAGAAAAACTGACATTACCTGAATAAAACTGACATTACCTGGGAAAAACTGACATTAACCCTTATCCTTAATGTTAACCCTATCCTTAACCCTAACCCTAGCCTTAACCCTAACCCTATCCATAACCCTAACCCTATCCTTAACCCTAACCCTATCCCTAACCCTAACCCTATCCCTAACCTTATCCCTATCCCTAACCCTATCCCTAAACCTATCCCTAACCTTATCCCTATCCTTAACCCTATCCTTAACCGTAACCCTATCCCTAACCTTATCCCTATCCTTAACCCTAACCCTATCCTTAACCGTAACCCTATCCCTAACCTTATCCCTATCCTTAACCCTAACGTATCCTTAACCCTAACCTTATTGCTAACCCTATCCCTAACCTTAACCCTATCCCATAACCTATCCTTAACCCTATCCTTAACCCTATGCCTAAACCTATCCTTAACCCTATCCTTAACCCTAACCCTATCCATAACCCTAACCCTATCCCTAACCCTATCCTTAACCCTAACCCTATCCATAACCCTAACCCTATCCTTAACCCTAACCCTATCCCTAACCCTAACCCTATCCCTAACCTTATCCCTATCCTTAACCCTAACCCTATCCCTAACCCTATCCCTAACCTTATCCCTATCCTTAACCCTATCCTTAACCGTAACCCTATCCCTATCCTTAACCCTAACCCTATCCTTAACCGTAACCCTATCCCTAACCTTATCCCTATCCTTAACCCTAACGTATCCTTAACCCTAACCTTATCGCTAACCCTATCCCTAACCTTAACCCTATCCCATAACCTATCCTTAACCCTATCCTTAAACCCTATGCCTAAACCTATCCTTAACCCTATCCTTAACCCTAACCCTATCCATAACCCTAACCCTATCCCTAACCCTATCCTTAACCCTAACCCTATCCATAACCCTAACCCTATCCTTAACCCTAACCCTATCCCTAACCCTAACCCTATCCCTAACCTTATCCCTATCCTTAACCCTAACCCTATCCTTAACCGTAACCCTATCCCTAACCTTATCCATATCCTTAACCCTAACCGTATCCTTAACCCTAACCTTATCGCTAACCCTATCCCTAACCTTAACCCTATCCCATAACCTATCCTTAACCCTATCCTTAACCCTATGCCTAAACCTATACTTAACCCTATCCTTAACCCCAACCCTATCCCTAACTCTAAACCTATCCCTAACCCTATCCTTAACCCTAACCCTAAACCTATCCCTAACCCTATCCTTAAACCTAACTCTGAACCTTTAAATCATTTTACCCAAGGGAAGCTAGTTGCCGATAAAGCCGGAAAATATAATTTTTTGACATCTTTACTGAGCAGCACTTTTGGACCATGCGGGCTTTACCCTATTTCAGACTCTACCCGTAATATACGTATATAGTCATACGGTCATTTGTTTAACATTTGTAAAGTCGCCCAAACCCCCTACTGGGTCAAACCAATGAGCCGTGACATGGTGTGACCGGGGAACTCCTGCAATCTCCGTAAAGCTCCACATACACAGGAAACTGACCTTAGTGATGCCCAAACGTATGAAAAAACAAAATGATGAGATTATCTGCAAACCAAAGGAAAGCAGCAAAATAAACCTAAATCATACCCAGATTATCCAGCAATGTGATCAAACCCGCAAATCCTGCCTATACGTAACCAAGACAACGCAGATCCAAATACTTAAACCTGCCAGAACGACAAAAATATCAATAAACTCAATTCCTCTTAACGGCGCTAAACACGTTTAGGGAATGGCGCCATCTCAGGAGGAGCGCATCCCTCATCATGTCATTCAGAAAGATCTGCAGCTCCGTGTGATATAACGCGCAGGAACGTTTACTCACAGATATCAATGTCAGCAGATGCCAACTTCCCGGTGGGTCCAAAATGAATCCGGATAAACTTTCCCTGTGTTTAATGAAATCACATTAAAACGTTACATCGAAACCCAAAGAAAGGGGAAAACAGTGAAAAGACGCATCATTCCTTATAACATGGAGCAAACATTCGTCAGTGAGGAGAGGCGAGGAGGTGAGGTGAGGAGGTGAGGTGAGGAGGTGAGGTGAGGAGGTGAGGTGAGGAGGTGAGGCGAGGAGGTGAGGCGAGGAGGTGAAGTGAGGAGGTGAGGTGAGGAGGTGAGGTGAGGAGGTGAGGTGAGGAGGTGAGGCGAGGAGGTGAGGTGAGGAGGTGAGTGAGGAGGTGAGGTGAGGAGGTGAGGTGAGGTGAGGAGGTGAGGTGAGGAGGTGAGGCGAGGAGGTGAGGAGGTGAGGTGAGGAGGTGAGGTGAGGAGGTGAGGTGAGGAGGTGAGGTGAGGAGGTGAGGTGAGGTGAGGAGGTGAGGTGAGGAGGTGAGGTGAGGTGAGGAGGTGAGGAGGTGAGGCCATGAGGTGAGGAGGTGAGGTGAGAAAGTGAGGTGGTGAGGCGGCGAGGTGATATGGTGAGGTGGTGAGGTGAGGTGATGTGGTGAGGAGGTGATGTGGTGAGGTGATGTGGTGGTGAGGTGATGTGGTGAGGTGATGTGGTGGTGAGGTGATGTGGTGAGGCGGCGAGGTGATATGGTGAGGAGGTGAGGCGGTGAGGTGATGTGGTGAGGTGAGGCGGTGAGGTGATGTGGTGAGGTGAGGAGGTGATGTGGTGAGGTGAGGAGGTGATGTGGTGAGGTGATGTGGTGAGGTGGAGGTGAGGTGGTGAGGGGAAGAGGTGAGGTGATGTGGTGAGGTGGTGGTGAGGTGAAGAGGTGAGGTGGTGACTGGTGAGGTGAGGAGGTGGTGAGGTGAGGAGGTGATGTGAGGAGGTGATGTGGTGAGGTGGTGACTGGTGAGGTGATGTGGTGAGGTGAAGAGGTGATGTGGTGAGGTGAGGAGGTGGTGAGGTGAGGAGGTGATGTGAGGAGGTGATGTGGTGAGGTGGTGGTGAGGTGATGTGAAGAGATGAGGAGGAGATGTGGTGAGGTGATGTGGTGCAGTGGTGAGGTGGAAGTGAAGTGATGTGGTAAGGTGGAGGTGATGTGTGGTGAGGTGGTGAGGTGATGTGAGGAGGTGATGTGGTGAGGTGGAGGTGAGGTGGTGACTGGTGAGGTGATGTGGTGAGGTGAAGAGGTGAGGTGGTGACTGGTGAGGTGATGTGGTGAGGTGAAGAGGTGAGGTGGTGACTGGTGAGGTGGTGAGGTGAGGAGGTGATGTGGTGAGGTGAAGAGAGGAGGTGGTGACTGGTGAGGTGGTGAGGTGAGGAGGTGATGTGGTGAGGTGAGGAAGTGAGGTGGTGAGGTGAGGAGGTGATGTGGTGAGGTGAGGAAGTGAGGTGGTGAGGTGAGGAGGTCCTCCCAGGTACCAGAAGGGTACCAGAGGGCTCTGTCCGCCTCAGTCCTTTATCTCGAGCTTCCTGTGACCTCAGTCTCTTTATCTACTATTTATCTATTTATTCAGACTTTAACCCTCGCTAGGCCAGAACACTGCATTCACATTAATGGGTTTGATGTTTCGCTTCCTCCGTGCCACATTTGTGGGTGATAAGACATACGGGGTCACAGGTCCTCAGTAATCTGCTGACATTATGTGGTCATCACAGCCCAAAACATCAGCACTCATTACCGGAATTTTGGATACAAAGAGAGACCACCCTGGTTGACCTTGGAGGGGGCACAGGATTCCTTTAACTCCTTCATCACACATTCCGCTCTCTCCTGTCTCCTTCACACATTCCGCTCTCTCCTGTCCCCATCTCACACATTCCGCTCTCTCCTGTCTCCTTCACACATTCCGCTCTCTCCTGTCTCCTTCACACATTCCGCTCTCTCCTGTCCCCATCTCACACATTCCGCTCTCTCCTGTCCCCATCTCACACATTCCGCTCTCTCCTGTCCCCATCTCACACATTCCGCTCTCTCCTGTCCCCATCTCACACATTCGCTCTCTCCTGTCCCCATTCACACATTCCGCTCTCTCCTGTCCCCATCTCACACATTCCGCTCTCTCCTGTCCCCATCTCACACATTCCGCTCTCTCCTGTCCCCATCTCACACATTCCGCTCTCTCCTGTCCCCATCTCACACATTCCGCTCTCTCCTGTCCCCATCTCACACATTCCGCTCTCTCCTGGCTCCTTCCAGACAAAGTGCCTCACTCTGCATTGGTATTAAAGAGGAGCCTGTCTTCTTCTCTTTTTGTGGTGCTTGTGATGGAATCAGACAATGTGCTTGGGGTGATTAGAATGAGTCAGGGCCGGATTCCTGAGTCAGTGAAAGGTTTGCAACACAAAATAAACTCCTCCTGATATTACGGCGTTTCCCCTCTGGTTTAATGATATGTTCTCTCAGGACGTGCGCTTTAACTCAGGGCAGGGTCTCTGGACGCCTTTGTTTCCATTTGGTTGGGGGTAACAGACACTATTCCGATTTTCCAGGTTTTTCGGGGAGTCAGAGTCAGCGAACACTTACAAAGCGGGAGGAATTATCGTTTCTGAGTGTTTTGGCATTTCCAAAAGCTTCCATTGCAGGGTTTGCCTCGATGATTTGATCTTCCAAGGTCCCCTGCAAAGAACTGAAACGCGAGATGTTATTTTCAGATCCGTCACGTCTACCAGAAGCCACCTGTTCATCAGAGTCAAACCCAACACCCAAAGGAATCGCCGGGAAAGGACGAGCTGGAAGATGCAAAGACGCTAATGCAACAGTCACGACACGTTAACAGAAACAAATAAAGCAGAAAATTAACAAACTTTGCAGGAAAATGCTCCTCACCCTCCCCACCCGCACGTCACCGGGGAACCTGCACCCCAAAACCACAAACTAGTGTCCGTTCAGCGCGAGAGGGATTCCGATCAGTGGATCAATGCCGCGGCCATTGTACAATATGGAGTCAATAAAACGGGAGATTTAGAACTGGCAAGAGAACAAGCGATCGTCATGGAAGCCAATATGGGTGACATGGGATTGGAGTAAAACTAGGTAAATGCCACATGGGCAGTCATAGCTACGAGCCAACCGGGAGACCAGAGCCTCCAACCTGCCGGTGTAAGGCCATGGCTACCTGCGATCAAGTGGCCTGCAACCGGCTCAAAGCGCCACATATGCAGTATAACTGGGCAACCTGAGGGCCCAGATCCACCACGGCCAACTCACAAACCCACCATCGGCCGACTCACAAACCCACCTGAGGCCGACTCACAAACACACCCGAGGCCGACTCACAAACACAACCGCGACCGACTCACAAACCCACCATCGGCCGACTCACAAACCCACCCGAGGCCGACTCACAAACACAACTGCAACCTACTCACAAACCCACCCGAGGCCGACTCACAAACCCACCATCGGCCGACTCACAAACCCACCCGAGGCCGACTCAAACACAACCGCGACCGACTCACAGACCCACCATCGGCCGACTCACAAACCCACCATCGGCCGACTCACAAACCCACATGCAGCCGACTCACAAACCCACCCGAGACCGACTAACAAACACAACCACAACCGACTCACAAACCCACCATCGGCCAACTCACAAACACAACTGCGACCTACTCACAAACCCACCATCGGCCGACTCACAAACCCACCTGAGGCCGACTCACAAACCCACCCGAGGCCGACTCACAAACACAACCACAACCGACTCACAAACCCACCGTCAGCCGACTCACAAACCCACCATCGACCAACTCACAAACACAACCGCGACCAACTCACAAACCCACCGTCAGCCGACTCACAAACCCACATGCGGCCGACTCACAAACCCACCCGAGGCCGACTCACAAACCCACCCGCGGCCCACTCACAAAACCACCCGCGCCGATCCACAAACCCACCCGCCCTGCCCAGCACAAAAATTAGCCCCAGTCCTGGTTTGCTGCTGTCAGTGCCGGTTATTGTTATCAGTCTGTGCCCCAAATTATGACTCTACCCTCCAAGTGTCTTCCGTGCCCCCAACAATGTGATGGTGTGACTGCTGCTGAACCTCTTGGCTATTTTGAGGCAGATTTTGCCGATCATAAAGCTGCATCAGAGCTAGCTGTGCTTCGATCATGTCTGGGAGGGAAACAAACCGTTCAGATTGTTTTTCTGGAGGTTTTATTGGTGCGATATTATATAAATAATGTCTCCAGGAAGCCTGGACTCACCCCGGTTCTTGTAGCTGGAGCTTGCTGGAAGAGAAAACCAAATGTTTCTTATGAGAAATGAACCATATGTTTAGGGTAAAGTGCGACTTTCCAGCTTTTATGGGTTTTTTTTACGATGTTAAAATTCAATTTAAATCTTAAAGCTGCCACAAACAAGGATGGATTATGGGAAAAAAAGCGCCTTATTCCAAGAAAAAAGCAGAGGGGGAAAAGAACATGAATTACAGAACATTTCGGCGTTTGTAAAATCACAGCCCAAAACAAACAACTCATAGAAAAAAAAAAAAAAATCAGGGATGAATTAAATTCTAGAAAGTAGAAATGAAACCAGTGATAGAAATGAGTTAAAGCACGAAAATCTCTAAATGTCCGGATTTACAGACAGAAAGCGGAAATTAAATCCATTAATCTTTAATCACATTCATAAGAAAAAGGAAAAATAAATATGATGAGGTTAAAAAAGCATTTTCCCAAAAATAAAAAAAAGGGGGATTTTAAGTTAAACCAGTCATAATGATTTAGAGAATGATGATAAACACGAAGCAGGAGGTTCAATAATAAATAATAATAAATAACTTATAATGATAACAAAACACACACAAAGCCCTCCACAACACAGAAAAGGGTAAAGGTCGTCTGCAAAATGAGAAAACAATAATATCAAGTTATGAGGAAAAAGCTGATGATTGAAGAAGAAATTAAAGTATTCCAGAAATAAAGCAAGAATTAATTAATGGAGCACAGAAAGCGCCGGGTGAAATGGATACATTGTCTATAAAATCTGGCAACTAACCTTTACAGAGCGAGTTCACGTCTGCTGCTCGTGTTATTATTAGTAAAAGCCCCTGAGAAATATTTATTATATAATCTTACATTTTAAGAGGTGGCCTCGTGTGCAGGATGTGTGTGGGACGTTAGTACATGCGCAGCAGTCACATACATACTGACACCCCACACACATACACTCCTGCATTCACACACTCCCGGTTACCATGACGGCTGTGTGAGCATTCACTAGTTACTCTGTGTATTAAAATGTGTGATAAGAGCCAATAAATCGCCGGCTGGATGAGATTCCTCACCACCAAATAAAACTTTATTACATTGTAGAAGTGAACAAATCTTTCTATACAGATGGAAGTTTTCTGAATGTGCATTTTCCCCCCTAATTTTAGACTAGTCTTTCAAGAGGTCCCTAAAAACCTCTATTTTTGGGATGTGTTATCTTCGTCCTCATAGATTCTGTCTCTTCTTCCTCTGTCATCCCTTACGCTTCACTCTCACAAATCCCTCTAATGGACCCTGTACATGGTGATCTCATCACACGTGACCCTTTTTCACTCTCTGCCCCCCTGCACTCCACATCAGCAATCTCAACCTCCAGCCCCCAGACGTTTATGGTCTACAATTCCCAAAATTCTCTGAATGCAATGAAAAGCCTGAGAATCATGGGTGTTGTAGTTCAGAAATATCGGGGGGGGGGTGCAGAGTTTGACAGTCCTGCTCAAACTCTCTCCATTGCATTAAGTACTTTTCTTGAACACGGCCGCTACACCTAACTTTTCTATCTCTAAAATTTGTGCTTTTTTTGGGGGGGGTCTTAAATCCCCATTTATATGCAACAACAATATTAGTAATAAAAGCCAAAGGAAAAGTAACGCCAGTCACACTGCATGATGTGATACTACAGCTGCTTTAATGTGAGCGAGGAGATACAATGTTTCAGCTCCATACACAAGCCTTGACATACCTGATACAATGTTTCAGCCCATACACAAGCCTTGACATACCTGATACAATGTTTCAGCCCATACACAAGCCTTGACATACCTGATACAATGTTTCAGCTCCATACACAAGCCTTGACATACCTGATACAATGTTTCAGCCCATACACAAGCCTTGACCTACCTGATACAATGTTTCAGCCCATACACAAGCCTTGACATACCTGATACAATGTTTCAGCCCATACACAAGCCTTGACATACCTGATACAACGTTTCAGCTCCATACACAAGCCTTGACATACCTGATACAATATTTCAGCTCCATACACAAGCCTTGACATACCTGATACAATGTTTCAGCTCAATACACAAGCCTTGACATACCTGATACAATGTTTCAGCTCCATACACAAGCCTTGACATACCTGATATACACAAGCCTTGACATACCTGATACAATGTTTCAGCCCATACACAAGCCTTGACATACCTGATACAATGTTTCAGCTCCATACACAAGCCTTGACATACCTGATACAATGTTTCAGCTCCATACACAAGCCTTGACATACCTGATACAATGTTTCAGCCCATACACAAGCCTTGACATACCTGATACAATGTTTCAGCCCATACACAAGCCTTGACATACCTGATACAATGTTTCAGCTCCATACACAAGCCTTGACATACCTGATACAATGTTTCAGCCCATACACAAGCCTTGACATACCTGATACAATGTTTCAGCCCATACACAAGCCTTGACATACCTGATACAATGTTTCAGCCCATACACAAGCCTTGACATACCTGATACAATGTTTCAGCTCTATACACAAGCCTTGACATACCTGATACAATGTTTCAGCTCCATACACAAGCCTTGACATACCTGATACAATGTTTCAGCTCCATACACAAGCCTTGACATACCTGATACAATGTTTCAGCTCCATACACAAGCCTTGACATACCTGATACAACGTTTCAGCTCCATACACAAGCCTATTACATACCATATAAAGACTTGTGTATCGAGCCAAAACATTGTATCTTCTCGCTCACATTAAAGCAGCCGTAGTGCATCGTGCAGTATGACCGCTGTTACTTTATCTTTTGGGAATAAAAGCAAGATCTGCGCACTCTGAGACACGCTGTATAAAGTGACAGCCTGAGAGAAAGAGAACAGTCAAATGATTGCGGAATTAAAGCGTCATTGTCAGGTTTAGTGAGGAGCATAAGGAGGAATTTGCTGGTTTTAGCTTAGAAATGGAAGAAGTTAAATGAAGTCTCGAACAGCGGCCAATGAGTTACGAGGAAAATTATAAAAAAAAATTCTGATGGAAAAGGGCGTGATGAATGAAAAAAAAATGCCAAGAATAAGAAAAAGCGAGGAAAAAATATATAAAAACCACTCCAAGGGCAGCGCTGCCCAAAACAGGTTCTTACGCTCTTCTTCCCGATCCCTTCCCCCAGGGCCGCCACTATTGCAAAGTACTGAATTACACGTTTGGTGTTTACAGTTTTGCCTGCGCCGGATTCTCCGCTTCGGGCAAGAAACATGGGAATTGGTTAAAAAACATAAATATTATTGTACATTTTAATTTAGACGGGAGAAATGAGGAGAAAATAAGTGTGGGAACTCATCAAGATTCCTGCCCCCTATTTAATCCCCCTCCCAACATGCAAACCTTATACCATTCAAATGGTACGATCGGCTCAAACCTTATACCATTCAAATGGTACGATCGGCTCAAACCTTATACCATTCAAATGGTACGATCGGCTCAAACCTTTTACCATTCAAATGGTACGATCGGCTCAAACCTTTTACCATTCAAATGGTACGATCGGCTCAAACCTTTTACCATTCAAATGGTACGATCGGCTCAAACCTTATACCATTCAAATGGTACGATCGGCTCAAACCTTTAACCATTCAAATGGTACGATCGGCTCAAACCTTTTACCATTCAAATGGTACGATCGGCTCAAACCTTTTACCATTCAAATGGTACGATCGGCTCAAACCTTTTACCATTCAAATGGTACGATCGGCTGGGTTTTCGGGAATCCACATTATAATTCTAATACGCAGCATATATTATTATTTTATTAGGAGTCCTAATCCTTTTTTTTATTCTAATTAATTTGATCTTATAAATTTAATCTTTAAAATCTTATAAATTTAATCTCCTGGTTTATAACATGGTATAAAAATACAATCCAATTAATTTTGTAGACATCATTTTTTTTATAAATAATAAATTATTATTAAATAAAATTTTATTTTATTTAATAATAAACATAATATGTTTCATCATTAAGCCACAAGATAATATATATATATATCTAAGGAAACTGCCTTCCTTCTGCAAATATAGTGGAGGAACTGTGTTCCCAGGCGTTCCTGCTTGACTTAACCCCTTTCGCCAAAGGAGGAATGATAAAGGTAGCATGATACAGGGCAATAATCCTCAAAATCTACGTACACAGAGCGGTTTCAGAACCAATAAAGCATGTTGTGATGATCTGGGCTGATTATAGGATGGGACCTGCTGGCCGCGGTATCTCACATAACGAGCATAGGCAGATATAAAGCTTCTGCAGCAACATCAGAGGCTGCAAACCTGTCCTTACGACTGGACGGTCCCATGAGCTACAGGTTGTGTCTATGGAGAGTCGGAAACAAAGACATCTCGCATACCCCCCCCCCCCGCTACCGTTCAGACTGAGAAGGGAAAAGTCTGGCTTTGCACATACCAGGTGTTTCCCAACTCTGGCCCTCAGGTCCCCCTAACAGGACAGGTTTAAAGATTCCTATGTGGACTGAATCCTGCAATCACTGAGCAGAAACTCATATCACTTGTGCTTCATATCCTGCAAACCTGGCCTGTGTGGGAAACACTATAATATTATGGGAATGGACTACGTCCTCCTGAAAATTAGGAATGCCAGCACTTTTCATGGACCGTGAAGCTGATAATGGACTTGGACTGACCCTCATTGGCTACAAGAGCTTCTTCAGGAGAACATGGATACATCGTTACCCAAAGGAGCCGTAATAACTTATTGATCTGTAGAGAAATCTGATTATTATCATTGCGGAGACAAAGAAGATTTATTTTTCCCTTTTCAGCCTCAATTGAAAATGAATTAAAAACAAGTTTTACACCAGGACCAGCATCAATAACGGAGCTATGAGGAGTGACAGCAGAGGGACGCCAGGCCTTTACGCCATCATAACGTCACTTTATGGAGGTTAGTCACTAATTTCACTGTATCTCCAATTTTGGGGCAATTCGTGTATTCACAAAGCTGTATATTCGCCAAATACAGGCAAACTGGCAGCGAAATACGGTGCATTTCACCAGCGCTGAAACTGTCCCATTGAGAACTATCGACTAGTCTATTCGCAGGACGCCGCATTACACCGACACGCCTTGCATTCTGGTGTTTTAATTCAAGAGCATTAAACAGGCAAATCGAACAGGTTTTAATGCATGAAATATCTTTAAATGTTTTATTTCCAGATCGTTACTTTTTTAAAGACCTTTTGTATTTTTAAAATAAATTTTTGTTTTTTGTATTTTATTTTTGTAAGACCTTTTAGTATTTTAAAATAAATTTTTTTTTTGTATTTTATTTTTTTAAAGACCTTTTAGTATTTTTAAAATACATTTTTGTTTTTTTTGTATTTTATTTTTTTAAAGACCTTTTAGTATTTTTAAAATACATTTTTGTTTCCTTTTTCTAACAGACCATTTTATTATTTTTTTACTGACCTTTTTATTATTTACACAAATTTTTAGTAGATTTTTATTGATTTAACCCATTAGAAGAATATCACTTCGGTGGAATTTGCCGAGGTGGTTTTGGCTCAATTCGGAGCTTTTTGCCGACGTCCAATAACTGATTCGGCGACTCCGATTTTGGCAAAATACGATGACCATTCGATAAATAGTGAATTTGCCGAATTGAAAGCACACGGGAATTGCGCACACGTTCGGTGCTTTGTGAATGACCCCCTCCGTGTATTCCCGCACGCGCTCCTCCTCCTCCTCCCGGCATTTTCACCTCTTTCTATAATGTAACAAGTTAGTTGGGAGAATCCGAATCCCGTTTATATCGCAGTAGAGACGAGTCGGCGGTAATTCCAGATGGAGGAGCAGTAACCCGGCCGCGTGCTGCACAAGAGGGCGTAATGGGCTTTGTGTCGTGACGGATGCGGGCGAGCATAGGGTTACTGATAAATGATAGTGCGTTACACCGCGCCAGTCACTCCCCATTGTTCCAGGATGATTTCACAGATATAAATAGCTTTGCTGGCATTAAATCAGTTTCCCCAGATAACAAAGGCTACAGACCATGTGGGGGGGCTCCAGACCACCATGGGGGGGGGGTTATATGGCTGAAGGATAATGGCCAGGCTTAGGGCCTTATCTCGGTTTTACCTAATTAGGTAATGGCGCGGCTAGGAGTGTGCCGGGGTGCAGGAACGTGCTTAATATAGCCGCTGTCTGCAAGATAATCCACTTTATTCAAGCTATTGTTTAAAAAAAGGAAGGTCCGGCCGTATGAGCGACGGCCAACGTCCCACGAGGAATATATTTCCCTCTTTATTGCTGCTGATCCACAGAAGAGGCGCATGAAGGGAAGGCTCCCAAGTCTCCGCAAATCAACAATCACATATCTTATTACATCTCAGAGAATTCTGCTTTTTCCAAGAAGGAGCCAAACTGTATTAGAACAATCTACGGGATCAAATGGAACAGACTTTCTATACAAAGAATTCCACACTGTTAACCCCGTCACTAGCATGTGATTTCCCTCAAAAAAATACACTGAGGAGCCAGTGTTTTTTATGGAAAATCATTTTAAGGAATATTTGGGAAATTCCTAGTGTATTCCTTACTGTAATAACCTATTGGGCAGGAGGATGTCACCATCTACTGGCCAAATGCAGTTACTGCACTTGCAACTGCAGCAGGTGGCTCCGTGTTTTATCGCCTGGGAAAGTCTAGTAGACACTTTCCTAGCGGATATTAAGCATTGTTAGCAGCTCGATATATCGTGACCCCGGGGCTAAAACTTTAGGGTCATGTACTGGAGCCCATAAGCAAATTAATTTCATTAACCCTGCTCAGCTGCAGATTGATTTAGCTCCATATCAGACACCTGATGGTGCCTTTGAAGACCTGAGGTATCTTGATCGCGGGAGAGAAGGGGTTAATGTCTTTACTGTATGGTTTTCTCTGTATAATTTTGTTTAAAGTCACAGAGACCTACGTCCTCTCTGTGTTCCTTTTAATAGTTCCCCATTTATACAGGACGTGCCTAACTGACATTGCTGCCCGTTCCGAGCCTCTCATTATTCCCAAGTCCTCCTCGTTTAATGCTATGCGTATAAATAGGCTTCATAAGAGGTTTGGATCATTCAGTCCCAAATGCATAACTTTGCATTTATCTACATTGAATTTGATCCACCCCTCGCTTCATTTACACAGGAGCTTCTGAAGAGACGTGACGCCCCGCTCAGGCTGTGTGAAAATAAGAAACATGTCGTTTTCAGAAGCTCCAGGAGCTCTAAACACCACTGGGTAAAATGTGCTACAGATTACACTAAAAAAAATAATAATTACGGCTGTGTTTAATGCTCCTGATCTAGAACATGTATGTGCTAAAAATATATATATTATAAAATGTACTTACGTGATCAGCATTGATTGGTTGTCACGATCTAAAAGAACAATGATATACATTTTAGAAATAAATTAAATATTTTATTTTAAAAGCAAACATTAACGATACAGAATACACATTTCTGATTTGTAGCATCCAGCATGCAGGGAAACACCCCAAATGGTTAAGGGAAGGAATTAGAGGATAAAGGGAAAGAATAAGATTATAAAGGGACTGTCTTATTGTACCACTGACATCCTTTCAAAATAAAAAAATAAAAGAAAAGATTATAAAGGGAAAGAATATAAAGAATAAAGGGCAATGGTAAAAGGATAAATGGTGGGAATAATAGGATAAAGGGCGGTAATAAGAGGGTGAAAGGAAGAAATAAGGATAAAGGGAAAGAATTAAAGGATAAAGGGAAAGAATAAGAGGATAAAGGGAAAGAATACGAGGATAAAGGGAAAAAAATAAAAGGATAAAGGGAAAGAGTATGAGGATAAAGGGAAAGAATTAAAGGATAAAGGGAAAGAATTAACAGATAAAGGGAAAGAATAAAAGGATAAAGGGAAAGAATAAGAGGATAAAGGGAAAGAATTAAAGGATAAAGGGAAAGAATAAGAGGATAAAGGGAAAAAAATAAGAGGATAAAGGGAAAGAATAAAAGGATAAAGGGAAAAAATAAAAGGATAAAGGGAAAGAATAAAAGGATAAAGGGAAAGAATAAAAGGATAAAGGGAAAAAATAAAAGGATAAAGGGAAAGAATAAAATGATAAAGGGAAAGAATTAAAGGATAAAGGGAAAGAATAAGAGGATAAAGGGAAAGAATTAAAGGATAAAGGGAAAGAATAAGAGGATAAAGGGAAAGAATACGAGGATAAATGGAAAGAAAGGATAAAGGGAAAGAGTATGAGGATAAAGGGAAAGAATTAAAGGATAAAGGGAAAGAATAAGAGGATAAAGGGAAAGAATACAAGGATAAAGGGAAAGAATAAAAGGATAAATGGAAAAAATAAAAGGATAAAGGGAAAGAATAAAAGGATAAAGGGAAAGAGTATGAGGATAAAGGGAAAGAATTAAAGGATAAAGGGAAGAGTATGAGGATAAAGGGAAAGAATTAAAGGATAAAGGGAAAGAATAAGAGGATAAAGGGAAAGAATACAAGGATAAAGGGAAAGAATTAAAGGATAAAGGGAAAGAATAAAAGCATAAAGGGAAAGAATAAAAGGATAAAGGGAAAGAATAAAAGGATAAAGGGAAAAAATAAAAGGATAAAGGGAAAGAATAAAAGGATAAAGGGAAAGAGTAAGAGGATAAAGGGAAAGAATTAAAGGATAAAGGGAAAGAATTAAAGGATAAAGGGAAAGAATAAAAGGATAAAGGGAAAAAATAAAAGGATAAAGGGAAAGAATAAAAGGATAAAGGGAAAGAGTAAGAGGATAAAGGGAAAGAATTAAAGGATAAAGGGAAAGAATTAACAGATAAAGGGAAAGAATAAGAGGATAAAGGGAAAGAATACGAGGATAAAGGGAAAGAATTAAAGGATAAAGGGAAAGAATAAGAGGATAAAAGGAAAGAATATCAGGATAAAGGGAAAGAATTAAAGGATAAATCATGGAAATAAAAGGATAAAGGGAAAGAATAAGAGGATAAAGGGAAAGAATAAAAGGATAAAGGGAAAGAATATGAGGATAAAGGGAAAGAATATGAGGATAAAGGGTGGGAATAAAAGGATAATGGAAAGAATAAGAGGATAAAGGGAAAGAATAAAAGGATAAAGGACAGGAGCCTGAGGGGTAAAGGACAGGAACAAGAAGATAAACTACAGGAATGAGAAAGTAATGGACAGGAATAAGAAGGTAAAGGATGGGAGTCAGAAAGTGAAAGGCATGAATAAGAAGGTGGAAGGTAGAAATGAGAGGGTGCAGACCAGGAGTCAGAGGGAGGAGGGGAGGGCAGCAGAGGCACAGTATAGTGAGGAGCTTCCATGACACTTACTGCGCACCATGTCGTTATACGCATTGTCTGCGATGGAGTAAATGTGCGGCGGAGCCTCTGACCGCCTCTTCCCTCTGTAAGCAGCTACAACGGTGGCGGTGTACACAGGAAGCCATTTATATGGATTCACCGTCACACAGAAGAGCCCGGAGTAGGTCTGATAAGAGAAAACCCGGGATTAGAGGGCATTCGTCCTCACAGAACAGGAGATTCACTTAACGCCAGTGTGCACCAATGTTGCAGCTATGATGTAGTTTGGAGGAAAAATCCAACACCGGCTGATGAAGTTCCAGCAAACAACGGCGAACAACACTGAACTGCGGTAAAAACCGTCACTGCGATCCTTCCATAAAAAGCACAAACTGTGCCTATTCTCGATCTGCCGCTGTTTGTGAAACCAAGGAATATACTGAGGGACCTTAACGTGGCGACTCCATAAACCTGCTGTACAAACCATAATGAATTCCTCTACTTTCACTGTACTTATAAAAAGTACATATCAATGTCCTATAGTATCATCAGAAGATCTGACTCCACGTCCCCTCATTCATAACATCGAGTTACTTCACATATATATATATATTCCCAGCAAATAACGTCTCCTTTAAAGTTCCAGAAAATACACAAGCTGTGCCCGGCCAGCGCAGCGCCATGTGTCTTACGTAGATCATCCAGTTGGCGTAGCGGCGTCTCAGGTTGGAGAGAACGGACGCTTCGTTGAGATGAGTTAACATGGCCATGTCCTCAATCATATCAAATTTCGGCGGATTCATTTGCTGGATGTCATCTTCCTTCACGGAGAGGACCTGGAAAACGGATTTTAGAAACAGCGAGAGTGAAGCCAAGGTTAACGTGTGCCATGTCTGAACAACCACCGGTCCTACAGCGGATAGCGGCGTAAAGGCGCACTACCACGAACACAAACATCCACAAACACAAACTACCACGAACACAAACATCCACAAACACAAACTACCACGAACACAAACTGCCACGAACACAAACATCCACAAACACAAACTACCACGAACACAAACTGCCACGAACACAAACTACCACGAACACAAACTGCCACAAACACAAGCTATCATGAACACAAACTGCCACGAACACAAACTGCCACGAACACAAACTGCATTACGAACACAAACTACCACGAACACAAAATGCCACGAACACAAACTACCACGAACACAAACTGCCACGAACACAAGCTACCATGAACACAAACTACCACGAACACAAAATGCCATGAACACAAACTACCAAGAACACAAACTGCCACGAACACAAGCTACCATGAACACAAACTGCCACGAACACAAGCTACCATGAACACAAACTACCACGAACACAAAATGCCATGAACACAAACTACCAAGAACACAAACTGCCACGAACACAAGCTGCCATGAACACAAACTGCCACGAACACAAACTGCCACGAACACAAACTGCCACGAATACAAACTACCACGAACACAAACTGCCACGAACACAAGCTACCATGAACACAAACTGCCACGAACACAAATTACCACGAACACAAACTGCCACGAACACAAGCTACCACGAACACAAACTGCCACGAACACAAGCTACCACGAACACAAACATCCATGAACACAAACTACCACGAACACAAACTGCCACGAACACAAACTACCATGAACACAAACTACCACGAACACAAACATCCACAAACACAAACTACCACGAACACAAACTGCCACGAACACAAACTGCCACGAACACAAACTACCACGAACACAAACTGCCACGAACACAAACTACCACGAACACAAACTGCCACAAACACAAACTACCACGAACACAAACATCACGAACACAAACTACCACGAACACAGACATCCACGAACACAAACCCCACGAACACAAACTAACACAAACACAAACTGCCACGAACACAAACTACCACGAACACAAACATCCACAAACACAAACTACAACGAACACAAACTGCCACGAACACAAACTGCCACGAACACAAACTACCACGAGCACAAACTGCCACAAACACAAACTACCACAAACACAAACTACCACGAACACAAACTACCACGAACACAAACTGCCACGAACACAAACTACCACAAACACAAACTGCCACAAACACAAACTACCACAAACACAAACTACCACGAGCACAAACTACCACGAACAC
The DNA here is from genome assembly GCA_009667805.1 of Leptobrachium leishanense. Taxonomy (NCBI): domain Eukaryota; kingdom Metazoa; phylum Chordata; class Amphibia; order Anura; family Megophryidae; genus Leptobrachium; species Leptobrachium leishanense. Next base: position 3,307,755 of record CM019074.1, read on the forward strand.
AAACTACCACAAACACAAACTGCCACGAACACAAACTACCACAAACACAAACTGTCACAAACACAAACTACCACAAACTACCACGAACACAAACTACCACAAACACAAACTACCACAAACACAAACTACCACGAACACAAACTACCACGAGCACAAACTACCACGAACACAAACTACCACGAGCACAAACTACCACGAACACAAACTACAACGAGCACAAACTACCACGAACACAAACTACCACGAACACAAACTACCACAAACACAAACTGCCACAAACACAAACTACCACGAACACAGACTACCACAAACACAAATTACCACAAACACAAACTACCACAAACACAAAGTACCACGAACACAAACTACCACAAACACAAACAAACTACCACAAACACAAACTACCACGAACACAAACTGTAACTATGTTACTTGTGCGCTACAAACAAACACTTTATAAAACACATTAGACTCTCTTTAAAGCTGTGGTTTTTTATAAAGCCATAATGAAGAGGCAATGGGGCGGGGGAGGTAATGTTTAGTGTCACGGGGGCCGAATCCAGGAACTAGCAGAGGAAAACGAGTCACGACAGTCGAGGGAAAATATTTGACCTAGGCTCTCTTAACATTTAGACAAGGCTGCAGGGGATCCATTGTGTGGTCTAGGCTACCCGAGACAGCTGAATGACATCTGATGGTGATGTCAGATTTTGGTGGTAGTGGCCCTTTAATGATGGCTGTGATGGTGTAATAGATATAAAAAGACAGAGAAACCAAGAAGATCTATTTATTTTGCTACTGTAATTAGTGTCCGTTACCAAAAATAAGTTGTTGCGCCTCTTGTTCACCTACAAACACCTCTAGATTGTAAACTCTTGTGTCCTCTGCTCCTCTAGATTGTAAGCTCCTGTGAGCCGGGCCCTCTGCTCCTCTAAATTGTAAACTCCTGTGAGCCGGACCCTCTGCTCCTCTAGATTGTAAGCTCCTGTGAGCCGGACCCTCTGCTCCTCTAGATTGTAAGCTCCTGTGAGCCGGACCCTCTGCTCCTCTAGATTGTAAGCTCCTGTGAGCCGGACCCTCTGCTCCTCTAGATTGTAAGCTCCTGTGAGCCGGACCCTCTGCTCCTCTAGATTGTAAGCTCCTGTGAGCCGGACCCTCTGCTCCTCTAGATTGTAAGCTCCTGTGAGCCGGGCCCTCTGCTCCTCTAGATTGTAAGCTCCTGTGAGCCGGACCCTCTGCTCCTCTAGATTGTAAGCTCCTGTGAGCCGGACCCTCTGCTCCTCTAGATTGTAAACTCCTGTGAGCCGGACCCTCTGCTCCTCTAGATTGTAAGCTCCTTTGAGCCGGGCCCTCTGCTCCTCTAGATTGTAAGCTCCTGTGAGCCGGACCCTCTGCTCCTCTAGATTGTAAACTCCTGTGAGCCGGACCCTCTGCTCCTCTAGATTGTAAGCTCCTGTGAGCCTGACCCTCTGCTCCTCTAGATTGTAAGCTCCTGTGAGCCGGACCCTCTGCTCCTCTAGATTGTAAGCTCCTGTGAGCAGGACCCTCTGCTCCTCTAGATTGTAAGCTCTTGTGAGCCGGGCCCTCTGCTCCTCTAGATTGTAAGCCGGACCCTCTGCTCCTCTAGATTGTAAACTCCTGTGAGCCGGACCCTCTGCTCCTCTAGATTGTAAGCTCCTGTGAGCTGGACCCTCTGCTCCTCTAGATTGTAAGCTCCTGTGAGCCTGACCCTCTGCTCCTCTAGATTGTAAGCTCCTGTGAGCCGGACCCTCTGCTCCTCTAGATTGTAAGCTCCTGTGAGCAGGACCCTCTGCTCCTCTAGATTGTAAACTACTGTGAGCCGGGCCCTCTGCTCCTCTAGATTGTAAGCTCCTGTGAGCAGGACCCTCTGCTCCTCTAGATTGTAAACTACTGTGAGCCGGGCCCTCTGCTCCTCTAGATTGTAAGCTCTTGTGAGCCGGGCCCTCTGCTCCTCTAGATTGTAAGCCGGACCCTCTGCTCCTCTAGATTGTAAACTCCTGTGAGCCGGACCCTCTGCTCCTCTAGATTGTAAGCTCCTGTGAGCCGGACCCTCTGCTCCTCTAGATTGTAAGCTCCTGTGAGCCAGACCCTCTGCTCCTCTAGATTGTAAGCTCCCGTAAGCCGGACCCTCTGCTCCTCTAGATTGTAAGCTCCTGTGAGCCGGACCCTCTGCTCCTCTAGATTGTAAGCTCCTGTGAGCCGGACCCTCTGCTCCTCTAGATTGTAAACTCCTGTGAGCCGGACCCTCTGCTCCTCTAGATTGTAAACTCCTGTGAGCCGGACCCTCTGCTCCTCTAGATTGTAAACTCCTGTGAGCCGGACCCTCTGCTCCTCTAGATTGTAAACTCCTGTGAGCCGTACCCTCTGCTCCTCTAGATTGTAAGCTCCTGTGAGCCAGACCCTCTGCTCCTCTAGATTGTAAGCTCCTGTGAGCCGGACCCTCTGCTCCTCTAGATTGTAAGTTCCCGTGAGCCGGGCCCTCTGCTCCTCTAGATTGTAAGCTCCTGTGAGCCGGACCCTCTGCTCCTCTAGATTGTAAGCTCCTGTGAGCCGGACCCTCTGCTCCTCTAGATTGTAAACTCCTGTGAGCCGGACCCTCTGCTCCTCTAGATTGTAAGCTCCTGTGAGCCGGACCCTCTGCTCCTCTAGATTGTAAACTCCTGTGAGCCGGACCCTCTGCTCCTCTAGATTGTAAGCTCCTGTGAGCCGGACCCTCTGCTCCTCTAGATTGTAAGCTCCTGTGAGCCGGACCCTCTGCTCCTCTAGATTGTAAACTCCTGTGAGCCGGACCCTCTGCTCCTCTAGATTGTAAACTCCTGTGAGCCGGACCTTCTTCTCCAATGCTTACAATATATATATATATACACACGCAGAGGCAGGTTCATAACATTTAGCCCTGACCCCCAGCACCGCAGACACGGTATAAGAGGGGCCGCTCCGTGGCGGCAGGGAGTTGCCATCAGGCGGTTTATGGGGCCGATACGCTGCGTAATGCAGGAATGTGCTAAAGGAAAAACACTGTCATTTATAGACGGCTTCAGAAGGGCATTAAGCAGCTGCCAGCTGCATTTAGGAGTCTGACAGACGTGGCATTCTGTGTATAACACATTCCTCCGCCAGGCTGTAAGTTATACAGGTTTTTTTCATCATTTTACGTGACATTTGTATTATCCTGCATGGGTCGAGCTCCTTCCATACATACAGGAGGATTACGGCCGCGCGCGGAGGCTCAGACGTCTGGAGTGAACCATACCCTGACAGTGAAACGTGCCGGACACGCTGAGGACATGTATGAAAGCCGCTTGCTGTAACCGTGCGAATGCACAAACACACAAGTTAAATGCTGCTTCAAACGCCGGGATCACACGGGAACAGATCGCATAAAAAAAACACAGTCATATTGTATTGGGACGTTGTGTGTCCGACACATCGGGATCTGTCAATATTCACAGGTCCGAAACGCACAGAACCAGAACCTGCACGTCCAATCAGATGTCTCGTTCATCAATTAAAGCCAAACATGATGCAATGTGTCAAAATGATAAATATGTGTAATTGTGTGTTTTTGTGTAGATTCCCCCTGTATGTCCTCAGTGTCGCCTCGCAGGGTGTGATCGGAGGCGTCACATGGGGATCAGTCTGGGGCTTTTCCAGTGGAGTAAAGGTTTAAAGCCCCTTTATTAAAATTTCTTTAAAAGCAGGAAAGCAGCGTGTTTTATAACAGAACCTTAATGTTAATTATTTATCAAGTCACTCAGCGAGAAGAAATAAAGTAACTGCCTCTGACTTCATCGCCCACTATCCAGACACATCACAATCACTATATACAGTGACTGCATCACCCACTATCCAGACACATCACAATCACTATATACAGTGACTGCATCACCCACTATCCAGACACATCACACAATCACTATATACAGTGACTAAATCACCCACTATCCAGACACATCACACAATCACTATATACAGTGACTGCATCACCCACTATCCAGACACATCACACAATCACTATATACAGTGACTAAATCACCCACTATCCAGACACATCACACAATCACTATATACAGTGACTAAATCACCCACTATCCAGACACATCACACAATCACAATATACAGTGACTAAATCACCCACTATCCAGACACATCACACAATCACTATATACAGTGACTATACCAGACTGCATCACCCACTATCCAGACTCATCATAAATCACTATATACAGCAACTATACCAGACTGCATCACCCACTATCCAGACACATCACAATCACTATATACAGCGACTATACCAGACTGCATCACCCACTATCCAGACTCATCATAAATCACTATATACAGCGACTATACCAGACTGCATCACCCACTATCCAGACACATCATAAATCACTATATACAGCAACTATACCAGACTGCATCACCCACTATCCAGACACATCACCCACTATCCAGACACATCATAAATCACTATATACAGCGACTATACCAGACTGCATCACCCACTATCCAGACACATCACCCACTATCCAGACACATCACAATCTCTATATACAGCCACTATACCAGACTGCATCACTCACTATCCAGACACATCACACAATCACTATATACAGTGACTATACCAGACTGCATCACCCACTATCCAGACTCATCATAAATCACTATATACAGCGACTATACCAGACTGCATCACCCACTATCCAGACACATCACAATCACTATATACAGCCACTATATCAGACTGCATCACCCACTATCCAGACACATCATAAATCACTATATACAGCGACTATACCAGACTGCATCACCCACTATCCAGACACATCACAATCTCTATATACAGCCACTATACCAGACTGCATCACCCACTATCCAGACACATCACACAATCACTATATACAGTGACTAAATCACCCACTATCCTGACACATCACAGTATATAGAGACACATCACAGTATATAGAGACACATCGATGACACGTGTTTAGCGAGTCTGGGCCAGTGATATTGCAGGGACGAGGCTAATATTCTGCAAACTCCTGCAATCAGACAGGACGACCAGGAAAGGTTTGCCGGGAGGAAATCAAGTCTATACAGAACCAGCAAAAATATTCATTTTCTAGAGGCCTGAAGATGTTATGACATGACGTTATGACATCATCATTTCCATTATCACATAAGACAGAATTACCCGTTTATCTTTCGTTTCCACAGTGACTTTGCCACCGGAGGATTCCTTTATTTCCACCTCAATGTAGGCTTCCTTCTCATCGGGGATCCAGCCTTTTTTCTTACCTACAGTCACACATACACAATAAAATCACTCATTTAATATAAAATACCGTTAGATGCAGAAATGGAGTATTCTTTAAAGACTTTATACCCCAATGTTTGTATTCAAGACCCCCAGCTGTCAGATAGAGGGGGTTACACGCTGAGTGGTGAATTGGTGCTGAGCTGCCTTTATAATGTAAAACCGTGGCTGATTAACATTAATTATTATTATTATTATTATTACATTATGCTGTGTAAACCTGGGACTCATTATTATTATATTATTATTATTACATTATGCTGTGTAAACCTGGGAGTCATTATTATTATTATTATTATTATTATTATTATGCTGTGTAAACCTGGGATTCATTATTATTATTATATTATTATTATTATATTATGCTGTGTAAACCTGGGATTCATTATTATTATTATATTATTATTATTATATTATGCTGTGTAAACCTGGGACTCATTATTATTATTATTATTATTATTATGCTGTGTAAACCTGGGATTCATTATTATTATTATATTATTATTATTATATTATGCTGTGTAAACCTGGGACTCATTATTATTATTATATTATGCTGTGTAAACCTGGGACTCATTATTATTATTATATTATTATTATTATTATATTATGCTGTGTAAACCTGGGATTCATTATTATTATTATTATTATTATTATATTATGCTGTGTAAACCTGGGACTCATTATTATTATATTATTATTATTATTATATATTATGCTGTGTAAACCTGGGATTCATTATTATTATTATTATTATTATATTATGCTGTGTAAACCTGGGACTCATTATTATTATTATTATTATTATTATGCTGTGTAAACCTGGGATTCATTATTATTATAATTATTATTTTATTATTATTATTTTTATTATGCTGTGTAAACCTGGGATTCATTATTATTATAATTATTATTATTATTATGCTGTGTAAACCTGGGACTCATTATTATTATAATTATTATTATTATTATTATGCTGTGTAAACCTGGGATTCATTATTATTATAATTATTATTTTATTATTATTATTTTTATGCTGTGTAAACCTGGGATTCATTATTATTATAATTATTATTTTATTATTATTATTATTATTTTTATGCTGCGTAAACCTGGGATTCATTATTATTATAATTATTATTTTATTATTATTATTATTATTATTTTTATGCTGTGTAAACATGGGATTCATTATTATTATAATTATTATTTTATTATTATTATTATTTTTATGCTGTGTAAACATGGGATTCATTATTATTATAATTATTATTTTATTATTATTATTATTTTTATGCTGTGTAAACCTGGGATTCATTATTATATTATTATTACGCTGTGTAAACCTGGGATTCATTATTATATTATTATTATGCTGTGTAAACCTGGGATTCATTATTATATTATTATTATGCTGTGTAAACAGACAAAACATCAAAGAGTTTCAGCGGTTTAATGTATTGGCTTCATCAGGATGAATCCCTGTGTTAAGGGTAGGAAGTAAGAATATGTCTATGTAACACTGTATACTTTCCATTTGCTCCTTGAAGCGTTCATGATTTTGGCGATCAAATAACTTGTCATTTTCCTGATATATTAAGTGTGGGGACTTGAGCAAACCCCACCTTAGCCTGCTGTTTATTTAGTTGCTGTCCTGCTGAATGATTGCTGTGTACCTAGAAGTTGTTTTGCTTCTTTACCTTTCCTATAATACGACCCCACGAAGGGCCACGAAGGGCCACGAAGGGCCACAAAGGGCCGTTTCCTATCTTGATTAGGTGATGTTTGTTCCTGGGATCTGGGCACTGTAATTAAGGCAAACGATTTACTTCCATCCAGGACATTTCAGGAGAGTGATTTTTATTTTCTCATTTACTTTTCCTTTTCTTTTTTACCTTACACATTTTTTGTGTTTTTCCCCGTGCCTACACACATACATATATATATATTTTCTTTTCATTTTCTCTTTTTTTTTGCTGTGCTTTGAGGTTTAGCTCTTTGAGCTTTGTCTTTAATTAATTACTTCGTTTTTTTTCCTCCTTCTTCCAGTGCGGTTTTTGCTGCTCTTTTATGGCAATCAATAAAGGTTACAATTTATTTTACATCTAAGCATATTGTTCATTTTATTCCATAAACCCAGAACCTATAAGGCAGATACAGAGACCCTCACCCAGGTCTGCGCTGCTCTGTGGATCCAGATTTTTGGAATAAGACCCCAAAGTGGTCTGACCCGGGAGGTGGTAAGATAAGATGTGGGTATCATGTGCTGCCAGACACACACGTGGCACAGGGGGGCCGTGTGATACAAATAAAACACGTCAAAACATTGGATTGGTTCCATCACGCAAGTAAATTTGGGACAAAATGTTACACAACTAACTGAAAGTGACAATGAATGAATTGTGACTGTATCGTGTGCCGGAGACAGACAGTGATAGACCGACGGACGGATAGAAAGACAGACAGACCTTTCTTTGCAGACTCATGTCAGGCCTTGCTTACCTGGATGACATGATGGAAGTTGTGTGGAGTGTCAGAATATGTGTATCATTCGCATAATACCGACACTCCACACACATACAGTGTTACATTCACACACACACGATTATTGAGACAGCAGGGTGAACCTCCAATATCTGACATGTATTGTGAGAGGGGTCCGGCTCTGCCTAAACATTACGCTCACGACACAAACCTACCATCGAACGGAATAGTCTGCAGCTTCATCAGCTCTTTGTCGCTCTTCCGCAGGTAGTCTGCGGCTTCTCCGAACTCCGACATATCCAGGAGAGAAGACATGATGGTCTATGAACAGCAAGAACCCAAGAAGTAAAGACAGGATCCCCCCGGGACGCTCCCAACACCCTGAAAAGCTGAAAGACAAATCGATCATCACGAGGATAAAAAGGAATCGAATCAAACAATAGGAATTCAAAGGCGATGCCTGTCAGGAAGAGAAACATGACATTCATTCTCGCGATAAAGAAATGGTAAAAGGAAGTAAACAAATGATATATATACATGACATTCCCAAGATTTAAAAATATGTATATATATATAGTGTAAATACATTGTATATATATTTAACCTTTATCAAAGACACGTGAACAGGACATACTGAAAACGAGAGAAATCTCAATGTATCCGTCCTGATAAAATCCTTTATAAATAAATAAAATAACACGATGAGAGAAGCTCTATCACCAACATGATGGAACTTCCAGTACCGCGTCATTTTGTGGAATTTGGTCACAATGTCTCACAGTTACGGTTCCAGGTTGTGGAAGGGGTCACTAAATCTACAAGAGGGGTGACAGGGAGAGAATTCTGAGAAGGAAAGAGTTATATTGGATATATACCATCTGAACTCAATGTCCCCCCAGGGTTTAAATAGAGAAGCTGATTATACAACCTTTTTATAAATTGATAAATACAGGTTACAGTCAATGTTGGCAATAGGGCTTCTCTCATCATGTTCACGTGTCTCTGATAAAGGTTAATTGTTTAATAATGGTGTTAGGCTAATAATAAAGCTGAAAATAGCATTTAAGAATTCTCATTGTATAAATTTGATAAAATTGATGCCTGACATATATATGGATAATGACGAGACATGGTAGCAATTGATTTTAACAGCAATGATTGTGTTATAGACACATTTATTGTATACACATGTGATGTATTGAGGAATATATGTGTAACACATTTTAATGATGACTAATTACATAGATAGTGAATTATCTATAGGGTGTGAGAAACTATTTAAGATGTTGTATGGATGTGACTTAACAAAGACCTGGTGCAGGATGAAATGTTGTTCTGCTTCTGGTGATGGAATAAAATCCTTTTTTGATGAATACTGCCATATGCTGGAATTATTCTTTTTTTTGATAACGCTTGATTCTTGGAGTGAGAATTTTCCAGTGGCAGCTCAGGTGGGAGCTAACAATCAAGACATTGTACAATGGATAACTGACCATGAGAAACTTATCACTCCCGAAGCTCTGACCACGAAAACTACTATCCGGGTTATTCAGAGAGCGGTGAAAAGCAGGAGAATGACTGGAGAATGAAAAATTCTAGGTCAAAATAGCCGATTTGGAAAGTGAGATGAAAGGGAGAATTTTTCTGGTTTGGCTATTTTGACCTAGAATTTTTCATTCTCCAGTCATTCTCCTGCTTTTCACCTCTCTCTGAATAACCCTGTAAATAACATCCTGCAGCAGTGAGAAAAAACTACTCTATAACTACACACAGTGCTGACCAGAAGAGCTAAAACTATACAACTCCCTGCAGCTTGAGAAGAAACTAATGTATAACTCCCTGCATCTCTGACCATGAGAACTAAAACTACTATATCACTCATTTATTCCTAAAGTATTTTCTCAGGACGAATACATTGAGATTTCTCTGGTTTTCAGTTTGTCCTGGATTCAAGAACATTGAATTGTTACAGAAACACAAAGTAATAAAATGCAAGATATTAAAAACACAAATATACAGATTAACCCAGAAAATAAATATGTAACAGTGACTATATTTGCTACATGTTTACAGGCGCATTCTGTATATAGTCACTGTTACATGTTTACAGGCGCATTCTGTATATAGTCACTGTGTTACATGTTTACAGGTGCATTCTGTATATAGTCACTGTTACATGTTTACAGGCGCATTCTGTATATAGTCACTGTTACATGTTTACAGGCGCATTCTGTATATAGTCACTGTGTTACATGTTTACAGGTGCATTCTGTATATAGTCACTGTGTTACATGTTTACAGGTGCATTCTGTATATAGTCACTGTGTTACATGTTTACAGGTGCATTCTGTATATAGTCACTGTGTTACATGTTTACAGGTGCATTCTGTATATAGTCACTGGGTTACATGTTTACAGGTGCATTCTGTATATAGTCACTGGGTTACATGTTTACAGGCGCATTCTGTATATAGTCACTGTTACATGTTTACAGGCGCATTCTGTATATAGTCACTGTGTTACATGTTTACAGGTGCATTCTGTATATAGTCACTGTATTACATGTTTACAGGCACATTCTGTATATAGTCACTGTGTTACATGTTTACAGGCGCATTCTGTATATAGTCACTGTTACATGTTTACAGGCGCATTCTGTATATAGTCACTGTGTTACATGTTTACAGGTGCATTCTGTATATAGTCACTGTTACATGTTTACAGGCGCATTCTGTATATAGTCACTGTTACATGTTTACAGGCGCATTCTGTATATAGTCACTGTGTTACATGTTTACAGGTGCATTCTGTATATAGTCACTGTGTTACATGTTTACAGGTGCATTCTGTATATAGTCACTGGGTTACATGTTTACAGGTGCATTCTGTATATAGTCACTGGGTTACATGTTTACAGGTGCATTCTGTATATAGTCACTGTTACATGTTTACAGGCGCATTCTGTATATAGTCACTGTGTTACATGTTTACAGGTGCATTCTGTATATAGTCACTGTATTACATGTTTACAGGCACATTCTGTATATAGTCACTGTGTTACATGTTTACAGGAGCATTCTGTATATAGTCACTGTTACATGTTTACAGGCGCATTCTGTATATAGTCACTGTGTTACATGTTTACAGGTGCATTCTGTATATAGTCACTGGGTTACATGTTTACAGGTGCATTCTGTATATAGTCACTGTTACATGTTTACAGGCGCATTCTGTATATAGTCACTGTGTTACATGTTTACAGGCGCATTCTGTATATAGTCACTATGTTACATGTTTACAGGCGCATTCTGTATATAGTGACTGTTACATGTTTACAGGCGCATTCTGTATATAGTCACTGTTACATGTTTACAGGTGCATTCTGTATATAGTCACTGTTACATGTTTACAGGTGCATTCTGTATATAGTCACTGTGTTACATGTTTACAGGCGCATTCTGTATATAGTCACTATGTTACATGTTTACAGGCGCATTCTGTATATAGTCACTGTGTTACACGTTTACAGGTGCATTCTGTATATAGTCACTGTGTTACATTTTTACAGGTGCATTCTGTATATAGTCACTGTGTTACATGTTTACAGGCGCATTCTGTATATACTCACTGTGTTACATGTTTACAGGCGCAATCTGTATATAGTCACTGTGTTACATGTTTACAGGTGCATTCTGTATATAGTCACTGTGTTACATGTTTACAGGCGCATTCTGTATATAGTCACTATGTTACATGTTTACAGGTGCATTCCGTATTGAGGTATGTTAATAGAGATCTTTTAAGTGACTTTAGACTGGGGGAAGATTTGATGGCGTCTGGGAGGTTATTCCATAATTGCGGTGCTCTGTAGGAAAATGAGGATGGAGCCACTTTCTTTTTGTATTGTGGTATTGTAAGTAAGTTGCAGGTCCTGGATCGGAGGTTATAGGATGAGGGAACTGCTGGGGGAAGCAGCCTAGTATTCAGGTAGGGTGGTACCAGAAACGCTCTTAAACACCAGGTTGGAAAGGTGACGGGTGCGTCTGGATTCCAGCGACGGTCAGTTTAGCTCTTTTAACAGGTCACGATGGTGGGTCATGTAGTTACATTGTAGCACAAAGTGACAGAATGAGTTATACAATGCAGTAGGTTTATGAAGGTGCGTTTGCGGGGCGGCTGCATACACTGCATCTCCGTATTCAATAGCCGGCATAAGCATTTGTTGTACAATCTGCTTTGTTACTGCGGGGCTCAGGCAGGATTTGTTTCTGTACAGGGCACCTAGTTTGGGGTAAAGTTTAGATGAGAGTTTTTTCGATGTGGTGCCAAAGGATAGATTTGGGTGTAACCACATACCTAGATATTTGAGTGAAGTGACTGTAGTCAGTGTGCCATTTCATTTTGTCCTGACACATAGATTGGAAGGCTGTAATTTACGTAGTTTAGGTTTTGTTCCAAAGAGCATCGTAACAATTTTGTGACTATTTAGAAAAAGTTTGTTATTTTTGATCCACTGAATTACTCAAGAAAAAACTACTATATAACTACTCACAGTGCTGATCACAATAACTAAAACTATTATACAACTCCCTGCAGCACTGACCATTTGAAGTAAAGAGATCATGAGGTGCTGCCTGCTATTATTATAAGGTCATGAGGTCCACTAGGGGCCTGTTAATTTGAGTAACAAGAGCATTTATAGCAAGCCACCCAGGACATACTTGAAAACGAGAGAAATCTCAATGTATCCTTCCTGGTAAAATCCTTTCTCAAAAAATAAATAAAAATTAAATGCATGGTGTTAGTGATGGCGATGGAGCGTGTCGGGTCAGCTAGAAATATTACACAAGATACACCATGCTCTGTATATTCTAGATTGTCTATCGGTCTTCAGTATCTCCGTTATGAGAAATGCATATTAATGTTGAGTCCAATCCTCTGTGTATATAATAAAAGAATGGTGGCCACAATGCAGAGTATAACACAAATAACAACAAACTTATTATAACATAGTAAAAAACAACCAAGCCAAGTTTGGGCTCTTACTGAGCCACTATCAGCCTTGAACGTGCCCCAGGAAGAACGGAAATGGTCTTTTTTAACTATATGATAATAATACTATAAATAGAAATATAAAGCTATACTCTCCAGAGCGTCCACCATTGTTCTTGTTATACAATATCTGGGACAGTGCACCGAGGAGGATCACATCCATTTTTTGGCATGAGGATCCTGCAAGAAGTGTGCAGCTTATATAACAAACCAAAGGGAGAGCACACATTACACAATTACATATTACACAAAACACACTATGACAAAGCTCATAAAATGAAAAGACACTCACAGGTTTCAAAGATTTAACAAGATATAAAAATGAAACAGATTTTTCCACAACCTAACTTAGATAATAAATGAAGGGAATTTCGTTCAAACGATAAGGTCATCAATTAACGAGTCACAGGTCCCACTCTGCATATATATATAAACGCATACATAGACACACTTTGCATGGGAAGATACATTGTGTCTGCGTCACGAAGGTAAATATAGTCTATCTATATTGTTATTACAATAAAGGAGTAACAAAGTAAATGAAAAAAGAACATTGTTTCCACGCGTCGCGTCAAAGCCTGGCTTTATACAAAGATAACAATCTGCATTCTGTGGGTGAATGAACTCGTAGCCACAGTGTCGCACCTCGAGTCCTGCGGGCTCAGGGTATTACTATACTTTATCCAGCTTGTGGGACGATGGCGCAGAGGTACATGTCTGTGTCGGATACGACGTGATAGAGAGATAGCCGCTTATCAGCTTTTATGGTTAGTAATAGACACACAGACACACACACGCACTGATACCAACCTTGGCTGCAGGAGCGAGAGGCTGGAGCGGAGATAGACACAAGCCTCTTTTTATTGTGTGTCTGAAGGTCACCGCAGAGGGCAGATATGTCAGAAATTCCCATGTGTCAGATCCATACCGCTCCATTGGCCTCTCAGCTCCGACCGACACAAAAGGCAAACTCCCAACCTTATCGCTTCACAGGGAGGTTATTTTTACTCCTCAGACAGCAGCCAGAGAGCGCGGCCACCTCTCTATAGTGCCAGCGTGCCGGATGGGGCCCAGGGCTGTATACACAATGTATAAGTGATATATAGTGTACACACAGAATGCGTCCGCACACCTTTCAACGTCAACACCTGCAACGTCAACAATCACCAGCACGAGACGCGGCACCGAGAAGCTTTAGCTGTCACTTTTTGGATTTTTCTCGATATTGACACAATGGAGAGTCTCACCAGTGTCCGTAACACCGGCACTTCCAGATTAACCCCTCGGTGACTGACACGGTGACGGCCTCTCATTAGGTATAGGAAGATATCGGACGACGCATACAATGTAAATGTGATTAATATCTTGGATTTTAAGTAATGGCTTAAAGGTCGGCAGTAACACCTGACAAGTCTCAGAAATGTATCAATTTCTCGTTTTTCTATAATTTTTTGACAATTAAATGTAGACGAAATTTCAATCGTAAATTAAATAAGAAAAATTAAATCCGACATACAACATTAAACTGTGCCCGTACTGTGTCACATGAGAGATGGGGAAGAGGCGATAGGTTACAGGAGAGAGATGGGGCAATATGGTACACGAGAGAGATGGGGTAGAGGTAATCGGGTACACAAAAGAGATGAGGAAGTAGCAATTGGGTACGTGAGAGAGATGGGGAAGAGGCAATATGGTACGTGAGAGAGATGGGGAAGAGGCAATATGGTACACAAGAGAGACAGGGAAAGAGGCGAAAGGGTACACGAGAGATGGGGAAGAGGTGATCGGGTACACGAGAGAGATGGGGAAGAGGTGGTTGGGTACAAGAGAGAGATGGGGAAGAGACGATTGGGTACAAGAGAGAGATGGGGAAGAGGTGACTGGGTACACAAGAGAGATGGGGAAGAGGTGACTGGGTACATGAGAGAGATGGGGAAGAGGTGACTGGGTACAAGAGAGAGATGGGGAAGAGGCAAATCGGGTACACAAGAGAGATGGGAAAGAGATGACTGGGTACACGAGAGAGATGGGGAAGAGGTGAATGGGTACACGAGAGAGATGGGGAAGAGGTGACTGGGTACACAAGAGAGATGGGGAAGAGGTGACTGGGTACACGAGAGAGATGGGGAAGAGGTGACTGGGTACACGAGAGAGATGGGGAAGAGGTGACTGGGTACACGAGAGAGATGGGGAAGAGGTGACTGGGTACATGAGAGAGATGGGGAAGAGGTGACTGGGTACACAAGAGAGATGGGGAAGAGGTGACTGGGTACAAGAGAGAGATGGGGAAGAGGCAAATCGGGTACACAAGAGAGATGGGGAAGAGGTGACTGGGTACACAAGAGAGATGGGGAAGAGGTGAATGGGTACACGAGAGAGATGGGGAAGAGGTGACTGGGTACACAAGAGAGATGGGGAAGAGGTGACTGGGTACACGAGAGAGATGGGGAAGAGGTGACTGGGTACATGAGAGAGATGGGGAAGAGGTGACTGGGTACATGAGAGAGATGGGGAAGAGGTGACTGGGTACACAAGAGAGATGGGGAAGAGGTGACTGGGTACACGAGAGAGATGGGGAAGAGGAAGAATTTACATATAAAATTCAATGAATGATAATAAAAAGGTCTGTTACAGAAAAAAGAAAAAACTATTTAAAAAAAAAAACATTTCACTAAAAAAATACCGAAAAATGCCTAAAAGGTCATAAAAAATCTATACATAAAGAGACTTTTTACTGCAGAATATTAGAATCAACGATTTATTAGATATTGAGTTATATTGTTTAACATTGAAGCCTATGGGATTCGCCTGAATGAACCTGTCGAATGAAACCACCGAACATCAGGGCAATTCGGCAACTTTTCCCTGCTGTTTTGTGCTCTCTGAATAGACAAAGCATTGCTTCTCTATGGGGATTCACTGCCCTCGAACAGGCACCGAACAGGCACCGTATGTGCAGGCAATTCGCCAGGATTTACAAGCTGCCTGCTCTCTGAATAGCCGAATGGCCAAGAAAGGTAACCGTACCCTGAATTTCACTGCTCGGTTACCTTTTCGGCCACAATTCGGATCTCTTTGAATAACCCTGTATGAGATGGATTTGTTGTTGTAATGTTTGCTATTTGTATATACACAATATGTATGTAAGCAATTTATACTAAACCTTCTGTAAGCTATTATTTCATTCATAATTAATACAGGGATTTTAAATATTGTAAATATTTTTCATTATTTGCATTTTTATATCATTTTTATTATTTTCTTTATATATATTTTTTCATTATTTATTAAGTTTCTGCTTTTCAACTTTTATTGTGGGAGAAAGGGGGGTGTTTGTGAGGATCCTGAGGACGAGCAACAGCACTAGTGGCCTGCTCTATGGTGGGGCCGCTCAGCTCTCACAAGGTTTTAGCTTGTTTGTGCCATTACAGGGATGAATGCTTCGACTTTTATTATTAGATATTTTTTCATCAAAGTAGTTATGACTTCATTGTGCGTATTCGTATATTCTGTGTCAGGTATTACTGCATTAGGCGCAGGTTCAGTGTAAGCACATGCAGCTCAGGTTCAGTGTAAGCACATGCAGCTCTGGTTTAGTGTATGCACATGCAGCTCAGGTTCAGTGTAAGCACATGCAGCTCTGGTTTAGTGTAAGCACATGCAGCTCTGGTTCAGTGTAAGCACATGCAGCTCTGGTTTAGTGTAAGCACATGCAGCTCATGTTCAGTATAAGCACATGCAGCTCTGGTTCAGTGTAAGCACATGCAGCTCAGTTTCAATGTAAGCACATGCAGCTCTGGTTTAGTGTAAGCACATGCAGCTCTGGTTCAGTGTAAGCACATGCAGCTCAGTTTCAATGTAAGCACATGCAGCACTGGTTTAGTGTAAGCACATGCAGCTCAGGTTCAGTAAAAGCACATGCAGCTCAGGTTCAGTGTAAGCACATGCAGCTCAGGTTCAGTGTAAGCACATGCAGCTCTGGTTTAGTGTAAGCACATGCAGCTCTGGTTCAGTGTAAGCACATGCAGCTCAGTTTCAATGTAAGCACATGCAGCACTGGTTTAGTGTAAGCACATGCAGCTCAGGTTCAGTAAAAGCACATGCAGCTCAGGTTCAGTGTAAGCACATGCAGCTCAGGTTCAGTGTAAGCACATGCAGCTCAGGTTCAGTGTAAGCACATGCAGCTCTGGTTTAGTGTAAGCACATGCAGCTCAGGTTCAGTGTAAGCACATGCAGCTCTAGTTCAGTGTAAGCACATGCAGCTCTGGTTTAGTGTAAGCACATGCAGCTCAGGTTCAGTGTAAGCACATGCAGCTCAGGTTCAGTGTAAGCACATGCAGCTCTGGTTCAGTGTAAGCACATGCAGCTTAGGTTTAGTGTAAGCACATGCAGCTCTGGTTCAGTGTAAGCACATGCAGCTTAGGTTTAGTGTAAGCACATGCAGCTCTGGTTTAGTGTAAGCACATGCAGCTCTGGTTCAGTGTAAGCACATGCAGCTCAGGTTTAGTGTATGCACATGCAGCTCAGGTTCAGTGTAAGCACATGCAGCTCTGGTTTAGTGTAAGCACATGCAGCTCTGGTTCAGTGTAAGCACATGCAGCTCAGGTTTAGTGTATGCACATGCAGCTCAGGTTCAGTGTAAGCACATGCAGTTCTGGTTTAGTGTAAGCACATGCAGCTCTGCTTCAGTGTAAGCACATGCAGCTCTGGTTTAGTGTATTCACATGCAGCTCAGGTTCAGTGTAAGCACATGCAGCTCTGGTTTAGTGTAAGCACATGCAGCTCTGGTTTAGTGTAAGCACATGCAGCTCTGGTTCAGTGTAAGCACATGCAGCTCAGGTTTAGTGTATGCACATGCAGCTCAGGTTCAGTGTAAGCACATGCAGCTCTGGTTTAGTGTAAGCACATGCAGCTCTGCTTCAGTGTAAGCACATGCAGCTCTGGTTTAGTGTAAGCACATGCAGCTCTGGTTTAGTGTAAGCACATGCAGCTCAGATTTAGTGTAGGCACATGCAGCTCTGGTTTAGTGTAAGCACATGCAGCTCTGGTTTAGTGTTCCTGCATGTGGTTCCGGTTTATTATTACTGTATATGGCCTGGATTTTGGGTCAAGTTTACTGGAAGATAATATAGCCCAGGTTTAGTGTTTGTTCATATGGCTGGGGTTTAACGTTACTTCATACAGTTTAGGTTTAGTGTTACTGTATAAAGCCTGGGTTTTGTGTGAGTGCATATGTATCAAGTTTACTGTTAGCACATACGGCTCAGGTTTACAGTTACTACATGCGGCTCAGGTTTAGTGTTACTGTGTACGGCCTATATTTTGCGATAGCGCATATTGATCGAGTTTATGGTTATTTCTTAAAGTTTGGATTTACTGTTACTTCATGTGGTTCATGTTTATTGTTTCTGTATACAGCATGTATTTTGTGTTGGTGTATATGGGTTGAGTTTACTGTTAGGACACATGGCTCAGGTCTAGTGTTACTGTATATGGCCTGGATTTTGTGTTAGCGCATATGGAGTTTACACACACACAGGGCTCGGGTTTAGTGTTACTTTATACGGTCTGGATTTTGTGTTGGCGCATATGGATTTTACACACACAGGGCTTGGGTTTATTGTTACTGTATACGGTCTGGATTTTGTGTTGGCACATATGGATTTTACACACACAGGACTTGTGTTTATTGTTACTGTATACAGACTGGATTTTGTGTTGGCGCATATGGATTTTACACACACAGGGCTTGGGTTTATTGTTACTGTATACAGACTGGATTTTGTGTTGGTGCATATGGATTTTACACACACAGGACTTGTGTTTATTGTTACTGTATACGGTCTGGATTTTGTGTTGGCACATATGGATTTTACACACACAGGGCTCGGGTTTATTGTTACGGTATACGGTCTGGATTTTGTGTTGGTGCATATGGATTTTACACACACAGGACTCGGGTTTATTGTTACTGTATACGGTCTGGATTTTGTGTTGGTGCATATGGATTTTACACACACAGGGCTTGTGTTTATTGTTACTGTATACAGTCTGGATTTTGTGTTGGCACATATGGATTTTACACACACACGGCTTGGGTTTATTGTTACGGTATACGGTCTGGATTTTGTGTTGGTGCATATGGATTTTACACACACAGGACTCGGGTTTATTGTTACTGTATACGGTCTGGATTTTGTGTTGGTGCATATGGATTTTACACACACAGGACTTGTGTTTATTGTTACTGTATACAGTCTGGATTTTGTGTTGGCGCATATGGATTTTACACACACACACACACACACACACAGGGCTCGGGTTTAGAGTGAGGGTGTAAGGATGGGGCTGAAGTATAGAATTCATTTTAACAAGGCTGCACCAAAGAACTGCTGGAGGTCTTAGAAATGCGGCCGCGGCATTCCTGGCAGTGCTGCTCGGCTGCTCCATTTAAAAGCCTTTGAAGAGGGTGGAAAGTCAGATATTTAACCCCTTTAATCTCCTCTGGATTCTCGGTGCAGATGTGAGGACTCTCCAGCATAGTTTGCTTTGAGTATCACAATTTATTTGTGTTTTAATGATGTATATGAATGGACGTCTCTGTACCTCGTTAAGGTCACACTTTCCAATCATATATTAGGAATCACAGTAACAGGGTTATTCAGAGAGAGACGATCTGGCCCCGAAAAGGTAACCAAACAGCGAAATTCAGGGTACGGTTACCTTTCTTGGCCATTCGGCTATTCAGAGAGCAGGCAATTCGCCAAATCCTGGCGAATTGCCTGCACATACGCTGCCTGTTCGAGGGCAGTGAAATCCCCATAGAGAAGCAATGGTTAATCTATTCAGAGAACACAAAACCAGCAGGGAAAAGGTGCCGAATTGGCCTGCTGTTCGGTGGTTTCATTCGACAGGTTTAATCAGGCGAATCCCATAGGCTTCAATGTTAAAAATATTCCCGTTTTAATTCAATATCTAATAAACCGTTTATTATTTTAATCTGCAGCAAAAAGTCTCTTTATTTATAGATTTCTTCGGATCTTTTAGGCATTTTTTGGGATTTTTTTTTTAGTTTCTCTTTAAATCGTTTTTCCATTTTTCTGTAACAGCCCTTTTAATTATCAATTATTGGATTTTATATGTAAATTCCAGAAATTTTTGTTCCGTAGTTTTTTTGCAAACAGTGTTTCACTTTTCAAACTTTAAAGCAAACTTTTTTTCTTTTTCACCCCATTCATCTTCGTGTCGGCTTTTTTCGGCGGCTGCTCTGCGCTATGATCGACGGCTAGTCGGGTTTTTCCAGTGTGTTCGGCTTGGTTTTTGCAGCGATTTCTGCGGGTTTTCGGTGTGTGGTCAGTGAGTATTTCGGCGAGTGTTCCGCGGGATTTTACTGCACTACGGGGGGGGGGGCCTGTGGTGCTTGCTGAATACACCGCAGGGTCGGCAAACTAGCAATCGCCGAATCGCCTGAAGTGCGGGGAACGAAAAGTCACCGAACATGCAATGACTTTTGGAACCTTTTTGAATAACCCTGTAAATATATATATATATGTGTTAGTGTTTCTTTACTGATTTTATAGATATAAATATTATTCCCTGTAGATGTTTCTCTGTCCATCATAACCCTGCGTCAGCCAAAGGGGGGGGGGTGGCTCAGTCCTCCATGACAAACCTCCGCTCAGTCTGTGCGCACCATTGGTCATCTTGCAATGGCCCCAGCCAGCTCCATCCATGGAGGACTAACGTGACGCCACCATCGCTGTATCGAGTACAAACAGCATAACTCATGAAGGGACGAGGCGAGATATCGCACTGCTTATTAAAGGGCAAAGTGTTATCCACCCCCTGATGTGATATTGCAGCAAATTGCACCTGGACATTACAGGTTCACTTTAAAATGATGACTTTATAAAGAGGTACCTAAAAACCAAAAGGAATCCAGAGAGTCTCTGCAAATCAACAACGCTTGTGTGAGGCCGCACGGCAATAACCCAGGGTCGTGCAATCATTGAAACGCATCTTGCAATAGAGCAGATTGTGTGAAGCCCAGACCTAATTACTGAGTTTTGTGCAAACACTAAAGCTCCGCTTAGAACAGACAGATTGCACGAGGAGTGGACCCGAAGTAACAATCAAACCGTGTGCAAACACTAAAGCTCCGCCTAGAACAGACAGATTGCACGAGGACCCGAAGTAACAATCGAACTGTGTGCAAACACTAAAGCTCCACAGATATAGCAGAGATTGCATGAGGCCCCACAGCAAGAAGCGAGGCTCGTGCAATCACTATAGATCACCTTGGATTAGCACAGACTGTGTGAGGCCCAGCACTAATTACTGAGCCTAATGAAATCGTGAAGCTGAATTTACTGGCCCTTTGCTTGAAATCAATAAACAAAACATGCAGATTATTAACAAGCAAGGCCGTAACGGCAGCATCTTACCATATGAAACAATGTGCTAACATCCATCATCAACTCAACAGGCTCACAAAAACAGTCATTTGTCATAAAAGGTTAAAACAACAACCAATTACAATGTCATCAGTCACTTTACTGACGGCTGGATCTTCACTATTAGGCTCAGGCCGAGACGATTTGGATGAGGTTGCTTTTATATAATTTTTATATGTACGGTATGTCTGTCTGTGAAGCTTTGCATAGGTGTGCGCAGGGAGCTGCGTCCGCGCGTCCTGTCCCATACCCATTGACGATCATAATAAAACGTGTCTTCAAGCTCATAAGATAAAGTATGAACATTTATTTTATCTACATTTATTTATAATTAGTGTTAAATCAAGATGATTCTATTTGTGACACATTTTTTACAATTTGTAGATTTGACTAGTTATTTGAACTTAATTAATGTTCTTAGGTTTGTGCCCTATTGAAATATTTTGCACCTGCTTACGAACACGTGTTACCATATACTAAGCACACAGTTTTTATGCTCTACAGTTATTACTAGACGTGTGTGATTCAGTTCAGACTGATTCGGAATTTGTACAGTATATCCCTTATTCTGATCGATCCAAATTGCCGAAATCCGAACCGCAATCCGATGAAAAATTGTAACGAGACTTGAACGAATGTAATAGACAAGATCTGATTATAATTGGATCTATTCAGAATTTTATACCAAAAAGAGACCTAACCTAATAAAAAAACAGCATAAAATGTAACCCTAATTCTAATTTAAAACAAACCATAACCCTAATTAAGAACAAGCATAAACTGTAATATTAACCATAACAAAAACAAACAAGCAGAAACTGTAACATAACCATAACCAAAAAACAAGCAGAAACTGTAACATTAACCATAACCAAAAACAAGCAGAAACTGTAACATTAACCATAACCAAAAACAAGCAGAAACTGTAATATTAACCATAACCAAAAACAAGCAGAAACTGTAACAATAACCATAACCAAAAACAAGCAGAAACTGTAATATTAACCATAACCAAAAACAAGCAGAAACTGTAACAATAACCATAACCAAAAACAAGCAGAAACTGTAATATTACCATAACCAAAAAACAAGCAGAAACTGTAATATTAACCATAACAAAAAACAAGCAGAAACTGTAATATTATCCATAACAAAAAACACAAACAGAAACTGTAATATTAACCATAACAAAAAAACAGAACGAAATTGTATTACTAACCATAATAAGAAAGGAATCAGAAACTGTAATATGAATGAATCGTAACCAAAAAACAAGCATAAACTGTAACATTAACCATAACCAAAAACAAGCAGAAACTGTAACATTAACCATAATAAAAAACAAGCATAAACTCTAATATGAATTAACGTAACCAAAAAACAAGCATAAACTGTAACATTAACCATAACAAAAAAGAGCAGAAACTGTAACATTAACCATAATAAAAAAAGAGCAGAAACTGTAATAGTAACCATAACCAAAAAAACAAGCAGAAACATTAACCTTAATAAAAAAAAAACAAGCAGAAACTGGAACCCAACCCCCTTCCAAAAAAACAAGAAGGTACTATAACCCTAATTATAAAACAAGGAGAAACTGTAACTCTAAAAACAAGCAGAGAATGTAACACTAATTCTAATTTACAAAAAACAAACATACCATGACCCTAATTAAGAACCAAGCAGAAACTGTAATACTAACCGTAACAAAAAACAAGTAGAAAGTGTAACCCTCTCCATAATTAAAAAGCAGTAAATGTAAACCTAACTCTAAAAAAACAGTCAAACTGTAACCCTAACGATCGGTCACCCTAAATAAAAACCAAGCAGAAACTGTAGCTCTAAGTAAAAACAAGCAGAAAGTGTAACACAAATTCTAATTTACAAAAAACAAACAAACTATAACCCTAATTAGGAACCAAGCAGAAACTGTAACTCTAACCATAACAAAACCAAACACAAGAAGGAACTGTAACCCTAATTCTAACAGTAACCTTAACGCTTATTATAAAACACACAGAAACATTACTCTTAATAGTAAACCTAATTCTAACAGTTCACCTAATGATAAACCTAATCTTAACTCCAACACTAACACTAACCCTACAGCAAGAAGATTTACAGGGTTATTCAGAGAGCGGTGAAAAGCAGGAGAATGACTGGAGAATGAAAAATTCTAGGTCAAAATAGCCGATTTGGAAAGTGAGATGAAAGGGAGCTATTTTGACCTAGAATTTTCCATTCTCCAGTCATTCTCCTGCTTTTCACCTCTCTCTGAATAACCCTGATAGTAACACTAACTACATTGTGACCCCAAATATCGAAACAGATGAATATATTGGGCGCTTCTGATATTCTGAAACGCTGAAATATGAAAAGCTTCTGATATTCAGAATCGGCTGGTTCTGATTATTCACAATCTGATATTTTTAGATTCTAAAATATTCCGAACTGAATCAAAATAAATCTTTTTGCTGTGCACATGCCTAGTTGTTACATACTGATTGTCATGTGCTAATAAGCTGTGTGTTGTGTCTGTGTGCTCACTATTGTCCCTCATGGGCCATAAATAGTGTGGTGCTCCTGTAGATCTCGAAGAGGGTGTAACTTTATGATTGACAGCAAGATGAAGCTGCATGTGGCGTTGAAGCAACAGAGACAAGTGTTATGCTTTGCAGTGAGTGCAGAGTCGGCGTTAGGGAGCAGACCGTGAAACATTTCTTTTTCGGTCCCGTGTGGATACACCAGCTGTGCTCTCAGATGGCATTTGATTCTATTATTTTATTGTGTCAGTCAAGTGCAGCATTTCTCCTGGACCGGGGCCGTAATTAGTGTTTTGTGTATCGCATGTTAAGAATAGAGACGTAAAAAAAGCCAAAACTACACCAGGTCGAGAGGTCACTAAGTGAGACAGATTTAAGAGCGCTCTAACATCATGTTTGTGTAGCTGCCGCGCTCCCAACAGGTGTCAAACCAGATTGTGTGTCCTTAGAATGTTACAAAATGTTTTTAACACTTATGGCCGCCCCATCCCTTCCAAGAATGAGTTTCATTGTAACAGAATGAACAAGTCACGATCAATTCTCTTTATTCCGGATAGTAAAGTAATAGTGAAGTGCACGAATCTCTGTCTCTACCTCTTGGTCCTGTGTTTCATTGAAATCACTAAGGTGCAATGATCAAGGTAGACTCCTCAGCCTTCTAGAACTGTGTCTTACTGCAAGAAACCAAGCCTTGACATTTCCATAGTGATTTTCAGATCCGACCTCCATAACGGAGACTCTTCATCCACCAGTTCTCTACAGACAAGATGGATAGACTTAAACTCAATACTCGAATGTGTATACAGACATCCTACAAGAAGTCTCTAAAAACACAGTACTTTAGAGAAACTTATCAGCTCACTCCATAGTCCCCATTGTACCTTTCTTGCTCCATCATCCCACCCAGCCCACATGCACCCCACTACTTCACATACCCAGCTATTTCCCCTCACCTCAGTGTATCACTCCACTCCTCTTAAATTGTAAGCTCTCTCCTACTGGTCTGTGTGTCTAACTTTTATGTATATTTCTAATGTCTCCCCAGTTGTACAGCACTATAGAACTTGTTGACGCTTTATAAATACTTGTAACTGTAACATTAGTGGAGGCCAGTCCATGGGGCAGATGGGGGAGGCATTCCACCCATAGAGTTGCAAATAAAAATTATAAATGTAAAAATCTCTTGGCATTGACACAGGCTTATAAGTTTTTTATTTGGTTTTAATAAAAATTCCACCTAGGTAACAAATTCAAGTGAAAACATTTCAAAATGCTGTGGCGGGTTTATTTAATAATTCCGGGGATGCTCCTCCTCCTCCCTGATGGCAGAAGATTGAGAGCAACAAAGCATAGCACGATCTCAGGTCTTTTATGAAAACTGACCCATCCGAGGCCATCTTGGACATGCTCAGTTTGCTCCCAGAAGGGATGTGTGATAGCACACATTCACTTTGCATTGGGACAGGTTAGGAAAACTGCCCTTAATGTTTTTTTCAGTTGAAAAACTAACTGTAATGCAACGTCTGAAAGAGTTTAAGCACAACTCAACAGAATTATGTCTTCCAGGGATACAGTGTGTGTGCAGGATGACAGAATTACTTGTCAACTTTAGTTCATCATGAATATCAGTATAGAGATTGCTGTATTTCATTGAATATTCATCTTTAAGTCCCGATATTGTGGTGTATGAAGCACTTTGTAACTTGGTATGATTACGTAAAAAAAGCAAACAAACAAAAATTGGCACAATTCAAAATCCGCATTGAGGCTTGCTTGGTGGATGGTATTCAAGAGGTAAATCTATTTCATTTCCTATTTTCCCAACATTTGTTCGGAGTTACCGCCTCTCCATGAAAGCCTAAGGGCTCGATCTAATTTACATATAATCAGGAGCTCGTGGCTGGTACTATTTTTCAAAATATCGACTGATTCCTTTGAAATAATTCATATCGAGACGCTTTTTGAAAAAATGCTGCTGGTCTGAAAAAAAGCTAGCCTGTAAATCACCCAAAAAAGCTTATTTTTGCATATTTTCAAAAAAAATCAGTTTTATTCCCTTTATTTCCCTGCATGAAAATCCATTTATCAGCACCTTTTAGGATTAGATTTTTTTTCCAGAAATCGACATTCTGATAAACTCAAATTGAATCCATATCATCGATATTTTCATTAAAATGTGTGGCTGCGATGTCCTGTATTCGATCCAAATTTTTAATTGGGAATCGAAATGCTGTTAAACCCACATTTGAACCTGAACCGAAATATGGACGAAAAAGCTCCCGATTTCAACCATCGTCCTGAATTAAATTGAGCCCCATGTTTCCTGATGGCACAGAACTCCAATCTTGGTGATGTGTAAATTTAAAGTGCAGGCACACGTCATGCTTTTCGTAGCCATTCTTGATGTTCTAATATGCTCTTTTGTTCGTTCACTAAAGGTCTTGCAGTTCTACTTGTGTATTTGTGTCCGCATGGGCAGGTCAGCGCATATAATCACATATTTTTAGAGAAGCACGTTATAACTTCATGGATTTTGTTAGGACCATTGTCATCTTATCTGCTTCTTACGGCTGGTGTCCTGACGACGGAGGCGATTCCCACATGTATGGAAGCCATTCTGTATTCCGAAATGGTCCCTTTCTTGGCCTCTCGTTGATTCAAAATGAGGTCCATCTTGAGGAGATTGCTCAGGGCTCGTGGCCCAGCACCGCAACCCGCCAGGGAGTCCTAAGGACTCCAGGAGGTGATACTCGCGGCGGTGCAGAATTGCTATCGTGAGTATCACTGTGGTCAGCGCTGCATTCGGCGGCAAGGTGCTGAGACAGCGCTTGCCGCAGGATATCGCGCTGAAATGGGGATGCTACGGGAAAGCCTGCAGCCGTATATTTTCACTGTTAGCGTCCCCATTTTAACAGCGGAAAATGTTTAGCACAACTTCTGATTTCTGCAGTTCTTGGTGTGACCCTGCGCGGTCTGGGTCGGCCTCTCAGGCGGTTTCATCACACTTTCTCATACTGCGTTGCAGCTGTTGCCGGGGCTTTAGATTAAGCACCTTGAGAGATAGTTTTAAACATCAGATTAGGTTGTTGCACGACTTCGCTAAGCGATTTACTGAGGGACCACTTCATGGGAGGCTAAATCTCACCTTCTGGGAATCGAAACTGATACTTTATGGGGGATGGGTGGATTGGTGTTGACAGATCTGGGTTGTTGGGCATTCCTTTGTACACTGGGATGTCATACAGACATCTTCCAGGCCGGGTAGATTACAGCTGGGGTTTCCGTGTCCAGAGCAGCGCTGAGGTAGCTCAGATGGAAAGGAACGTGATGGCCTGAGTTGCCCATAGAGCTTGTTGAGGCAAGAAGTCGTGGGGTATCCTTGATGTGCTGGTCTGATGTGCTGGTCTGATGTGCTGGTCTGATGTGCTGGTCTGATGTGCTGGTCTGATGTGCTGGTCTGATGTGCTGGTCTGATGTGCTGGTTTGATGTGCTGGTCTGATGTGCTGGTCTGATGTGCTGGTTTGATGTGCTGGCCTGATGTGCTGGTCTGATGTGCTGGTTTGATGTGCTGGTTTGATGTGCTGGTCTGATGTGCTGGTTTGATGTGCTGGTTTGATGTGCTGGTCTGATGTGCTGGTCTGATGTGCTGGTTTGATGTGCTGGTCTGATGTGCTGGTCTGATGTGCTGGTTTGATGTGCTGGTCTGATGTGCTGGTTTGATGTGCTGGTCTGATGTGCCGGTCTGATGTGCCGGTCTGATGTGCCGGTTTGATGTGCCGGTCTGATGTGCCGGTCTGATGTGCCGGTCTGATGTGCCGGTTTGATGTGCCGGTTTGATGTGCTGGTTTGATGTGCCAGTTTGATGTGCCAGTTTGATGTGCTGGTCTGATGTGCTGGTCTGATGTGCTGGTTTGATGTTCTGGTCTGATGTGCTGGTCTGATGTGCTGGTTTGATGTGCCGGTTTGATGTGCTGGTCTGATGTGCTGGTTTGATGTGCTGGTTTGATGTGCTGGTCTGATGTGCTGGTTTGATGTGCCGGTTTGATGTGCCGGTCTGATGTGCCGGTCTGATGTGCCGGTCTGATGTGCCGGTTTGATGTGCCGGTCTGATGTGCCGGTTTGATGTGCCGGTCTGATGTGCCGGTCTGATGTGCCGGTTTGATGTGCCAGTTTGATGTGCTGGTCTGATGTGCCGGTCTGATGTGCCGGTCTGATGTGCCGGTTTGACGTGCCGGTCTGATGTGCCGGTCTGATGTGCCGGTTTGATGTGCCAGTTTGATGTGCCGGTTTGATGTGCTGGTCTGATGTGCTGGTTTGATGTGCTGGTTTGATGTGCTGGTTTGATGTGCTGGTTTGATGTGCTGGATTACCATCTGTCACGGTAGGTCTATCACAGGACCCCAGGAGCAGAGATATCAGGGTGTAGTACAGGAGGAGTATCCAGATCGTAGCCAGTGGTGACCCAGCAGAGGTCATGGGCAAGTGGCAGACAATGGAGTATGGGACAATCCAAGGTTGGTATCGGGATAACAGGAAACCACACACTGGGACTACAGAGGGTGACTGAACACAAATAACCAGCACTGAGGTCAGGACAGGACTGGCTTTTAACGCACACTCCCCCTTTGAATAGGTGTTAGCAATTTACTGAATGAGCACCCGGTGAGCAGACTTGGCACATGCGCGCGCTTATGTGTGAGTCAGATTCCCCTGCACAGAGGGAGACAGTGGAGGGCTGAGCAGGGACATGCTCTGGGGCTCAGGTCTGCCATGTGGATGGGACATGCCGCCTGACCCGAGCCTGCCGCAATGCTGGGGTCTGCCTCGAGCCTGAGACCCACTGTGGCCGTGCAGTAAGGGAGGTGCCAGATGGGGGTAAGGCCCTGAAGGCAACCCGGGACCAGGATGCCAGACCAGTAGGCGGGTGAGCAGTGCACCGTGACAGAATCTTGGCAATGTTTTGGGTTTATTGCCCAGGCAGGCCTTGTCCAGCCGTTGGATCGGGGCATGTTTTCTAGGGCTCCTGAATGTTTGGTCCTGCATTTTTTTAAAGGCTCATTTGGTGACTTGTGAGCTCTGAGAAGACGAGGTCTCATGTCAAGACTTCCCATAATTCCATTGTGTCGTCGAGTCCATTTAGGATGCACCAAATCAGGATAAATGAAACCTGCAAGTGCTGCACCCAGTCTTCACAGCTTAGTCTGGGGTCACACGAGCGCAAGAAGTGTGTCCGTAGTCACCCCCCTCCCAGTGTCATCGTACCGTTATGACGGCTCGACTGGGGGGGCCACACTGTGCAACGTGTGTACTAGAATCGCACATTACAAAGGCTGTGCAGTTTTCCTCCACGTTGATCCGCTACAGCGGATGTTGGACGGGTCTACAAAGTATGATCCTCTATAGTTTCTTGCTTTGTAGGGCTGAACGCACTAACGTGCACTCAGAGAGGTGATCACACGGGCATCTGAGCGGAGAGAACGTCCGTTCCTTTGACACTCGTGTGACCCTGGTCTTAGAGGCAAACATGTCACTGTAACCAAAGTCTGTTCCTCACAATGACATCATGATGATGGCAGCCACCACCGAATGCTCTGACCAGCAATATACATGCACCGTACATCTTCATGTAGACACTTCAAAGGCGGAAACATTACTATTGTCCTAATCCTTCGCTCCTTGGTCTATGAACATCAGAGTTGCCACCAGGTCAGTCTACGTCTTCAGATTTAGAAAAGCCAAATCCCTCGCCGTCTCCCCGGAGTAACTTTGACAAACGGCAGCACATGCCGGCGGCATTCCTCCAGGCTGTGGCAGCATCGGTACAAAAGGTTCAGTTGTTGTAGATTAGCATGCGTGAGATACCAGGGGCTGCGGCGGGTACAGAGGTGCTGCTAAACGCAGGGGGACCAGGGAAACGCACGCCCTAATCCTGACAGTTAGGTCTGCTTTTCTTCAGCTCAACTTTAAATAGACTCAAACGAGTGAAGGAATATTAATAGAATGGACGTCCTGCCGGATGGAAATAAAGGAGACTCAGCCCGAGAAGCCACAATCACCGCTTTCTAGCCATATCTCTCCATATTTGGCAGAAAGTTTGGGTTTTTCGATAGGGGTAACTTTGGAAAACAATTTAATGTGGACTTTAAAACCACAGGAGAGAATAAAATGTGAATATTTGGCATTCCTTTATACCAGTGTTTATTTTGACAGCAAATTCGATTTATTTATTTATAAAGGATTTTACCAGGACAGATACATTGAGATTTCTCTCGTTTTCTAGCAGGGTTATTCAAAGAGAATCGAAAAGTCACCGCACGTTCGGTCACTTTTCGTTCTCCTCAATTCGGGCCGATTCGGCGATCCCATTTCGGCGACCCTGCGGTGTATTCAGCAAGCACCACAGGGCCGGCGAAGCGCAGGGAAAAGCTGCCGCAAACCCGACGAAAAGTCACCGCAAAAATCCGGCGAATGCACGCCGAAACCCGCAAAAACATCTGAATTAACCCGCCGAAGATGCTGGAAAAACCTGAGCAGGAGCCGATCACAGGCAGAGCAGCCGACGGAAAAAGCCGACACCGCAGGCGAGTGAAGTGAATAAATTAGGAAAACAGTTTGCATGAATGATTGAAAAGTGAAACGCTGTTTGCAAAGAAACTACTGAGCGAAAATGTCTGAAATTTACATAAAATCCAATGAATGATAATAAAAAGGCTGTTACAGAAAAAATAAGTAAAGTTAAAAAAAAGAAAGAAAAATGCTTAAAGTTTCCTAAAAAATCTATAAATAAAGAGACTCTTTACTGCAGAATTTTATAATGAACGCTTTATTAGATATTGAATTAAAACGGGAATATTTTTAACATTGAAGCCTATGGGATTCGCCTGAATAAACCTGCCGAATGAAACCACTGAATGGCAGGGCATTTCGGGAACCTTTCACTGCTGGTTTTGTTCTCTAAATAGACGAAGCAGTGCTTTTTTATGTTGTTTTCACTGCCCTCGAACAGGCACCGAACAGGCACCGTATGTTTGGGCAATTCGCCAGGATTTGGCGAATTGCCTGCTCTCTGAATAGCCGAATGGCCAGGAAAGGGAACCGAACGCTGATTTTCACTGTTACGTTACCTTTCTCCAGCAATTCGGATCTCTTTGAATAACCCTGAAGAATGTCCTGGGTTCAAGAACATTTTGATTTAGTTTTAGTCTTTTGCCTAATATAGCATTTAATTTTAGTCGTCTGAATTGTTTTCATTTTAGTCGAGTTGTGTTAAATTTCGGTGGTTTGTGAATGGACCCCTTGGTAGGCGGAAACTATATGCACAGCTTGACTGAACCATTCGGTATCTGAGGTCCGACCTGTGTGTTAAAGAGCCTCACAGACTCATCATCTGATTGACGGAAACCTCCGCCATCTTTTAATAGACTTTATTTGAAAATGTCCAAAACATTGCCGCACTTCATATAGACTTTGTGCCCTTTGGTGAAGAGTGGATGCCAGCCTCGTGCCCGCAGACTACGGGTGATAATGGCAAAGACTATTCATAGAGCGTTTGGGCATTGCCATACTCTGCGCGCTGTATCGATACACCAAGCCTGGACGGTATATAGAAACCTGGTGAGCATTACACTGGGTGTCTGGGCAATCCTAGAGAGCGCTAATAACTAGGGGTACCCAGTTGGGGTGGAAGGAGCCCTTGTCGTAACAATCTGCAACGCACACCCCGTCTCATCGGGAATATTCCTGCTGCTACACCGTGCAAGTCGAACATTCTAGGTCCTGATGACCAGGAGATTAAACAAAGTGTCCCCATGTGGCCAATAAAATGAGCTGCAGACTAGGCTTTGGAAATGGTCAGGGTCACAGAGCGCAGTACATGAGTCGTACAGGAATGCTTGGAGGACTGGGCCATCGGACTAATTAGAACCAACAAGGAGCAATGGATAACATGAGATTAATACGTTTCATTTATGACACACTTTTACAGGGGAACCAAAAGCGACCAGCCTACCTTTCAGCTGCCAGTTGTTCCTGATGGCATTAGTAACTGGCGCTGGAGGTTGAGGGTAAGTTGGGGTAAGCGGCTTCACAAAGAGTGAGACTATTACCACTCCACCTGCTATGGATCCAGTTGTGTAGCTGCGGTGGGGTGTGATGAACGCCAACACAAGGAGATTTTTTTCCTTCAAATTGATGCTTTGCTGATGTTTACATTCCACATTAAATCACATTTACTGTACGTGTTTTTCAGTGTAATCCATCCATTGACAGACGGGGCGGAGTCCGGATTTCTGCGTTCGAGCGACATCATCATAAAAATCTATAATAATAATAATATAAATGTATTCTATTATTCTTATACTGTTTACCAATAAATTTATAACATAGTTAGAATAATATTGTTATGCTGATATAAATTATAAAAATAAAATAAATCTAAATAGAATTATTTTGTTTATACTATTTCAAATTTATATTGGCATCATAATAAAGTAATTTATACTAATTAGTACACAAGATTGTATTGTAGTTAGAATAGATTTTTATTGTTATTATATTATTTAGAATAGATTTATATTATAGAAAGAATAAAAATATTTTATTCTTACACTAACTATAATAATATAAATCTATTCTAAATAGTATAACAATATAATAAAATAGATTCTAAACAGAATACATTTTATTGTTATACTATATAGAATAAATATATATTATAGTTAGCTGAGTACATTTATATATTATACTGTTTATTATAGATTGTATTGTTATACTTTTTAGAATAGGTTGTTATAGTTAGAATAAATTTATATTCTTGTTATACCAACTATATAAAATGTATTCTAATAACAATATAAATTAATTTTAACTATTAAACATTTATCCTAAATAGTATAACAATAAAATAAATATATTTTAAATCGTATAAAAATAAATATATTCTAGCTAGTATAATCATATAGATTCCTTTCTGAAAACCATTTGTCAACTCCTCACATAACCCATCACTTAATGCATATCAGAGCATGAAATGAATAAAAAGGAAAGAGAGCAGTGGCGGCTGAAGTTTTAAGGTGTTGGAGGTGAATTTTAATGTCACCAAACTAAGCATGGCTAGCGTTGCCTCCCCAGATGTAAAAACCTCCCTGTGACGTACGTCACTTTGGACTTGGGGTGCATGGGACCTGGAGGCATATTTGTAGGGTGCAGGCCTCATAATCCATATTGTTTCATTGGCCTCTCTCGTGTGCAGAATGTTTGTGTAATCTATAAAAATAATGTTATTGTCTGTCTATTGTCTGGTCCTTATTGTTTCATGTCTAGAGATTAAAATGGAGTATGTCTGTGGACCAGCTAAATTACAGAGGGACGGGGGGCGCCAGGCAGGGTGTCATCTGCCATTGGTCTCCAGGTCCCTCAGTGCACTGTATATATTTGGCTGATGTGTTTATCACATCACGGACCCTGTGGATGAGCATCCATGCCATTTACATTTTTGTTCTAGTTGACGTGGACCGAGAAACGTGCACAAAGACAATGCAAACGTAGCGAACGTTGGGCAGAGTATTTATTAATAGTGATGATTTAATTGGCTCAGTTATAGCTTCATTTAAAGCCCCTGGGCTCATAACCTGAGCGCAGACAATAGCATTGTCACTGGATACAGAGGGGACCAGCTGCCTTTCTATTTTTATATTCACACACAATCTTAAATTATTCGTCTTGACTCAAACAGACCCTATTTATTTATTTATAAAGGAGTTTACTTTGATAGATGAAGTAATGGCTATGTAGGAGTTGCTTGAGAAAGAAACCTGTTCCTGATGGAGGTGACGGGGTATTAACTTCCAGGAAGTGCTCAGGTGGACGGACGCCATTTTTTTATGGGTTATCCTGGTCAAGAGTTAAATGTATTAGCTCGGAACCAATGGCATGTGCCGGGAAACTGGACTGTTTGAAAAGTTTGTTTCTGTTTCTATACTCCCACATCAGGGTCACACACAGCTTGGGTCATCATAGAAGGACCCAGAATACGTTCAAACAGGACACAATGTGGTATCAACAACAAGATAAGGTAACACTTGTGATGTCCATGGATGGATATACATACACGACTCTCCTCTGATTTTCAGTCCTTCAAGGAATCCCCCCAAACCCATCATTTGAGGCAGGAGTCTGACATTCCTGAGTGATCCCTGGGTCTCCAGCGTCTCTAGTCACATAACGCTCACCTTTCCACCCATTCCCTCATTTTGGGATTGTCTTAGAATTACAAGACAAGTTACTGATTCGTGTTATAAGTCTGTGGATTTCAGTAGAACGTTTATATCATCCACAGATTAACGTCTAGTTTGCTCGTAACAATCTTTCCTGTGAAAATAATTATTTTATTGTGTCGCCTCTTTAATTAGTGTTTCGTCTTTTCTCCAAACAGAAGGGGAACACGAGGGGGGTGTCGGAGAGCGGGGCAGGCGAGGTCTGACCTGCAGAGATATTTGGAGGGGCATTAATTGAGCCAGCTATGCCAGTCATCCTAAACGCGGCATTGTGGTTTACCCTTTTCGGGGAGAGGTGCCTATTATATTCAGAGATGCTGCTGACAATGAATGGGATCGGATGTCACCCCTTCATGTTGTTCCAGACGGTGACAGAAACGGGGAATCTTTTAACCCTTACATATTATTCATCTACAAACATTAGATCTGCTCAAATCAGAGGAAGCCGACGCGTTGCGCTGTTTATACATATCATGCAGTTTATATGAAGGTGTCATTGTCTTGTGTCAGGATAGGACACTAAATAACTTCTAGAACATTCGCTCATACATTCCTCTCAGCAGGTCCATGTAATTTATAGATTCACAGCTTTTGGTTTCACGTCGCAGCCGTAACACCGACGATAAGAAACTCGTGGCAGCTCTGAGTGTCGTACAAGAAGCAATCGGCCCATAATCTTGTCGTGCCTGTACATGGGGACATGTGCCCCTTAAAGCTCGGTATTTTGGGTGGATTCTGCAGTTTTAGACAAAACCAGTCCTGCTGATGCTGAGACATCGAGGGGAACGAATGTACATTGGATCCGGCCTCTTGTAAGACTTATGGGAGCCGTGATGATCTGCTGCCGGCTGCGGTTACTATGTCAAGACGTTACTTCCAAATATATGGCTGTCGCACGGACACCTTACTTTAAATTCCCATTGGCTGATATTTCGGCTGAATCCAGCGTCCCTTTCTCAGCACCGTCACGGGGGTTCACTTATTTCTAGGAGGAACGGGGCTGTTCTTTCTGTAAATCTCAGCTGTTGCATCTCACCTGTTGGTCTCTTCTGTCCTCCGATCCCTAAAGCCGCTTTGATGCGGACTTTCCATGATGCTCACAGGATACCTATGCGGGTTTGATCTCCAGGGATTATATTCTATGAGCGTTGGCACCGGCGCACCGGCTGGCATTGTTCTGAGAGTCTTATCTAGCTATTGTATTTCCATGACTTGATAGTCTATAAAAGCCGTCCTGTAAGAAGGCCTTATCTCTTCTCTCGCTTCGTTCTGGGAGTGGACAGGACGAGCCGCGGCACAGACCGATGTGGTACGATCGGGGGACCTATGTGAGAAGCGCCGGTGACATGCTGTCCATACGCGCTTCAGCAGACGAGGTGTTTCCCCAGGGATATTACAGAATATATGGGGCAAACTGGGAAAATGTCCAGTCAGTGCGCTGCATTGGTTACGGGCCACAGGGTAACAGATTAAAGGATCCTCTGATAAATCTGGCTGCTTTACCGTCTGAAAGTCGCCAATGCTTTTTCTCTCATCGAAATGCCGCATATAAGTTTTTGCCATGAGCGTTACTAGCACACCTTGTGTCACTTTGTAACGAACATATACAACAAGCAAACAATGTATCACCTGCAAACACAATAAACCTGCAACTTAAAAATAGGTTTGATACAAAGCAAAACCAACTTTGGTTGAGGACGGGTGAATAATTCAATTAAGTAGAACAAAAAATAATATTTATTTCTAAAGTATTTTCCCAGGAAGGATACATTGAGATTTCTCTGGTTTTCAGTTTGTCCTGGATTCAAGAACATTGAATTGTTACAGAAACACAAAGTAATAAATGCAAGATATTAAAAACAAAACACAAATATACAAATATCTCTCTTTCACACCTTTTATAAAGCCAGAATAATGAGCCTCCCCTGGAGAAACAAAATCCACTGTCTTAACACTCTCCAGTCACACCTTGGAGTGAGATAAAACGAGCTGCAAAGAGCAAACCCGAACCTCACTGCAACAAGAAATTCAAAGACTTTTGTGCAGCGTGAGGAGGCAGCAAGGAGCAGCGCCCCCCCCCCCCCCACTGTAACAAACTTTACTGCAGCAATGCAGCAGCCAGGAGTTTGTCATAATACAGGGGAGCTGTGGGGTCAGTCGCTGCTGTACAGGGATAAGATTCAGGGGGTTATAATGAGTGTAAATCCCTGTACAGTACAGATACAAGGTGTTGCTGTAATTGCCATACACAGGCATTATGCGGCACATACAGATACAAGGTGTTGCTGTAATTGCCATACACAGGCATTATGCGGCACATACAGATACAAGGTGTTGCTGTAATTGCCATAAACAGGCATTATGCGCACATACAGATACAAGGTGTTGCTGTAATTGCCATACACAGGCATTATGCGGCACATACAGATACAAGGTGTTGCTGTAATTGCCATAAACAGGCATTATGCAGCACATACAGATACAAGGTGTTGCTGTAATTGCCATACACAGGCATTATGCAGCACATACAGATACAAGGTGTTGCTGTAATTGCCATACACAGGCATTATGCAGCACATACAGATACAAGGTGTTGCTGTAATTGCCATACACACAGGCATTATGCGGCACATACAGATACAAGGTGTTGCTGTAATTGCCATACACAGGCATTATGCGGCACATACAGATACAAGGTGTTGCTGTAATTGCCATAAACAGGCATTATGCAGCACATACAGATACAAGGTGTTGCTGTAATTGCCATACACAGGCATTATGCAGCACATACAGATACAAGGTGTTGCTGTAATTGCCATACACAGGCATTATGCAGCACATACAGATACAAGGTGTTGCTGTAATTGCCATACACAGGCATTATGCGGCACATACAGATACAAGGTGTTGCTGTAATTGCCATACACAGGCATTATGCAGCACATACAGATACAAGGTGTTGCTGTAATTGCCATAAACAGGCATTATGCAGCACATACAGATACAAGGTGTTGCTGTAATTGCCATACACAGGCATTATGCGGCACATACAGATACAAGGTGTTGCTGTAATTGCCATACACAGGCATTATGCGGCACATACAGATACAAGGTGTTGCTGTAATTGCCATACACAGGCATTATGCAGCACATACAGATATTGCACTGCTAATAATCTCATTCTGATCACTACAAACCCCCATAAGCAGGAGATCTCAGCAGTTTATTATCTGTCTGCAGCACATTTACTGCATCTGCCTGTATGCTGATAATGCAGACCCCATGTAAGCAGGAGATCTCACCATTTCATTACCTGCAGCACATTTACTGCATCTGCATGTATGCTGATAATGCAGACCCCGTGTGAGCAGGAGATCTCACCATTTCATTGTCTGTCTGCAGCACATTTACTGCATCTGCCGGTATGCTGATAATGCAGATCCCACGGAATCAGGAGATCTCACCATTTCATTGTCTGTCTGCAGCACATTTACTGCATCTGCCGGTATGCTGATAATGCAGATCCCACGGAATCAGGAGATCTCACCATTTTAATATCTCTCTGCAGCACATTTAATGACACAAAGGCCATTTCTGCCTGTATGCTGATAATGCAGACCTCGTGTGACATTGTGCAAGATAAGAGATGCCATCATTACTGTAAGACCCACAAGTCTGGGATTTACAGTAAGCCGTGCACTTGCAGGGTTTACAGTAAGACTCGCGCCTTTGGGGCTTCATTTTACATTGCGCATGTCCGGGGTTTCATTTTAAAATGTTTAAGTTCGGGATTTACAGTAAAGCAATGAAACATGGATAAAGCATCCATACACACTCATTTACACTGGTTTTCCTGCTTTTTAGCAGCCCGATAATTATACTAATGAGGGACATTTTTCAAAATGTGAATTTTTTTCAACAGAATCAGCCGTTAGAGAGAAAAATGCACAAGGTTTTTTTTATAGAACAATCGATAGAATTAAATCGAGCTCTAAGTTAGAAAAGAAGAAAACATTACACGGAGGAAACTTCTAAAAATAAGAGTTAAAAAAGATTCCTTATCTGAGCGACCTCTTCCTTAAAGTGGCTGCACTGCCATGAAGTGGTTACTTTGTATTGGGGGGGGGGCTGCCCTAAGAGCGACATGGGAGCAGTGAATCAATCTGCAGAGATGACTGAAGTCTGAGTTGTTCTATGGTCAGGTTTAACATTTGATCCTATAATTCCCCTCCTCATGCGAGTATCTATAAAAGGGGGTTCTGTTCTAATCGGGGAATGTGACTGAACTCAAATAGTTTTCTTTTTTTGTATTATCACACGTAAGGTCTAAAAGAGTTAAAGCAAACTGTCCATCTCTGTGATTTCTTTACAAATATATAAATTAAAACAATGAAGGTAAAAAATAAACTGTATAAATATCTTTAGGTAAATTCCCCGAAATGTTAACACAAAATATCTACCGTGCTTTTCAAAAGGAACAAACTTAAAAAAAAAAAGGGGTTCCGTGTTTTCGCTTGGTGACAGCCTCTGCCCAATTATTATTATTTTAGGTTTTTTATTTTTTTACTCCCCTTTTTGTCCCTCGCCGGTTGCTGCTCCTCATCCTCTTTGCTCAGGGACTCACAAACCCTGAAGTCCCTGAAGCTTCTTAACGTAATTTGTGCAGCTATACAATGTGTGTAGCGTAGGAGCCACAAATTGTGCAGCGCTACAGGACTCACACACTTTACGTATACAAGTTTATAAATAAATAAATATATAAAGGATTTTACCAGGAAGGATACATTGAGATTTCTCTGGTTTTCTGGGAAGGATACATTGAGATTTCTCTGGTTTATCAGGAAGGATACATTGAGATTTCTCTGGTTTATCAGGAAGGATACATTGAGATTTCTCTGGTTTTCCAGGAAGGATACATTGAGATTTCTCTGGTTTTCCAGGAAGGACACATTGAGATTTCTCTGGTTTATCAGGAAGGATACATTGAGATTTCTCTGGTTTATCAGGAAGGATACATTGAGATTTCTCTGGTTTACCAGGAAGGATACATTGAGATTTCTCTGGTTTATCAGGAAGGATACATTGAGATTTCTCTGGTTTACCAGGAAGGATACATTGAGATTTCTCTGGTTTATCAGGAAGGATACATTGAGATTTCTCTGGTTTATCAGGAAGGATACATTGAGATTTCTCTGGTTTACCAGGAAGGATACATTGAGATTTCTCTGGTTTACCAGGAAGGATACATTGAGATTTCTCTGGTTTATCAGGAAGGATACATTGAGATTTCTCTGGTTTCAGTATGTCCTGGATTCAAGAACATTGAAATGTTACAGTCGTTACAGAAATACAAAGTAATAAAATGCAAGATATTAAAAAACAAAACACAAATATACAGATTCACCCAGATAATAAATATTCCGTAGCGCCCGCTCAGAGCTATGGATCGGAGCTGCACGCGCATGCACAGATCTGATCCATCCCAGCTGCTGGTGATGCTGAATGGGGTGCAGGAATCGGAGGGGCTTCTCATCCTGACCACTTTATACACGTAAGAGAGTCCCTTTAAATAGTGAAAATTGTATCTTAATGTGATCCTGTCATTTGTATCATATCCCGGGCCCCTTTGACAGTGAATCACTTGATATATTTGTGTTAGCATTTGTTGCCCACACATACAGTGTCATGGAAAAGGAATAATTCCCACTCAATTTCATGCGGCATGCCAATGGGGGGGGGGGGACGGCTCTGAGCCTGAAGTCATTATACAGTTCAGCCCATGCGCACCATAGACAGCTGTCAATCTGACAAGTCAGTGCACCAATATGTCACTGCTGACTGCCATTCACGTAGCGCCGCGGCCCTCACCAAGTGACAACCATGCGGTGGAAACATGCTGATAGCTAAGTGTATATCCCATTAAAGGGTGATATATTGATCTTTATGGCCAATGTGATATCCATGCCCTGATGGGATTTCAAAGCCACCTGGTCAAAACTGGGTCACTTTAAAACCCAGAATTCCCTCCTTGTAGTATGTGACCTGTATTTGCATGAATTGAGATGGATCGCGCATGGGGAGATTCCAACATTTAGGACAAACTAATCTGTCCTGTTTTATTTTTCTTTAGCTCTATTAGATGTGTAGAAATAATTCGAAGAAAAACTTTTTGAGGTCACAGTTTCTTACCCATTTATGGGATGGATTGTGATCTCCACCGATGAATCTCTGTGCAAGGTTTACCGTAAGTTTAAGGCTAGGGTCAGACGAACGCATTTTTCACGTCGTCCGTGAAAAAGTTCGGTCGAACGAACGTACGTATTTTTCCCCGGAATACGCGATAGCGGTCATACGATGCGCCTTTTCGTCCGTGATTTTGTACGGATCATCAATAAAACACTTTTTGAGTCTGGACGTTATGTTGGCCGGACATTAGCAGCGTCTGACGTCTCCTAATCACGCACACACGCCGCTATGCGGCCGCAGCGCACTCTGTACGTCAGTAGTAGCGGTTTGACGTTCTCGAAAAAATGCGTTCGTTGGCCACTTGCGTTGCGCGGACGAACTTTCGTGCGGCCGTTCGTCGTATGTTCCCCGGCATTGGACGTCATTTGCTGCTAGTACGGCCGTGATTTCGTGCGGCTAAACGCACGTTAAAACTGCGCTAGTCTGACCCTAGCCTAAGGGTTATTTAATAGGAGCCGAACTTGCCACCGAATTGCACTAAACAGTGAATTTCCCCCTATGGTGCAATTTAGTGGCAGTTCGTATAGTCAGAGAGCTGGCAATTCGCCAAATACTGGCAAATTGACAGGGAAATTCGGTGCAATTTGCCGCAATTCGTCGATCTTCAGCAGCAGCAAAATTGTCCCATAGAGAAGTAATGAACAGCACCGAAAAGTAGGTGAAATGCCCAGATTTTCGGAGGTTCAGTTTGACAGGTTTAAACAGAAGAATCCCATAGGATTCAATGTAAAAATATATATTTTTTAAATCATTTTTTATTAAACCGTTTTTTCTTTTCAGATTCAGGAAAAAGCCTTTTTATTTATTTTTTAGAATATTCTCTTTTATTTTAGGTGAAATTTGTGATTCCCATTTTTCTTAATGGCTTTTTTTAAATTATGTAACAGACCTTTTTATTATTTTTTACAGGACCTTTTTATTATTTCTAGACATTTTCATGCATTGTTATTGCTTTAAACACCTCTTAAAAATTAGCAGAGTTACGTTTTTTTTCTTCTGCAGTATGGAGGTCAGTTCGGCGGCGGTCGGCAGGCTGATCAAAGGTCAGAGGCGGTGTTCGCTGGTCTGTTCGGCAGCGTTTGACAGTGTTCAGCGGCTTCTTCTTCGGTGCACTTGGTGAATTCACCGCAGGGTTGGCAAACTGAAATCACCGAAGTGCACTGAGCGAGAAAGCACCAAAATTCCACTGAAATTTCAGTGCTTTCTGTCTAACCCCATTTGTTAGATGAGCGCATTATCATTCGCCTGCGATTGTCTCAAAGTTGAAAAATGCTTCTCGTAGGCTGACACAATGCTGATAATCACCATCGGAATCAGCGCTTTATGTGTCATTAGGCCTTCAAATGGTCTCATCGCGTGAAGTGTCCCCAACAATAACACAGTGACTACATGAAACAACCCCCCCCAAGCAGTGAAACTCACACCTGTTATGGGTGAAGGAAAGCCCCAAGACCTTATTAACGCCAGGACTAATGGTATGGAAATGTCTGCTTTTCCGCTGTGCTGACAGGACCCCTAGTGGTCATCCTCAGAACTCAACAAAAAAATGCTCGAAAAATGCCCAATGCAGAACATCCCTAAATCCAAGCAGAGGTGTGAACACTGGCATGCGCTGCACAGTGCACACCCCCTGCGCTGCACACCCCCTGCGCTGCACACCCCCTGCTCTGCACCCCCCTGCTCTGCACTGCACCCCCCTGTGCTGCACACCCCCTGCTCTGCACACCCCCTGCTCTGCACTGCACACTCCCTGTGCTGCACACCCCCTGCTCTGCACACCCCCTGCGCTGCACACCCCCTACTCTGCACTGCACACCGCCTGCGCTGCACACCCCCTGCGCACACCAATGGGTGGGAATGTCTGCTTTATGTGGATCACTTTAACAGAAGGATCGTATTTTTTTTCTGTCCGCCTGACCAGATTTTGTAAAACTTAGTCACGAGGGTGACTGTATCAAATGGAGCTAATTAAAACATAACCTTTATTGGTATCATAAAACGAGATTAATGAATGAATAACAAAACAATTAGAAACAATTAAAT
Organism: Leptobrachium leishanense; assembly: GCA_009667805.1. Classification (NCBI taxonomy): domain Eukaryota; kingdom Metazoa; phylum Chordata; class Amphibia; order Anura; family Megophryidae; genus Leptobrachium; species Leptobrachium leishanense. The sequence continues at coordinate 3,350,189 of CM019074.1, forward strand.
CTGATACAATGTGATAACTGTCTGTCCCCCTTGGAAATCTAATTTGTGTCCAGTTAAATCAGAATTTTAAATTATCATAATAATTTGCTTAATTAGCATAGTAAAATGACTTCCTTTTAAACAGACCCTTATAAACAATTGTATCTTAAAGGGGTGTAATATTCTGCCTATTCAAGAGGGCAGGACAATTGCTATTGGATAAGATTTATATTTAATATAATGAAAGTGAAATTTCTAAATTGTTAAATTGCTTTTAATGTTATTGAACTATTTGCAAGGGATTTGATTATCCCCTAAAGATCACAATGATCGTGCTTAATGAACATGTACTTAGTTTGCCACTCGTTTATATTAAGTATCAGTTTTCAAATAGCCTAATGCGTTGGTTTTAAACGCTGTATTTTATTGTCCCCTATATATTTGTTCTAAACTGAGTTCTCGTTGCCATGGCTTATTGAGACACTCTTACGTTTTCCACTGCAGTATATCTGGGTGTTAGTAAACGCTACCAACATATCACTGTTACTAGTGAATACTGCCGACAAATATTGCCAAATGTTCCTTCAGCACGAGCTTTCCAATCATGCAGCGTTTTGCTTGTTACATAGTTTCAATAGGCATTAACCTTAACATTCAATTCCAAAGCGCTCTTGAAATCATTGGCTTTAACCTGCGTTTTCAAAACGCCCTTTGATGTTCACTGAGGTTTTCAAAACAATAGCATCATTCAAGAATTTTATCTTGAGTCCCTTCGGAACAGATTGATTGATCATATAAGGTCTAACCTAAATAGTGTTGTTTTGTAAAGCCTCAGCATTTGATATACATTAGGAACACACTAAACCCATTGGTGTTCTAACCGTGAGTCTCAATTGGTCTTGCTTAATTAGCATACACTTAATACGCTACTAAGTTGTAAATCATGTAGACATTGATATAGCATGAAACATTGGCTTTGATCACTAGATCTTGCCCCCGATGTATTTGATTCAGAGTAGCATTCTCATTGCCGTTGTTGTTAAAGCGCTCATGTATTTTCAAAATTTGAGCTAATCTCCTCTTTTAAACGGCCGTGTATTAAGGTGCTAATGAGTGCTGTTATCAGCAAGTGTTGCCATGCGTTCCTTTGGAACTGATTTTTAATCATGGAACGTCTTGCCTATAGAGTTTCAGTTTTAGAAGGCATTAGCGTTTTAACATATTTCAAGACACTCTTAAGTACATTTATGTTCATATGCATTTTCAAGCAGCACATTGGCGTTCACAAAAATAGTATTTTCTGAAGTTTTTAAATAAACAATCTTGCAATCTCCAAGTTTAATTTGCATAGTTCGATGGCAGTATTAGCAATTATTTATCCCACATCCTCTCGGGACAGTATTTCATATCACTCTGTGTCTAGCTTTGATAAAAATATCTTTAACATTAATATGCATTTATCAAGACACTAGTGACACCTTTAGTGTTCGAATACATCATCATTCATATGTGTTATTCAGGCCCCCATTAGCTGAAACATTCGGACGCTCAATTAGCATTTGCTGAAAAAATTCAAGTGATCATTATCGAAGCACACAGCGTGCCGAGCTCTGACTGTTACCAGCTCCCTGCGTCCCCACGGGACAATGATAGTTAAAGGGTCTGTAAGGATCGGGTGAGCATTCGACGCGCGTTTCGCGTGATTTGCTCCTCAGGAATGCTGACTCGATTCTGATGACTATTTAGATAAAACTGGAACAAGAAAATCTTGACAAAATCAAAAATGATTTGGAAATTCAAATGTTGAATATTCAGATACATCAAACAAACACAGAATACAATCAGTTTGAAGGGAAATTACAAAAAAACTTGGAGAAATTTCGACAACAAATCAAAGAGAAAAACCACTTCAAATTCCAACGTGATCTCAGTGATTTTCAGACTAAAAACATATTTACCAACAAAACTAAGAGAAGAAATAGACCTTATACTAACGACACATCACAATCTGAAAAATCCGGCCAATCAGGAAGTGATAGGGCAAGTACCTCCACTCCATTCAATTACAACATACGCAGACCTCGAGGAAATCCAGCAAAAGGAAAAAAGAATGTCTCTTTTTTAGAGGAAACCGAAAAACAGGATACAACACAAATAGAGCGGTTACGACCAAGACAAAAGTGGGGATACAAAACACGAGGATACAACAAATGAATAATACCCCAGACAATCAAATAATTAACCTATCTGAATTTACATTAAAAGACAGTCATATCCAAATCTTGAGAAAAGGTCTGTCTTTCGTCCCCAGTCCTAAATTTGATAAATTCACCTAGATAAAGGATTTGAATTTATTCGCACGTAAATTAGCTTTACATGAAATTTACACTAAAAAAGACGAAAGACAGGCCAAAATGTTAGGAATTACACCTGAGGATTTTCCACATCTAAAAACATTAATGGAGCTATCAGATGAAAATGACGAGACAACAAAGGATGAGAACACCATTTTCAAATTCAAATCAACATATACCCCTCCCTTCACAGAATTTTCGAGTATAGACCTATTTGCAAAATTGATGACACAGGAAATACTTCAACTAAAATTCCAACAATGGACAAAACCACAAAATTTAACAAAAAAAAGAACGTCAAGCAATTCAGCAATTAAAAGAAGAAAAAACAATCGAGATTAAACCCTCGGATAAAGGAGGCAACATTGTAATACTTTCAAAACAGAAATATAAAGATATGTGTAAACAAGTTCTTGAAGATCCTGAAGACTACACACTCCTAACCTTCAACCCAACAGAAAAATACTTAAAGGAACTAGACACAATTCTGCAACATGGAGTGAATATAGACATAATTACAGAAAAAATTTAAAAAATATTTAATTGCAATAAGACCAACAATTCCTACATTATATTTGTCACGGTTCCCAGATCCCACCACGCAGTACTTAACGCCCCACACTCCACAGAGCCCAGAAGCTACCAACAGTGTAGCCGTGAAAGATCCCTAACTGTCTGGTCCTTAGAATTGGCCAGGTAAACTAGCTAGACAGAAAGGGTTAACAACACGGGGAGTAGTCAGCCGAGCCAGAATCAGGAATACAGAGTTCAGAATGGTCAAATGGAATAGCCGGGTCGATATCAGAGCAGTAGCGTAGTACAAGAAAATGGTCTAGGGCAACAGAAGGCAGAATAGTCAGAAACAAGCAGAGGTCAATAACGGGTTAATTCAATATAGCAGTCAGGTACAAGGAGCTCAGGTATGGATAACCAAGATCTGGCAACTGCTGAGAATACACTGAGGGTTTTTAAAGACCTTCACCAGGCCACGCCCCCCACTCAAGCCGCGCCTCATGCAACCACCTCCCTGCCTGTCTCCATTTAAACCGGGCATTGGTCAGCGAGCAGCATCAGACATGCTGCCCTCAAGCACACAGGTAGGGCTGGAAGCTCCCAACGTTACAGTACCCCCCTCTCCACGGGAGGCCACCGGACGACCAACAGGACGAGCGGCAGGACGACCACCAGGGCGATCGGGGTGCGAGGCATGGAATGCCCTGACCAACCTAGAGGCAGACATGTCGGAAGCTGGAATCCAGGACCGGTCCTCTGGACCATAACCCACCCAATCGACCAAGTACTGCAGAGTGCCCCTGCACAGACTAGAATCCAAAACCCTCCTAACCTCATACTCAGATTCACCATCAACCTGAATAGGTGGAGGAGGAGGAACGACCCGCGTGTACCTGTTACACAACAAAGGCTTCAGTAGGGAGGTGTGGAAGACGTTGTGCATGCGAAGATGTTTAGGAAGGGCAAGAGCATAAGCCACAGGATTAATGCGGCGAATGATCTTATATGGACCTATAAACCGAGGTGCCATTTTCATAGAAGGCACCCGCAACTTCACGTTCCTAGTGGACAACCAAACTCTATCCCCCACGTTATAGGAGGCAGCTTGTAACCTATGCCTGTCAGCCTTGCGTTTCTGGACAGCAACATTGCGCTCCATATTTTCTCGAATCTGTCTCCAAATCTCTTGTAGTTGAGTGAGATGGTCATCGAGAGCCGGGATGGCCTGTTCAGTAAACTGAAGCGGTAGAGCCGGAGGGAAAAAACCATAGATGGCAGAAAAAGGAGAGTGGCCAGTGGTCTCGTTAACGGCGTTATTACGTGCATACTCAGCCCAGGGCAACAACTCCGACCAATTGTCTTGTTGTTGTGTGGTAAAGCAACGTATGTACTGCTCGAGACCCTGATTTGCCCTCTCTGCTGCCCCATTAGTTTGTGGATGATATGCTGAAGAGAAGGCCAATCGCACCCCCATCTCTGCACAGAAAACCCTCCAGAAACGAGAGACGAAACTGGGCTCCTCTGTCAGAGACTATTTCAGACGGAACCCCATGTATTCGTACAATCTCTCTAGCAAATACAACTGCCAGTTCTTTGGCTGTAGGAAGCTTAGGTAGAGGGACAAAATGAGCCATTTTGGAGAAGCGGTCTACAACTGTCAGAACCACAGTATGACCCTTGGACTTCGGCAAGTCCACAATAAAATCCATAGATAGATGAGACCAAGGCCTCTTAGGTGTGGGTAAAGGCTGCAATAGACCGACAGGCAAGGATTTACTGGTTTTGCTTCTGGCACAGACTTGACAAGCCAAAACAAACAGACGTACGTCCTGTCGCATGGTGGGCCACCAGAACTGTCTGGAGATACTGGTAAGAGTCTTAGTAATACCAGGATGACCTGCTGGTTTAGAATCATGAAACATTATGAGTAATTCTTGTCTTTCCTTTTCAGGTACAAACAACACATCTGGAGGCTTGTCAGGTGGAGCCCCTACTTGAACTGCCTGGAGGCGTTCCAGGAAAGGCGAGGAGACAGACAAGACTGTGGAAGCCACAATACGTTCAGGAGGCACTATAGGATTGTGGTCTAGTGTATTAGATTCATACGGGTCATATTGACGAGATAAGGCATCAGCCTTTACATTGCGGTCACCTGGTCTGTAAGTCAATACAAAATTAAACCGGGACAGTAGCAATGACCACCTGGCCTGTCTCGCGTTCAAACGTTTAGCATCCCCGATGTACGTAAGGTTCTTATGATCAGTAATTATCAATAAAGGGTCAAGAGTACCTTCCAACAAATGTCTCCACTCTGATAGGGCAGACACAATAGCAAGCAATTCTCTGTTACCGATATCATAATTGCGTTCTGCTGGTGATAATTTTCTTGAAAAGAACCCACAAGGATGTAGAGGTTTTCCTGGAGACTCTCTTTGAGACAGGACAGCCCTAATGCCTATCTCGGAAGCATCAACCTCAAGAACAAACGGAATCCTGGGATCAGGATGCCGTAACACGGGAGCGGAAGTGAAAGCTTGTTTGAGGGCTTCGAATGCTTGTTTGGATTGAGAAGACCAGATCTGGTTCTTCAGACCTTTACGTGTCATATTAATGATAGGGGAGGCTACAGCGGAATAATTCTTGATAAATCTCCTATAATAGTTGGAAAACCCCAGAAACCTCTGTATGGCCTTGAGACCTTGAGGGAGAGGCCATTCTGAGATGGCCGTGAGTTTAGAAGGATCCATCTCAAAACCCTCTGGAGTGATAATATACCCAAGAAATTTCACAGTAGTAATGTAGAATAAACACTTCTCTAGTTTGCAATAAAGACCATTGTCCAGTAATTTAGCTAATACCTGTCTGACATGTGCATGGTGGGTTTTCAGATCGGGAGAGTAAATTAATATATCGTCTAGGTATACTATAACAAAGGTTTGTAAGAAATCTCTGAGCACATCATTAATAAAATCCTGGAATACCGCTGGAGCATTACAAAGACCGAAAGGCATGACCAAGTATTCATAATGCCCACTCCTGGTGTTAAATGCTGTTCTCCACTCATGCCCCTCTTTTATACGTATCAGGTTGTAAGCTCCTCTTAAATCAAGTTTTGTGTATACTGCTGACCCCCTTAACCTGTCGAACAGTTCTGATATGAGAGGGATAGGATACACGTTCTTAATGGTGATCTTGTTAAGCACCCTATAATCGATACACGAGCGTAAATCTCCCTCTTTTTTAGACACAAAAAAGAACCCAGCCCCTGCTGGAGAAGAGGAACGTCGGATAAAACCTCTCTCCAAATTCTCCTTTATGTACTCCTCCATTATTTGGTTCTCCTTTATGGAAAGAGGATATACTTTGCCTTGAGGAGGCATGGTACCAGGATGAATATCTATGGCACAATCATATGGTCTATGTGGAGGCAGTTTCTCTGCCTCTCTTTTATCAAATACAGCCCTGAGGTCGGCGTATTGGTCAGGAACCTCTGTAGACAATGGAGGAGCTGTGGGTGTGTTCAGGGCACCGACATGCTGAATGGGTATTAAACAAGTCCCAAAACAAGCAGGACTCCAAGACAGTATCTCTCCCTTAGCCCAATCAATAACAGGATTATGTTTCACCAACCAAGGGAAACCAAGTACAACAGGATTGGAAGGTGAATGGATAACTTGAAATATGATTTCTTCTTTATGCAAGAGACCAGTGGTAAGAACCACTGTAACCGTATCGTGAGTAATCCTAGGGCAGGATAACGGTCTGCCGTCTATGGCTTCGACGGCTAAGGGTGTCTCTCTTACAACCAGAGGTAGAAAAATGGAAGAAGCGTAGTTAACATCGATAAAGTTGCCAGCAGCCCCAGAATCCAAAAAAGCGATAGTCTGTGTGGTCTTGGTCTCCCAAGCCAGGGATACTGGTAACATAAGTTTAGTGTCTTTGACAGGAGACATGCACATCACACCCAAGGCCTGTCTCCTCAGCTGCCTTAGGTGCGGTAGTTTTCCGGCTTATCATGCATCTTAGGACGAGTAGGACATTGAAATCGTACATGTCCCCCAAACCACAATACAGGCACAATCCCTCACGAAAACGCCTTGTTCTCTCTTCCTCTGTAAGCCTAGTACGGCCTAGTTGCATAGGCTCAGAGGGAGGAGATAACTCTCTTGGTGGTGCCTGAAAGACAGGGGCCAACCTAGGTAACGGTCTCTTGGGTCTCTCTCTTGGAGTCCTTCTGTCCCTTATCTGATTATCCAGATCTATACAATAATCAATGAGTTCACACAATACCTCAGGTAGTTTACGTGGAGCCAATTCATGCATCAATGACTCTGATAACCCCTCCATAAAAGCCAGAACCAGTGTCTCATTTGTCCAGTTCACATCAGAGATCAAGGTTTTAAATTCTATGGCATAATCAGAAACAGTCCTGTTCCCTTGACGTATGCGGAACAAGGATTTGCCAGCTACCGTGGCCTTTCTGGTAGGATTAAATGTACGTTGTAACTCGGCTATGAATTCTTTATAATCCCCTATGATAGGCTTCTCTGCCTCCCATAACGGAGTCGCCCATGTCAATGCTCTGCCAGACAGATGATTAATAATGAACCCCACTTTGGCAATGTCAGAGAAAAACATCTGTGGATTTAATTTAAAATGAATATCCACATGGACCAAAAATCCCCGGCACTCTGAGGGAGTACCGTCAAACCTCATAGGAGCGGTCATGTGTACCTGGGATGTCTGAACGACAGGGGACACAGGTATATCAAGCGGGGGTGCAACCCCAGCTGGTTCCAGGTGAGCCGTACGAGTCAGGATAGTTTGTAAGGCAATAGCAAACTGATCCATCCTATGATCCTGCTCATCCTGTCTGGATACAAAGTTAGCCAAGTGCTGTGTTAAGTCTGCGGGATCCATAGTGGCCAGATCGTAATGTCACGGTTCCCAGATCCCACCACGCAGTACTTAACGCCCCACACTCCACAGAGCCCAGAAGCTACCAACAGAGTAGCCGTGAAAGATCCCTAACTGTCTGGTCCTTAGAATTGGCCAGGTAAGCTAGCTAGACAGAAAGGGTTAACAACACGGGGAGTAGTCAGCCGAGCCAGAATCAGGAATACAGAGTTCAGAATGGTCAAATGGAATAGCCGGGTCGATATCAGAGCAGTAGCGTAGTACAAGAAAATGGTCTAGGGCAACAGAAGGCAGAATAGTCAGAAACAAGCAGAGGTCAATAACGGGTTAATTCAATATAGCAGTCAGGTACAAGGAGCTCAGGTATGGATAACCACGATCTGGCAACTGCTGAGAATACACTGAGGGTTTTTAAAGACCTTCACCAGGCCACGCCCCCCACTCAAGCCACGCCTCATGCAACCACCTCCCTGCCTGTCTCCATTTAAACCGGGCTTTGGTCAGCAAGCAGCATCAAGCACACAGGTAGGGCTGGAAGCTCCCAATGTTACAATATTGCCTTCCAAAAGTTCACAAATCACTGTTAAATCCACCGGGACGCCCAATAATCTCCAGCAACAACTCATTAACTGAAAAAGTTAGCCAATTCATCGATCAATTTTTACATCCAATTGTTGAAAAAACACCATTTTACACTAGAGATACACAACATGCTCTACAACATCTTGAAAATATCAACATTCCATCTGACACGATACTAGCTAGTTTTGACGTAGTATCCTTGTGTAATAACATCCCTCATGAACGAGGACTGGAAGCTTGCAGATACTTTTTGGAGAAACATTTCCCACAACTAAAATCCAACTATATTATTGAATTGATATCCTTTGTACTAACACATAATTTTTTTCTTTTTGACGGTCAATATTATCTACAAAGAAAAGGGACTACTACGGGCACTTCTTGTGCCCCTAGTTACGCTAATCTCTTCCTAGCACATTGGGAAGAAACAATAGTATTTACTGCAACAGCAGAAAAATATACTCGACATGTATAAAAATGGTTCCGATATATTGATGATGTCTTTTTATTATGGCAAGGCCCGCAGGAACAATTGATACATTGGTTACAAGACCTTAATACCAACAATATAGGCCTATCATTGACTTTAGTCCAAAGTTTAGAAAAAATAAAATTTTTGGACCTAACTATAGAAAAAACCAATGAACGCAATCTCAAAACAACACTATATAGGAAAGATACCTCCACAAATAATCTACTCAACTGGAAAAGTCATCATCCCAGACTATTAAAAGCGGGTATTCCCATCGGACAGTACCTAAGAGCTCGCAGAAACTGCAGCAACTTAGATGACTTTAAACTTGAAGCTAAAAAGATCAGAGACATGTTCCGACAAAAGGGGTATCCAAATCGCTGTCTAAAACGAGCCTACCAGCGGGCAATGGAATCAGACAGACAAGATTTGCTAACCGCCAAAAAGAAAACAACAGGCAAGAAACAAATCCGCTTTATAGCAATTTTTGATTATGGGTGGGATGAGATTAAGGAGATCTGCCAGAAACATTGGCCCATATTGCATCTTGACGAATGCATTTCAGAAGTCATATCTGAAACTTCGTCCTTTACAGCTAGAAGATCAACTAATCTCAATGATCTCTTAATCCATAGTCACTTTTCCAAGGACATCAAAAAATAAAATTGGCTCAAGTCCAAACCTGGTATATACAGACGTGGAAGATGCAAGGCTTGCCCATTTATCAAGAATTCAAATTCCTTTAGTAGTACAACGACTAATCAAAACTTTCCAATTAAAGAAACTATAAATTGCTTGACCACAAAAGTAATTTATTTAATAACCTGCGAATGTCAAAAACAGTACGTTGGGAAGACATATCAAGAATTCAAACACCGAGTCCTGCAACACATCAACTCTATAAAAAATATTACTGATACACCAATATCCCGACATGTGTGGGCTAACCACAACGGTAATGAAAAGCGTTTAAAATTTCAAGCTATTGAAGCCATCACTTTAGGTCCAAGAAAGGGGGACTTTGACAGAACCCTAAGACAGAAGGAATCACGCTGGATCTTTACCCTGGCTTCTCTATATCCGAAGGGTTTAAATGAAGAATTTAACTACACACCATTTATATAAGGGATATCAATATATGTAAATTATACCAGCTCACATCGTTCAGCTACATTATTCCTAATATACTAATTAATCTCTGTATATATTCATAAGAATTAATACAATGTTAGAGACAAGTAAAATCAGATTCATATAGATAAGCTTTACTACTCCTCTTAGGACATAAGTAGTGATGTATTGAAGGAAACTGCATATAAGTTAAATAAGCAACTTTCCTTTGAGTATAGCAGTAAAGCCCCAGGAATTACGCAGAAAGCACGTCTTCTTCCAATTCGGATGAAAAGCACGTAGGAAGAGAAATGCACCGATTGGACGAATCTAACACATGACCAGCGACCAATCCCGCGCGGAGGTCTTTAAAAGTAACCCCGCGATCAGAATCGAGTCAGCATTCCTGAGGAGCAAATCAAGCGAAACGCTCGTCGAATGCTCACCCGATACTTACAGACCCTTTAACTATCATTGTCCCGTGGGGACGCAGGGAGCTGGTAACAGTCAGAGCTCGGCACGCTGTGTGCTTCGATAATGATCACTTGAATTTTTTCAGCAAATGCTAATTGAGCGTCCGAATGTTTCAGCTAATGGGGGCCTGAATAACACATATGAATGATGATGTATTCGAACACTAAAGGTGTCACTAGTGTCTTGATAAATGCATATTAATGTTAAAGATATTTTTATCAAAGCTAGACACAGAGTGATATGAAATACTGTCCCGAGAGGATGTGGGATAAATAATTGCTAATACTGCCATCGAACTATGCAAATTAAACTTGGAGATTGCAAGATTGTTTATTTAAAAACTTCAGAAAATACTATTTTTGTGAACGCCAATGTGCTGCTTGAAAATGCATATGAACATAAATGTACTTAAGAGTGTCTTGAAATATGTTAAAACGCTAATGCCTTCTAAAACTGAAACTCTATAGGCAAGACGTTCCATGATTTAAAAATCAGTTCCAAAGGAACGCATGGCAACACTTGCTGATAACAGCACTCATTAGCACCTTAATACACGGCTGTTTAAAAGAGGAGATTAGCTCAAATTTTGAAAATACATGAGCGCTTTAACAACATACGGCAATGAGAATGCTACTCTGAATCAAATACATCGGGGGCAAGATCTAGTGATCAAAGCCAATGTTTCATGCTATATCAATGTTCTACATGATTTACAACTTAGTAGCGTATTAAGTGTATGCTAATTAAGCAAGACCAATTGAGACTCACGGTTAGAACACCAATGGGTTTAGTGTGTTCCTAATGTATATCAAATGCTGAGGCTTTACAAAACAACACTATTTAGGTTAGACCTTATATGATCAATCAATCTGTTCCGAAGGGACTCAAGATAAAATTCTTGAATGATGCTATTGTTTTGAAAACCTCAGTGAACATCAAAGGGCGTTTTGAAAACGCAGGTTAAAGCCAATGATTTCAAGAGCGCTTTGGAATTGAATGTTAAGGTTAATGCCTATTGAAACTATGTAACAAGCAAAACGCTGCATGATTGGAAAGCTCGTGCTGAAGGAACATTTGGCAATATTTGTCGGCAGTATTCACTAGTAACAGTGATATATGTTGGTAGCGTTTACTAACACCCAGATATACTGCAGTGGAAAACGTAAGAGTGTCTCAATAAGCCATGGCAACGAGAACTCAGTTTAGAACAAATATATAGGGGACAATAAAATACAGCGTTTAAAACCAACGCATTAGGCTATTTGAAAACTGATACTTAATATAAACGAGTGGCAAACTAAGTACATGTTCATTAAGCACGATCATTGTGATCTTTAGGGGATAATCAAATCCCTTGCAAATAGTTCAATAACATTAAAAGCAATTTAACAATTTAGAAATTTCACTTTCATTATATTAAATATAAATCTTATCCAATAGCAATTGTCCTGCCCCCTTGAATAGGCAGAATATTACACCCCTTTAAGATACAATTGTTTATAAGGGTCTGTTTAAAAGGAAGTTATTTTACTATGCTAATTAAGCAAATTATTATGATAATTTAAAATTCTGATTTAACTGGACACAAATTAGATTTCCAAGGGGGACAGACAGTTATCACATTGTATCAGATTTAATTGTTTCTAATTGTTTTGTTATTCATTCATTAATCTCGTTTTATGATACCAATAAAGGTTATGTTTTAATTAGCTCCATTTGATACAGTCACCCTCGTGACTAAGTTTTACAATTATATGTGGGTTACCCCCCTCTTTTTCATCTGGAGTACATACTCCCCTATGCTCAATCTCTTTATGTAGAATCTGCTTTAAGCAGAGTACTATATAAAATTCCAGATTTTGTAAAAACAGTTTTATGTATTGGTTTCTATTTAGGTGTATTGGAGTAGTTAGGTGTGTGTTTAGGTGTATGGGACGGGAGTAGTTTGTTGTGTGTTTAGGTGTATGGGAGTAGTTAAGTGTGTGTTTAGGTGTATGGGCAGTGGCGACTCTAGGAATAATATATAGGGGGGGCACACAAGATACCACAGTCAAAACTGGGGGGGCACTAATATTTTCGTTACTAAATCCATACCACTGAAAAATAACGAAATAAGTATATATAAATAAAATTCCAAAATCCCAGAGTAATGTGGTGCAATGATACCTTTTCATTGTAATATCTGGATACTTCAAAGACAAGCTTTCAAGAGTTTTCCTTTCTTTCTCAGGTCCTTTGGACCCCTGCATTTCCATTCTTTACACCCCACAAAGTCATGTTAGGTGTCATTGGACAGGTCAGAGTTGTGTGAAACCAAACAAACCATGTTAGAGAAACCACACAATCATTATGGCCCGTGTCAGACGAACGCACAGAGTACGTCTGTGTTGTCACACATTCTAATGTTTGTGGTAGCATACAATTATGATCAATAGAGACCCACACACGAAGTACGTCTGCACAGGAGTGCGGATGCGGCAAACAGACGCAAGTTAGGCAAGAACGTAAAACCGCTAGAACGGACGTGCGGAGTGCGCCACGTCCGCATAGTAGCTTTGTGAGTGAGTGATGGAACGTAGTCAGACGGACGGCATTTTTGATGTCCAGCATTTTTGACGGACAAAATGTTTTTTCATATTAATTTTATTTCCCATCTACAACAGTAAAAAAAAAATGTCAGTCACAAAAACGGACTGTGTGGCCACTACCTTTTCGTCAGTCAGAAAGTACATCTGTTGTGCACGGATGCACAGTGCACCCAGAATGCGTTCATCTGACCCTAGACTAAATCATTTCTAATTTATTTCTTTTTTGTCCCAAAGCATTGGCATTAGCCATTTGTCACATATAAAATGAGCAATACCACTGCTGCTGTTACTCACATTCTTTTCCCACAGTGCAAGCAAGCTATAGTTCTGTGACACACTCCTATACACTGCACTGCCCATCAGATTTATAGTTGTGGCTCTGTGACACGCTCATACACTGCGCTGCACATCAGATTTATAGTTCTGTGGCTCTGTGACACGCTCATACACTGCACTGCCCATCAGATTTATAGTTCTGTGGCTCTGTGACACGCTCATACACTGCACTGCCCATCAGATTTATAGTTCTGTGGCTCTGTGACATGCTCATACACTGCACTGCCCATCAGATTTATAGTTGTGGCTCTGTGACACGCTCATACACTGCGCTGCACATCAGATTTATAGTTCTGTGGCTCTGTGACACGCTCATATACTGCACTGCCCATCAGATTTATAGTTGTGGCTCTGTGACACGCTCCTATACACTGCACTGCCCATCAGATTTATAGTTGTGGCTCTGTGACACGCTCATACACTGCACTGCCCATCAGTTTTATAGTTGTGGCTCTGTGACACGCTCATATACACTGCAAATGAAGTCAGTCTGGGGTTTCTTTGTTTTTTTTGCTGGGTTAGGGTTGATTTTTTATTTTTTTATGATTAAACCAGCCATGACATGGGGTGATCTGATCTCACTCACCAGCTTTGACTGTCTGTCTAGTGCTGCTGCTGCGGGCTGTCAGGGTCTCTTAGGGTTGATTTTTTAAAAAAAATTATTAAACAGGCCATAACATGAGGTGATCTGATCTCTCACTTACCACCACCAGCTTTGACCGTCTGTCTAGTGCTGCGGGCTGTCAGGGTCTCTCTCTGTCTCCCCTGATCCGCTCGGCGCTCCTCTTCTCTGCGCAGCCAGGCAGCCTATGGTGGGTGCGGCTGGGACAGGGCATGCGGCTTGACAAGGAAGTCACGAGGCGCACAGGCTGTGACGCACGCCATGTGAGGGGGCCGGATGTTGGCCGGCCGCCATCTTTACTCATACGCTGGCGGCCGCCGCTTTGCACTGCAAGCGCGGCGGCGGTCTGGTAGCCTTGCCGATTTCTGGCGGGGGGCAAACGGGGGGGCAAGGTATAAGCTAGGGGGGGCAATTGCCCCCCTTGCCCCCCCGTAGCGACGCCTATGTGTATGGGAGTAGTTAGGTGTGTGTTTAGGTGTATAGGAGTAGTTAGGTGTGTGTTTAGGTGTATGGGAGTAGTTAGTTGTGTGTTTAGGTGTATGGGAGTAGTTAGGTGTGTGTTTAGGTGTATTGGAGTAGTTAGGTTTGTGTTTAGGTCTGTGAGGATGGTTAGATTTGTGTTTATTTAGGTGTATAGGAGTAGTTAGGTGTGTGTTTAGGTGTATGGGACGGGAGTAGTTAGTTGTGTGTTTAGGTGTATGGGAGTAGTTAGCTGTGTGTTTAGGTGTATAGGAGTAGTTAGGTGTGTGTTTAGGTGTATGGGAGTAGTTAGTTGTGTGTTTAGGTGTATGGGAGTAGTTGTGTGTTTAGGTGTATGGGAGTAGTTAGGTGTGTGTTTAGGTGTATGGGAGTAGTTAGTTGTGTGTTTAGGTGTATGGGAGTAGTTAGGTGTGTGTTTAGGTGTATTGGAGTAGTTAGGTTTGTGTTTAGGTCTGTGAAGATGGTTAGATTTGTGTTTATTTAGGTGTATAGGAGTAGTTAGGTGTGTGTTTAGGTGTATGGGACGGGAGTAGTTAGTTGTGTGTTTAGGTGTATAGGAGTAGTTAGATGTGTGTGTTTAGGTGTATGGGAGTAGTTAGTTGTGTGTTTAGGTGTATGGGAGTAGTTAGGTTTGTGTTTAGGTGTATGGGAGCAGTTAGGTGTGTGATTAGGTGTATGGGAGTAGTTAGGTGTGTGTTTAGGTGTATGGGAGTAGTTAGGTTTGTGTTTAGGTGTATGGGAGTAGTTAGTTGTGTGTTTAGGTGTATGGGAGTAGTTAGGTGTGTGTTTAGGTCTATGGGAGTAGTTAGGTGTGTGTTTAGGTGTATGGGAGTAGTTAGGTGTGTGTTTAGGTGTATGGGAGTAGTTAGTTGTGTGTTTAAGTGTATGGGAGTAGTTAGGTTTGTGTTTAGGTGTATGGGAGTAGTTAGGTGTGTGTTTAGGTGTATGGGAGTAGTTAGGTGTGTGTTTAGGTGTATGGGAGTAGTTAGGTTTGTGTTTAGGTGTATGGGAGTAGTTAGTTGTGTGTTTAGGTGTATGGGAGTAGTTAGGTTTGTGTTTAGGTGTATGGGAGTAGTTAGGTGTGTGTGTAGGTGTATGGGAGTAGTTAGGTTTGTGTTTAGGTGTATGGGAGTAGATAGGTTTGTGTTTAGGTGTATGGGAGTAGTTAGTTGTGTGTTTAGGTGTATGGGAGTAGTTAGTTGTGTGTTTAGGTGTATGGTAGTAGTTAGGTGTGTGTAGTCAGGCTGGAAGATGGTTGCCATTATGAGCCAGGCGGCCATCTTGTTCAGAATATTGGTTCACTTGAAAATAACTAGGTAGATTTAGAATAAAGCTTACATAGAATCTTAGGAATGTGTTATATTAACAGAGAAGCAATTAAAATAAGGGAAGATCCGGGCCGCTCTTGGCACGGAGAGACAGGATGACGAATGGATACATGAAGGTCACTAAGGCCTGCAGAGAGACAAAGAGAGCGTAGAAACCAGACCATGTCTTATCTGGAATAAATAAGCACAGCCACAAGGGAGGTGGGCACGGCACAGATTGAGTGCGGCAGCAAATCACAAACTGTCAGACTAACATGAAGTTTGCCAATTTACGGCCAATGTATGGAATGCCTTTGTATTAACCATGGGAGGTATTAACCCACGTGGGGTGGGATAAGTGTCACCGGGAGGTGGGCTAATTGGGATGTACCTAATTATGTATTTGGGGTATAAAACCCCTCGCCGGGGTGAGATCGGGGCTCACTCTTTGCTATTTAATCCTGTGTGAGCATTGTGTGACGACACTAATAAAGTTTGCCTTTCCTGAAGAGACTTGTGTTCAGACAATCCTTGTTCGTGTCCGGTCCGGCTCCGTCTCGAGTGAACCTAGCAGATTCCGGTAACATTTCTTGGGGGCTCGTGAGCCGGGATACGGGCCCTTGCCGGCACGACAACGGCTGCTGAACACTGTAGCGGTTGACTGCAGGTGCGAGTGATCCCGTCGGTTGGGCGTCCGTTGAAGGTGAGCTGACATCTGCAGGCGCCAAGCAGGATTTCCTGTTCGGTGGACCTCGTCTCGTCCCAAACGGACCCCCGGCCCGGGAAGCTGGGACACCACCGAGTCTGAGGAAACAGTGAGCAGCGCGGCGATAGGTAAAGTGTCTTCTATGTTTGTATGTGTATCAGAGATACCGGTATAAAGGGAAACGTCCGACCATAGTCGGATAAGGAGACCCGCGGCCATGGTCTCGTTGACATACCGAACCCGCCGCGGATAGCACGGACAAGCAAAGGAGCCAGAGTGGCTAGCGCGTGTCTGGACCCGGGGGATTGGATGCCAACCAAATGGTAGTTCTGTAAGAGAGGGAGAGAGTAGCCACGTGGAGTTGCATAGTCATAGTCAGTGTTTGTAAACAGAGCTTCTGCACGTGGACAAGGAAAGGAGGAGGGATTTCTGTGACTGGGCTGAGAGCCCTGAGTCAGTGCTAGTGTGTACATCGTGTAGTGAAGGGGGCCAATTGAGGTCAGCGGTAGCTGCAGAGGTAGTGGTGCCGGGTGGGTAGATTATCCATAGGCAAATTGGAATTGCAGACGAGAGTATAGTTATAGAACGGGGTGCACATAGCCACAAACAGACAAGAGTAGAGATCAATCAACGGGGTATAAGGAGCCAAAAGGAGGGACGGTGTGCCCTCGGCTAGTAGAGAGAGTAGAATTGTTTATGTTTTGTTTTGTGCTGAAAGTATCTGGTACAGTACGTGCTGTGAGTGATTTGAGTGCTGTGAGTGATCGAGCACCTACTCGCATTGCGAGAAAGCAAACTTGAGAGTGGACTCCCAAGGTACATTTCCGGCTCAGGCGACTGCAGTCCGGCTACTGACGGAGGAAGCGAACCCGACACATATGAATTGTTGACTGAGGTATCAGACAGTAGATTTCAAGTGTTCTTGCTAAAAAAAGTAATATCCATATTGTAAGAAGGTTATTGCCCTTAAAAGAGTAACAATGGGTAACGGGTCGTCGAAACCCAGTAAGGTAAAGAAGGGTGAGACGCCCTTAGGGTATATGGTGCGGAATTTTGAGGTGTTATATGCCACGCATGATTACGGTGTAGAGTTAACTAAGGAGAAATTAACATTAATGTGTACAATTGTGTGGCCACTGCTAGTTCAAGAATGGCCAGAGCAGGGGTCAATGGACCCGGAGCTAATACAGAGAGTGCATTCCCAAGTCACCGGGAAATGCGGACATCCTGAGCAGTACCCGTATATAGATATATAGAGATACTGTGTAAAAGATAAAAGTCATTTTATAATGATGGCGGGGCAAAACAAGAAGCAGGTACCCCCAAATAACGAAGAGAAAGGGAGACCGGTGTTGATAGAACAACCGGAGGAGATTGATTCTTTGCCCCGCCCTATCCATCATGTTATGGGGCAGCTAGAGAAGCTTTGAGTGCCGCGGTTGCGCGGGGGGAGAGGGGGGAGCAGGCAGCTGCTACTTCCCGGCCAGCTCCCTTCGCTCCGCCACGCGGTATTGCGGAAGAAGACCAGGGGGCAGCGGGTGGAGGGGACAGAGAGGTCCCACCAGGAAAAATTGAGATGCCCGATGGGAGCGTATATAAATTAGTATCCCAAGAGGACAATGATGATGAGACTGAAGATGAAAAACAGGGGGTCACCACTCGCGCAGCGAAAAAATATATATATACCCCGGGAACCATATCAGCACAATCCCAACAAAAGTAAGATGCAAATGCCACTACGGGAAGTGCCAGGCCCTTTATTGGAAAATGGAGCACCTGGGCCAGTGCAATACACATATGTCCCATTCACAACAACACACCTCTTTAACTGGAAAACACACACACCACTGTATTCCACTAATCCCGCAGCAGTGGCTAGTATGGTAGAGTCAGTTATGCTCACACATAACCCCACATGGGCAGATTACCAGCAACTAATGTTGACAATGTTTACCACTGAAGAAAGAGCCCGAATAAATAGTAGCGAGCGGAAAATTCTGCTGACCCAAGCCGTAGAAGATGCTAAGCCCCAACCAGAAGCGTGGGCAGAGGAACACTACCCCAAAACAGATTCCAAGTGGCCATACAATACTGCTGCAGGTATTGCTCACCTGCAGACGTACCGGACAGCGGTAATAATGGGTGTTAAAGCGGGAGGGAAGAAACCCACAAACATGGGGAAAATAGCGGATGTTATACAAGAATCTAAAGAATCCCGAGTGCATTTCTAGAAAGGTTACTAGATGCATATAGGATGTATAGTCCTATTGACCCAGAGGCAGTGGAGAATCAGAGGTTAATTAATTCTTCATTTGTGGGACAGTCACAGAGAGATATACGGAATAAAATACAGAAATTAGATGGGTTTCTAGGTAAAGGTATTAGTAAATTAGTAGAGATTGCTAATAAAGTGTTTCATAACCGGGACCTAGAGGAGAAGCAGGAAGAGATAAAGAGAAAAAGAGGACACACAGGTGTGGTCGGTTATATGGGAAATGGTGGAGGAAGAGGTGGCCCGGACAGAGGGAGAGCGAGGGGTAGGGGGCTCGAGGGAGAGGTAGGGGAGCCCCTAGGGAACCCCTGGGACCCAACCAGTGCGCCTGGTGCCGGGGTGAAGGTCACTGGAAAAATGATTGTCCTGCATTTTTGGCTAAATTTGGGGAACAAGGGGAGGCTGGGGAATCGGGAGGTCAAGCCTCCAATGGTCAGGTAACAAATGGCCGATATGAGAGGAGTGAGGGTGCCGGTGCAGGGTTCGTGGGTTTGGCGGGAACGTCATTTGAAGGGCAGGGTACATATTGACAAGGACCTGGGCCCATCCCGCTCGGTAATCACGAGCCCACGGTCACTATGAGAGTGGGAAATAAAGATGACATTTTTATGGTTGATGCCGGTGCCGAATATTCTGTCGTAACCCAGCAAATTGCACCCCCTATGGGAAATGAAGTTGATATTATGGGAGCAATGGGGGTGTCTGCTAAGTACCCCTTCCTTGCTTCTCGAAAATGTAGTGTGGGTGGGCATAATGTTGAACATGAATTTTTGTATATGCCCGAATGTCCCATCCAGCTCCTGGGGCGGGATATCCTTTGCAAATTGCAAGCCCAAATTACGTTCCTTCCCGGGGGACATGCTCAATTAGACCTGCCTGAGAGTGGCAGCTCTGCACGGCAGTACAACCCAGCCAGCACCCCCAAACTGTAAAAATCGCAGCGATTATGCCAAGAGAGGAAGAATGGCGCACAGCACCAACTCTGCCGGCAAGCCCGGACCCGCACACACTACTCCTCGAAATTCCTGGGGTGTGGGCGGAGGAAAAGCCGCCCGGACTAGCTGTAAATATTCCCCCAGTGTACGTCGATTTAAAACCTGGTGCAACGCCTGTGGCTCTAAGACAATATCATATCCCACAAAAAGCCAAGCAGAATATCCAGACACATTTACAGAGACTTAAAACCACGGCATATTGAAATTCTGCATGTCACCGTGGAAACACCCCCTGTTGCCAGTACTGAAAGAGGGCACACAAGAGTACCGCCCAGTCCAAGATTTACGAGCTGTCAACGAAGCCACAGTAACCCTACACCCTGTGGTTCCCAATCCATACAATTTGTTGGCACTAATTCCCAGAGATACAAAATATTACACGGTTCTTGATTTAAAAGACGCTTTCTTTTGCATCCGTTTGGCTCCAGCAAGCCAGCCCCTTCTTGCATTTCAGTGGGAGGAATCTACCACGGGAGCGCGCCATCAAATGACCTGGACACGCCTCCCTCAAGGTTTCAAAAACTCGCCCATGATCTTCGGATGCGCGCTCAGCCAAGACCTCCTCTCCTTCAACGCTCAGCCAGACAAAGTTGTCTTATTACAATATGTGGATGATTTATTACTGGCTTCTCCCACAGAAAAAGACTGTTTATCTGCCACAAAAGCCCTGCTACATCTACTATGCCAAGCAGGATACAGAGTGTCAAGAAAGAAAGCACAAATATGCAAACAAAGTGTAAAGTACTTAGGTTTTCAATTAACAGGTACGAAGCGCGCATTGGGGGCTGAAAGAAAAGAAGCAGTATGCCGAATACCCCAACCAAAGACCAGAAGACAAGTCCGTGAGTTCCTGGGAGCTGCAGGCTTCTGCCGCCTGTGGATCCCCAACTTCGCAGATATTGCCAAGCCCCTTCATCAGGCCACAAAGGGGGGAGAACAGGACCCCTTCCTCTGGGAAGAAGAACAAACAGCAGCATTCTTAAAGTTAAAGACTCTGTTAATGGAAGCTCCTGCACTGGGACTACCAGATCACAGCAAGCCCTTCCAGCTGTATGTGCATGAACACAATCAAACAGCGACAGGAGTGCTGATTCAAAGTTTCGGCTCTTGGCTAAGGCCTGTGGCCTATCTCTCCAAGCAACTCGACCCTGTGGCCTGTGGCCTACCCCCATGCCTGAAAGCCGTGGCAGCCACCGCAATGCTGATAGCAGAAGCAGACAAGCTGACCCTTGGACAGGTTCTTCATGTCAAGGTGCCCCATGCTGTCAAAGCCCTGCTGGATGTAAAAGGAAGTTACTGGTTCAGCAACAGCCGGATGACAAAGTACCAAGCCATGATGTGTGAGAATCCACGGGTTCATCTGGACCTCATCGCTACCTTGAACCCTACTACTTTACTGCCTGACTGTGAAGATGATCCAGATCATGAATGCCTCCAAGTCATGGAAGAAGTGTTCAGTAGCAGGCCAGATTTGAAAGACGTACCCCTAGACAAATACGATTTACAGCTATTCACCGATGGTAGCAGTTACATGGATGATGGGAAGAAAGTCTCCGGCTATGCAGTAGACTCAGCAGAAGAACTTATCGAAGCAAATCCACTACCAGGCCATACATCTGCACAACTGGCTGAAATAACAGCTCTAACAAGAGCTCTAGAAATCTCCGAAGGTAAGAGGGTGAATATCTACACTGACTCCAAGTACGCCTTCATGACAGTCCATGCACATGGTGCACTCTACAAAGAAAGAGGCCTACTTACTTCCTCAGGACAACAAATCAAGTATGCGGCTGAAATCGCGGCCCTCCTAGAAGCTGTATGGAAACCAAGCGCTGTCAGTATCATGCACTGTCGTGGCCACCAAAAAGGTCATGATGAAATCCCAAAAGGCAACAGGCGCGCTGACCAGGCCGCAAAAGCAGCTGCAAAACCATTGCTAACAATTGATCAAGCCAAAGTCCTACTCTGCAAGCAAGAGCCTCAACCTCCCATGCCAAACTACGAATTCTACATGAATTGGAGAAAATTTGAACCCAAAGGCGAGTTCATTGAAAGTATACTGCACAAATGGCAAGATGATTACGAACTATTAGAACTTAATCATGATTATATCCAATGGCTTTTCCCAACCCAGTCTCAAAGCCGAAATTTCTATTCCACTCCTCTGAATCCGCAAGAGACACGCCTAATGATTAACACCTCAGACGTTCAGCAAAGACTACGCAGAGCCTACAAAATGATGCTGAAATTCTTCGGCGTAAAATTAATGGGGGAGTGTGAAGAAGATACAAAAGTAACAGAAGTTGAACGAGCAGAAAATTTCGCCGAACGTTTAGAGAATTTAACAAACCAACCCTCATAATAATTTACGAATTACACGAATACTGCTAAGTCTGGGAGAATTGGGAGCAGAAGAATACCAAGCCCCGTTGGTGAGGTTCTTCCTCAAGGAGATCCTTATCAAAAACAAGCTGCCAAGAATGAAGAAAAGTGCAATGAACTTTTTCATACCAGCAGTAAGAGATTCACAAGACAGACAAGATCTGCTGTTTTTCGCATGGCGATACTATTTCCAGAAAGAAGAATTTGTCTGGGGAAACCATGGAGAATTGGCACAATACAAAGCAAAACCAGTGATGGCTGCACTCCTACCGGCGCCACTGAGTGAATGGACACCCGTATATATTCAGAGAAAGAAAAGAAGTGGCTATCAGAAGAACAAGGCGGATATGGAGAAGACGGATGGTTCCAGTTGAAGAATGGACAAATAGTCCTACCAGCAACATTGGCTCCTGAGATTGTAAGAACACTTCACGCAAGTACCCATGGAGGAAGAGAAGTGATGGAACAGCAATTAGAGACACATTTCTACGTACCCAGAACTGTCAGTAGTCTGCAAAGCAATAGCCCAGCAGTGCGTGACATGTGCCAAGAACAACCCGAGGACAGGCCCATCTCAACCTCCAGGGAAGCAGCCAATCGGGCTATCCCCAATGGCATCATTACAGATAGACTTCACAGTGCTGCCACCCTGCAAAGGATACAAATATCTACTGGTAATGGTGTGTACACTGACAGGATGGGTGGAAGTTTTCCCAACAAGAACTGAAAAAGACTGTGGAAGTAGTGAAGAGTCTGATGAAAGAAATAATACCACGTTATGGATTGCCTCTCGAAATAGGGTCGGACAATGGCCCTGCATTCATACAGAACTGTTTACAACAGCTTGCCCGCCTGTTGGGAATCACCTGGAAGCTACATACTGAATACTTGGGTGGGAGATAATATACCTCACTTTTTGTATCCCCCACTCCACAAGTATTTTCCAGCTGATTCAGTATGGGTGAAAGTGGAGAGGTCCTTACCTTGTCCTGTTATCAACCCCTACAACAGTAAAAAGTTGTGCCCGAATGCAAACCCAAGGTGGATAATAGGAGTGAGGGTCTCTTGCTCCACAGCCCCAGCAGTCACAAGTGAATAAAGAAACTCCAGAGTCCACGATAAATTTCAATGGATTTAATCCAACAACAGGAAAAAAGGCAACGTTTCGACCATAACTGGTCTTTGTCAAGCCTAAAACACAATGACAGAACAGGGAATAAATAGCACCACAGACTGGTTAAGCAATCAAACAATCATTGCAACCAGTCCGTGTATGCCAACCCAACAATTAAACAATAGTCTACAATTGGATACATCAATTAACATATTAACTTATGTAATTATATATACAATGCTTATTAACATCCAATAATTGGCGATGAATTGTAGAACAATGCCTATGAGAGAAAGAAGCGACTTAGTAATTATAAATGTGAAGGAAGAGGATTACCCCTCTACTACAAAGGGTCTAAGTTGACCCCATAGTGAAGATTTTCTACCCTGCGAGCCAAAGAGCATGATGTATTCGATCTAAGAGTCTGACTCATAATAGAGGACTAGTCCATCCACAAACCCATAAGTTACCTATCCCATAAACACTATTATCTGACACAGATAGGTAAGGGATACGGACTGTTCATCTAGGGAAGGGAGAAGAACCAGTCTATACGTCATAGAGAGGTACTACCGTAGCGTAATAATCGCCAATTATTGGATGTTAATAAGCATTGTATATATAATTACATAAGTTAATATGTTAATTGATGTATCCAATTGTAGACTATTGTTTTTAATTGTTGGGTTGGCATACACGGACTGGTTGCAATGATTGTTTGATTGCTTAACCAGTCTGTGGTGCTATTTATTCCCTGTTCTGTCATTGTGTTTTAGGCTTGACAAAGACCAGTTATGGTCGAAACGTTGCCTTTTTTCCTGTTGTTGGATTAAATCCATTGAAATTTATCGTGGACTCTGGAGTTTCTTTATTCACTTGTGACTGCTGGGGCTGTGGAGCAAGAGACCCTCACTCCTTTATCCACCTTGGGTTTGCATTCGGGCACAACTTTTCACGTATATCCTTGCTTGCTTCGATACTTGAATGCAACCTCTTCCCATTATGGAATCGACTCCAACACCATGTACCTTTGCCTATGATGAGACTGAAGCTATGAGGATTCTGGCCCAGGCCGGTAAGGACAATACTTTTCTGAGTACCTCTATCCATGACTGTGGGAAAAAAGATCTTTTAAAATCGAATCGTAAATTGATCGGATGTCAACTCCATTCGATTACTTTGGCTGAATATTATCGTGCATTACGAATACCACGTGGCCTAAGAGTGGGGCTCCAGCCGATCTTCTATAAAGATAACCCTGTTTATGTGGAGAAATTCGAAAAAATCTGAACAAATGTTCGATGGATGTTATGCTACTTACGATCGACTTTTTATCGAAGGAAATTGCACAATGCCAGGAATCTATCGAAAACTTGGAAAAATCGTTTCGAGATAATAATTCCGAATTGGAACTCATGGCGTTGCGTTCCACGATGGCACCGCAACTGGACCACTTCCGGAAGGAAGTGGAAGCAAGGAAAAGACGGAAGTTCCAACGCGATTTGGATGACTATGTACAGGGTCATGTTTATTCCTGGCAAAAAGGTTATTCCAGGACACCAACTACGATGCGAAGAGGACCTGGTCGTAAATATACGAAAAAATCTATTCGTTTTACAGAGGACTCTATGTCTGGGACAGGTACTGATACATCCGAAGACCTTGGTGTAATCCGATCGAACGACCAAGCGTCTTTTTTAGATCAGCGCCAAGGGCGACAATCGCCCGGAGGGAACACACAGGAGCAAGCTCAGAAGAGTGTTACGAAAAAACCTCCGATGAGAAACAATCAGTCCCTGTACAAGAGACGCTAGTCTTTAATCTATCGTATTCCATTAACGGTCGATGAAATTAAGCTTCTTTCGAGGGGCTTATCGTACTGTCCGAGTGAACGCATCGACCCGTTCAATGTTAAAGTCGATCTTTTCCGATTCTTTCGTACGATTCGATTGAAATGTTTATTCTCAGGTCAACCTGAAATTGATTTGTCGCTTGCACCCTTTAACTCTAAAAACCTTGGTTTGAGAGAGAAAAGTAAATTTATGCCTCAGAATGTTGAACATGCTGTTGAGACGTATGTCAAAATTGTAGAGAGGGAAATGTCCCAAGTATATTCTAGGCGTCATTTCACCAGAGCATCCCCCAATATGTCCGCCACTGATTTTGGGATCTTAAAGAAATTACGTGATGACCCCTCCATCGTGATAAAGCCGGCGGACAAAGGGGGTGCTCTGGTGATTATGAATAGTGGAGACTATGTGGCTGAGATCCAGCGTCAGCTTGGTGATGTCGAGACGTATAAAAAATTGGATGGTGACCCTACGGCAGCGATTGTCAGTAGAATTTCCACCCTGATACATGATGCCCTTGAGAATCAGATTATCGATAAGGGTCTGTCGAAATTCCTTGTGAAAAAACATCCTCTAATACCTGTTTTGTATGTCCTGCCTAAGATCCACAAGTCCTCACTGCGCCCCCTGGGAGGCCTATTGTATCCGCTGTAGATTCGGTTTTCAGCCCCCTGTCCATTTTTTTGGACAGGGTGGCTCGACCCTACCTACAGCGGATCCCATCATTTATTTTGGATACCGGTGATTTTCTGACCAAATTTCGTGGGCTTGCTGTGGGTGATCACAGTATTTTGGTCAGTCTTGACGTCACCAGCTTGTATACGTCTATACAGAACTCTGAGGGTATAAATGCTATGAAACATGCTCTTGTTGATTTGGGTTACTCTGATAATCAATTGCAATTCCTTTTGGACTTGCTGGATGTGGTGTTGGGTGGCAGCTTTTTTCTCTTCGATCGAGTATTTTATACTCAAATACGGGGGACATCCATGGGTACTAATGTAGCACCCACCTATGCCAATATCTTCATGTCCGAATTTGAGGAAAATGTAGTCTATAAATGCGACCTTTTTCAATATGTCCATCATTGGTTTCGCTATATAGACGATATTATTTTTGTATGGGAGGGTACTAGAGACACATTAGATGAATTTCTCAGTATACTTAATAACGGATCCACCTCCATCAAGTTCACTATGTCATGTAGTCTTACACAAATCAATTTTTTAGACACTTTGGTTGTCAAAAGGAATGGCAAATTAATGACAGATCTTTACAGAAAACCTACTGATAAGAACTCCCTGCTAAGATATGATAGTGCGCATCCACCTACACTACTCAATTCACTCCCACGGAGTCAACTCGTGCGTGTTAATAGAGTAGTTGATTTGCCTGAAAGTAGGGACAAGAGGCTTGAGAGATGGTCGAGAGGTTCAGAGCCAGAGGCTATCCGAGACAACTCCTGAGTAGAGAAAGTACCAGAATCAATCAACCTATAATCCCTCAGAGACGCCAAAGTTGCGGTAGGATCCCATTCGTATCCAAATATGGAACCCACACTTCACAAGTGAAAAATATTTTATGCAAATATTGGTACATCTTAAGGGATGCATACCCTGATATTCCAGAGTTTCAGACCATCCCACTAATGTCATACAAGAAGGGGAGATCTTTTCGACAGACGCTGGTTAAAGCAGAGTTTGGACAAGATATAGGTAGAACACCCTTTTTTGGTAAACCCAGGAATGGAACCTTTCCATGTTTAAGTTGCTCTTGCTGTAATGCAGTTATACGCGGTGATTCTTTTGTCCATCCACACTCTGGGAGGAAGTCTAAAATTAAAGGTTATTTTACCTGTAATTCTACATACGTGGTGTATCTATTGAAATGCCCGTGTGGGTTGATATATGTGGGCGAGACCACTCAGAAAGTTAAAAATCGCTTTATTAAACATAGGTCAGACATTAGAACTAAAAAGATTGAATTCCCGGTCCCTGAACATTTTATACGTTGTGGACATGATATCTCACAGCTACGTTACCAGGTAATCGATGAGGTGCCTAAGTTAACAAGAGGCGGGGACAGAGAAAAATTACTTAAAAGGAGAGAATTATATTGGATCCATCATCTTAATACTCTCTTCCACATGGCCTTAATAGAGAATCAGATCTCTCACCTTTTTTATAAATACGCTACGGTAGTACCTCTCTATGACGTATAGACTGGTTCTTCTCCCTTCCCTAGATGAACAGTCCGTATCCCTTACCTATCTGTGTCAGATAATAGTGTTTATGGGATAGGTAACTTATGGGTTTGTGGATGGACTAGTCCTCTATTATGAGTCAGACTCTTAGATCGAATACATCATGCTCTTTGGCTCGCAGGGTAGAAAATCTTCACTATGGGGTCAACTTAGACCCTTTGTAGTAGAGGGGTAATCCTCTTCCTTCACATTTATAATTACTAAGTCGCTTCTTTCTCTCATAGGCATTGTTCTACAATTCATCGCCAATTATTGGATGTTAATAAGCATTGTATATATAATTACATAAGTTAATATGTTAATTGATGTATCCAATTGTAGACTATTGTTTTTAATTGTTGGGTTGGCATACACGGACTGGTTGCAATGATTGTTTGATTGCTTAACCAGTCTGTGGTGCTATTTATTCCCTGTTCTGTCATTGTGTTTTAGGCTTGACAAAGACCAGTTATGGTCGAAACGTTGCCTTTTTTCCTGTTGTTGGATTAAATCCATTGAAATTTAACCTACAACAGTAAAGGTTGCCGAGGTGGTCCCGTGGATACATCACTCCAGACTGAAAGTAGCTGCAGCCAGTCCTGAACCAGCACGGAAGGTCGTCACCAACGAGACCAATCCACTGAGGCTAAAGCTGACAAAGACCCCAGCCGTGAGCATCTGAATGATTCAACTGAAAGCACCCAAATGATTTCACAAGTGGGTGTCTTGATGGACACAATAAGGCCTGACCATCCACCAACAGGGGAGCAATGGGATCCCCCGGGGGATACCCCAAGGGTGCTTTTTAGGGGCCCGGCCCCCACCCTTGATCATCCGGAAATGTCTTTTATTTTTGAAATTCCGGTGGGGAGGGATTGGGTTTATGTGACTGTGAAAAGAATTGCCCAAGGGATTTTGACATTTGGGGCATTTGTGGTACTGATTTTGTACCTTGCAAACTTGATTTATGGACTCTCGCATGGAGCATGCCCCAGGTGCCTAAGCACCGCCGAGAAAGTGGATATCTCCCATATCTGGAATGGTACGCACCCGGTGATGGAGAATCGTACTGTGTGGAGACAGAAACGAGAGGCGACATTTGAGATTTTGCCAAGAGGACATTTACTTGTGCAATTTAAATATGACTATGCTAAAAAGTCTGGGCAAACCACATGCTGGGTGTGTAGTAGGTTGCACCCAGAGACAATCCACATCCCATTTGCTTCTGTTCCAATGAATCTGAGTATGTTTGCGTCAGGAAATGTCACAATACATGCTTTTGACGCACCCAGGGAAAAACCAGAATCATTCAGTCCCGGGTACCCTATAATAGGGCCAGTATACCCACTAGAATGGTGCTTCCAACTAGGACCAGATAGAGACACACATAATGAGGGTGGAGAGTGCTACTCAAGCAAGTTCAACTGGACATCATACATCTACACATTTAACACAAAGGAGCAGTCAAATTTTCTATACATACGATGTAGAAAACTCACGAGTGAACAAGAGGCGGTGATTGCAAAAGTAACGGATGGAAGGCAGAGTGCGCAGGATATGATGAAACGGCTGAGACAACTGATGATAGAAATAGCAAAGGGAACACTACATTTGTCACCATTTATATTGAGAGGGGGATACCAGGTGTGTTGTGGAAAGGTGTGTTACACATGGGTACCACCAACAATAACGGGAATGTGTTATCTGGCTAAATTGATCCCAATTCAGAGGGTGAGGGGAGAGGACACTAATACAGACACAGAACTCCACCCTAGGTACCCACTGGTGTTTGAAAGGCAGAAGAGAGAGATGTTTAGAAAGGTGGATCGAATATGGTCATGGCTGCCGGCGTGGACTGGTGGGGACGAGAGTTGATGGTAAGAATGAACAGTTATGCCAGTCTGATGGATGAAATTCTGAATAAGACTAGTATGGACATTCAGTTGCTGAATCTGGAAGTGCGTGAGATACGAAAGGTGCAGATGATACATGATATGGCACTAGAACAGATCAGTGCGGCCTTGAATGGATTGTGTGAAATGACAATGCACTATGAATGTTGCACCTTCATCAGGAACACTACACACAACGTCCCGGACTATTACCAGGTGATCCAGGATCACCAAGCGAAGGTAGCACAGTTGCAGAACACAGCAAGGAGAATCGCTGCTGAAGGCTGGAATCCACTCCGGGGGTTCGGAGCAATCGGAGAGTGGTTTGGATCCATCCTGAGATTTATCTCACAGATTGGATCCATGATTCTGATGATAGTGGTGATCCTGGTCGTAGGAATACTGACGTACCGCATAGGGCTATGTCTATGGCCACTATGCAAGAGAGCACTGACACTCACACAGACACAAAAGATACCACTGATAATCCCACAAGACATGTTCCCAACGAAAATAGGTCCCCTAAAGTATGAGGAACTCAAGAATAATACTAGTGGGGTGTGATGGCTACAAGCATCAGGAAGAGAACCTGTGGCTTGAGCCAAGGGGGGAATGAAGTGGAATCAGGCTGGAAGATGGTTGCCATTATGAGCCAGGCGGCCATCTTGTTCAGAATATTGGTTCACTTGAAAATAACTAGGTAGATATAGAATGAAGCTTACATAGAATTTTAGGAATGTGTTATATTAACAGAGAAGCAATTAAAATAAGGGAAGATCCGGGCCGCTCTTGGCACGGAGAGACAGGATGACGAATGGATACATGAAGGTCACTAAGGCCTGCAGAGAGACAAAGAGAGCGTAGAAACCAGACCATGTCTTATCTGGAATAAATAAGCACAGCCACAAGGGAGGTGGGCACGGACCGGATTGAGTGCGGCAGCAAATCACAAACTGTCAGACTAACATGAAGTTTGCCAATTTACGGCCAATGTATGGAATGCCTTTGTATTAACCATGGGAGGTATTAACCCACGTGGGGTGGGATAAGTGTCACCAGGAGGTGGGCTAATTAGGATGTACCTAATTATGTATTCGGGGTATAAAACCCCTCGCCGGGGTGAGATCGGGGCTCACTCTTGGCGATTTAATCCTGTGTGAGCATTGTGTGACGACACTAATAAAGTTTACCTTTCCTGAAGAGACTCGTGTTCAGACAATCCTTGTTCGTGTCCGGTCCGGCTCCGTCTCGAGTGAACCTAGCAGATTCCGGTAACATTTCTTGGGGGCTCGTGAGCCGGGATACGGGCCCTTGCCGGCACGACAATGGCTGCTGAACCTAGCAGATTCCGGTAACAGGAGTAGTTAGGTGTGTGTTTAGGTGTATGGGAGTAGTTAGGTGTGTGTTTAGGTCTGTGAGGGTGGTTAGGTTTGAGTTTAGGTGTATGGGGTATGTGTATAGGCGCATGCACAGGGGTGTGTACAGGTGTACATATAGAGGTGTGTATAAATATATATAGGTATGCGTGTATATATGTGTGTGACACTGTGTGTGTGTTTCTGTATAGTGATAGACAAGCGTGGGATGCTCAATTTAAAATGCACGGGCCTATTTTTTTGTTCCAGTCTGGGCCTGTTCACAGAATGCCGAATTGCACCAAATTCTGGCAAAATGCCCTAATTTTCACTGTTTCGCTTTGACCGGTTTAAAGAGGCGAATCCCATAGGTTTCAATGTAAAAACGTAATATCTTTTAAAAATTTTTTTTTTTTTTTTACTTTTTTAAAATACTTTTTTCTTTCGTCACAGACCTTTTTTATTATTAAAGGTCCTTTTTTATTATTCAGTCATATTTTAATACATTTGTTATTGATTTAAACTGCAATTGGGAGGACAGGTGATTTTTAATTTTTTTTTTACAGTTCGGTGGAATTCGCCGATGCCAATTCGATGATTATCGGAGCGATTAGGTGATTTTCGCAGACGTCCGATAACCGCTTCAACGACTCTAATTTCAGCAAAATACAGTGACCGCTCGCTAAATAGTGAATTCACTGCATTTTCAGATAAAAGGAATTACGCTGAAATCTCGCGGCTTTGTGAATAAACCCTTCAGCTTTTGTTCTCCTGATGAAGTGATGATTATTGTATAGAATATTTAATGGAGATCATCTCCTGTGCTGCTTTATAGGATGCGCAAAATGTGCACTTTGTCACCTGAATTAGTGTGACATTTTATCATGTTTCAAAAATTGATCAAACTAGTTATTTTTGCTGAAAAAAATAAAGTATAACAAGTGTGGGTGTGGCTTAGACTGGGTGTGGCTTAGACTGGGTGTGGCTTACACATAGCTGGCTAGTGGTTAAATCTGAGATGGCCAATGTTTCAGCAGGGAAAGAGTTAAAGGTCCTTCCAGATGGGGGTCAAATAGCCGCAATGTGTGAGCAGGCTGGTTTTTAGTCCTCACGCAGAAGCTCCCTTCACTGAATGACTGCTAACAAGCTACTTCACACCCTCAGAAGCGACGAATCCCGTAAAGGGACTAAAACTAGTAGCAACCATCGTACCATGTGACTCTTCATATCACGTGACTGGTATGACGTCACAGGTCCCTGGTGGTTGCAAATGCTCCTCTACCGAACCAACATGGAGCTCGCAGACTTCCTGCTCTGGCCTGGCGGGCGGCTCGCTGATTGGACGGCTCTGCGAGCGCACAGGTTGACTGACAAAACTGGATCTGGTTGGTTGGAAAGTCGGCATCTACGAGCTGGTTGATTGGTTCATAGCTCTCCTCCCACCTTTACTGCCCAGTCATGATGAATAGATACCTTTCTCGATAGCCAATCGCTTCTCTTTCTGACGCTATGGCGTTCCAAGCCTCGTTCCAGAAACCAATCCGAAGGATGTTTTCAATAGAGCGCACGCCCAGAAGTAAAGAGACCTTGTGTCTGTCAGGTGCGAGTTCTAAGTCCGACCAGAAACTGTTACCCGAGGTGAGTGTGTGATGGGAGTGTTAGTGCATGTGATGGGAGTGTTAGTGCAGGGGGTGTGTGTGTTGGGAGCATTAAATGTGTGTGTGTGTGTGATGGCAGTGTTAGTGCATGGTGTGTGTGATGGGAGCATTAAATGTGTGTGTGTTGGCAGTGTTTAGTTCAGGGTGTGTGTGGCAGTGTTTAGTTCAGGGTGTGTGTGTGTGTGTGTGTGGCAGTGTTTAGTTCAGGGTGTGTGTGTGTGGCAGTGTTTAGTTCAGGGTGTGTGTGTGTGGCAGTGTTTAGTTCAGGTTGTGTGTTGTGTGTGTGCTGTGTGTGTGGCAGTGTTTAGTTCAGGGTGGTGTGTGTGGTGTGTTGTGGCAGTGTTTAGTTCAGGTGTTGTGTGTGTGTGTGGCAGTGTTTAGTTCAGGGTGTGTGTGGCAGTGTTTAGTTCAGGGTGTGTGTGTGTGTGTGTGCAGTGTTTAGTTCAGGTGTGTGTGTGTGGCAGTGTTTAGTTCAGGTGGTGGTGTGTGCAGTGTTGTTTTCAGGGTGTGTGTGTGTGGCAGTGTTTAGTTCAGGGTGTGTGTGTGTGGCAGTGTTTAGTTCAGGGTGTGTGTGTGTGGCAGTGTTTAGTTCAGGGTGTGTGTGTGTGGCAGTGTTTAGTTCAGGGTGTGTGTGGCAAGTTTAGTTCAGGGTGTGTGTGTGTGGCAGTGTTTAGTTCAGGGTGTGTGTGGCAGTGTTTAGTTCAGGGTGTGTGTGTGTGTGTGTGTGTGGCAGTGTTTAGTTCAGGGTGTGTGTGGCAGTGTTTAGTTCAGGTGTGTGTGTGTGTTGTGTGTGCAGGTTTGTTTAGTTCAGGGTGTGTGTGTGATGGCAGTGTTTAGTTCAGGGTGTGTGTGTGTGTGTGATGGCAGTGTTTAGTTCAGGTGTGTGTGTGTGTGTGTGTGTGATGGCAGTGTTTAGTTCAGGGTGTGTGTGTGATGGCAGTGTTTAGTTCAGGTGTGTGTGTGATGGCAGTGTTTAGTTCAGGGTGTGTGTGTGTGTGTGATGGCAGTGTTTAGTTCAGGGTGTGTGTGTGTGTGAGATGGCAGTGTTTAGTTCAGGGTGTGTGTGTGTGTGTGTGTGGCAGTGTTTAGTTCAGGGTGTGTGTGTGATGGCAGTGTTTAGTTCAGGGTGTGTGTGTGTGTGTGTGATGGCAGTGTTTAGTTCAGGGTGTGTGTGTGTGTGTGTGTGATGGCAGTGTTTAGTTCAGGGTGTGTGTGTGTGGTGTGATGGCAGTGTTTAGTTCAGGGTGTGTGTGTGTGTGTTGATGGCAGTGTTTAGTTCAGGGTGTGTGTGTGTGTGTGTGTGTGATGGTAGTGTTTAGTTCAGGGTGTGAGATGTGGCAGTGTTTAGTTCAGGGTGTGTGTGTGTGTGTGTGATGGCAGTGTTTAGTTCAGGGTGTGAGATGTGGCAGTGTTTAGTTCAGGGTGTGTGTGTGTGTGTGTGTGTGTGTGTGTGTGTGATGTGTCACGGTTTTTTTGGGCCGCCCTATACGCTGAGATGTCTCTGAATCCTTTTTCTCTGCCTTTTTCGGCATTTTAGTGACACTATGGCCGCTCTCTGGGAAGACGTTTTCAGCAACGAGGAGCTGCTCGAGGAAATCTCCACCGTGGCCGTCGATAAGGCCCTGCTGATGGGAGTGATAATGCGGACAAAGGAAAACCCAAATTCATCTGATGTAAGTCCGGCAGAGACCCCCAGCTCCCCTCACGGCGCTTCTCCTGCTCCTCAAACGACGGCCTCGAGTTAATCAAGTCGGCTGTTTTTTTTTTGTGTGTTTTTTATAAAGGAGGAGAAGGAAAGAAGGGTGGGGGTGGGGGGGTCCCCAGTCTCAGGTACAGAAAGAATAGGCAGTTCACTGACCGCTGAAAGTCGCCGCGAATGCCGGCTGGTCAGGAAGAGAAAGCAAGTTATAAGGTAGGCAACGCATATCTATACAACCCCAGGCATAGTGCTCCTATCTTCACCTCCTGACTTCACCTCCTGACTTCACCTCCTGACTTCACCTCCTGACTTCACCTCCTGACTTCACCTCCTGACTTCACCTCCTGACTTCACCTCCTGACTTCACCTCCTGACTTCACCTCCCGGATCAGATTGCAGGGAGTGATGATACCAGAGTTTAACAGCTTTTATTTCTCTCCCATAACTTCAAACAGTAAAGGATCGTCGGCTCGTTAAAGTAAGATTTTATTATCAAGTCTATAAATAATGTTCCCATGCACTAAAATACACTGTGACTACGCCTGCAAACCTGACGCGCCCTGAGTGTGCGCACGTGGGGGGGGGCGCAGAATGTAATGGCTTTGTGTTCTTTGCACTGAGTAACTGAATGCATTTTATTCTGCCCCCTGTCAGGTGGTGAGTTTTGCCCCCATTACCCTCCTCCCGTCCCCTGTGCCCAGGACGCTCTTCGAACAAGCACAGTCTGTCCAGGAAGACTTCAATCTGCTGGTGGATCGAATCAGCCAGAACCCGTCTTTCTTGGAACAAGTCCTCTCCAGGTACCCGGACACGCTGTGTGCTGCGGCCATTGTGATCTATAATGCGGCACGGCTTGCAGGACGCAGGAAACCTGGTGTTTCACGGACTCCTGTCCCGGTCGTCAGATATTTCTCATCATGTGATATGTGTTACTGTATCACGTCGACATGAACAGGCGACGCGGCTGCAGATCCCTCCGAGCTGTGGCCATGTAGGACATACAACAAAAAAAGTGAAGCGCACCCGTGACCTAGAGAACAACCTGCAGGCTCTAAAGGGCAGCGCCCACAGGCTATGCATTCTCCTAGGTATGGCACATATCTGTATATAGAGAGGGGAAAATCCGCACTCGCGCTATAGAGAGCCAGCCGCTCCTTGTAAAGGGCCACCTTCCTCCTGAACGGCCACCTTCCTCCTGAAATTGGCTTCTGCAATCCTCAAGAAGCCGGAAATGGTCAGATTGTGACGCAGACAATCCATAAAACGTAGACCTCGATAACCCAGAACCATACAGCCGCGACCAAACCTGACAGTGACACAATACAATATACACTGTGTGCACAGAGAGCAGCACCACCCGGTGTAACACACAGTGCATACACAGCCGCGACCAAACCTGAGAGTGACACAATGTATGCACAGCCGCGACCAAACCTGAGAGTGACACAATGTATACACAGCCGCGACCAAACCTGACAGTGACACAATACAATATACACTGTGTGCGCAGAGAGCAGCACCGCCCGGTGTAACACATAATATATACACAGCCGCGACCAAACCTGACAGTGACACAATGTATGCACAGCCGCAACCAAACGTGACAGTGACACAATGTATGCACAGCTGCGACCAAACCTGACAGTGACACAATGTATACACAGCCGCGACCAAACCTGAGAGTGACACAATACAATATACACTGTGCGCAGAGAGCAGCACCGCCCGGTGTAACACACAATATATACACAGTCGCGACCAAACCTGAGAGTGACACAATGTATACACAGCCGCGACCAAACCTGGGAGTGACACAATGTACACACAGCCGCGACCTATACCTTCTGCGAGTGACACATCTATACATTTTCACACATTCTGCCGCTTCAGTGTTTTTAGATCTGTTTGTCAGGTGTTGCTATGGTTACTGACGTATAAATACAAACATTTAATAAGAGTTAAAGCTTTTATTGATAAATACATTAAGTTTATGCAAAGAGTCAATATTTGCAGTGTTAACCCCTACTTTTTCAAGACCTCTGTAATTCGCCTCGGCAGCTGTCAATCATCTTCTGGGCCACACCCTGACTGACGGCCGCCCATTCCATTCCACCCCCCCCCCCCCTTGAGGATTGACCACAGGTTCTCAATGGGATTAAGGTCTGGGGAGTTTCCTGGCCGTGGACCCAAATTTTCCATGTTTTGTTCCTCGAGCCTCTTAGTGGTGGCTTTGGTCTTGTTACGAGGTGCTCCATCACGCTGGACAAGGCATCGCTCCTCCTCACCAAACTGCTCTTGGACGGTTGGGAGAAGTTGCTCTCGGAGGATGTTTTTGTGTCATTCTTTGTTTTTGGGGTAAATTGTGAGCGAGCCCCCTCCCTTGGCTGAGCAGTGACCGCACACATGAATGGTGTCAGGACGCTTTACTGTCACTGTGACGCAGGACTGGTGGCCGCGCTCACCTTTTCTTCTCCTGGAGAAGCTTTTTTCCGGATGCCCCAACAATCAGGGAATTTACCAGAGACAATGACTTTATCCCAGTCCTCGGCCGTCCAATCCCTCGACCTTTTACAGAATATCCGTCTGTCCCTGATGTTCTTCCTGGAGAGAAGTGGCTCCTTTGCTGCCCACCTTGACACCAGGCCGTCCTCCAAAAGTCTTCTCCTCACAGTGTGTGCAGATGCCCTCACACCTGCCCGCTGCCGGTCCTGACCAAGCTCTGCACTGGTGGTGCCCGATCCCGCAGCTCCATCAACTTTAGGAGCTGGCGCTTGCTGGACTTTCTTGGGCGCCTGAAGCTTCTTCACAACAATCGAAGGTCACTCCTTGAAGTTCTTGATGATCTGATAAATGGTTGCATTAGGTGCAATCTTACTCGCAGCGATATCCTCGCCTGTCAATCCCTTATTGTGCAAAGCAATGACTGCACGTGTTTCCACGCAGGTAACCATGGCTGACCGTGGAAGAGCAATGATTTCAAGCCCCGCCTCCTTTTAAAGCTCCCCGTCCCTTTTCTAAATGAATCAGAGTGATCTCCAGCCTTGTCCTCGTCAACACTCTGACCGGTGTTAACCAGAGAATCCCTGACATGATGCCGGCTGGTCTTTTTGTGGCCGGGCTGAAATGTTGTTTTTTTGGTTGATTTTCATGGAAAGAGGGACTTTGTTCTGCAGAGCGATCAGATGAATTACATTCTGGACTTTATGCAAATTACCATCATAAAACCCGAGGCAGCAGATTGTGTAAAAAGCCATATGTGTGTCCTTCATAAAACCTGTGGCCAGGCTGTAGATGCTCCCGTTCTCCGGAGCTGGTTATATCACCTTCCTGTTTTATACTGAGGGAAAACCATCAAAAAGCTCAATTTCTCGCGACCAAATAAGCGTTTGTCAATTTATATGTTTTAAAAGGATCTAATTAATTTGCTTTTCACTGGATCACCCGGGATCTTGTTTGGTCGAGAAAAGGGTTATGTTTTTTTTTTTCATTTTTTTTTTTCATGGTTGTATAACAGGTGCGTTTCACTTTTTTTCTTTTTGTCATGATACTATGGGGTGTTATTGGGGAGTAGCGTGTATAGCGACGGTGACATTATAGATTCTATATCATTTTCTGGCGCCGGAGATACAGTTTATGTAAAAGCTCCCTCCTACATGACAATGTGTTGCACTATACACAGTACAGCCTGTGAGCCCCGTCACACAATGTGTTGCGCTATACACAGTACAGCCTGTGAGCTCCGTCACACAATGCGTTGCGCTATACACAGTACAGCCTGTGAGCTCCGTCACACAATGTGTTGCGCTATACACAGTACAGCCTGTGAGCTCCGTCACACAATGCGTTGCGCTATACACAGTACAGCCTGTGAGCTCCGTCACACAATGTGTTGCGCTATACACAGTACAGCCTGTGAGCTCCGTCACACAATGCGTTGCGCTATACACAGTACAGCCTGTGAGCTCCGTCACACAATGCGTTGCGCTATACACAGTACAGCCTGTGAGCTCTGTCACACAATGTGTTGCGCTAT
This sequence comes from Leptobrachium leishanense, assembly GCA_009667805.1. NCBI lineage: Eukaryota > Metazoa > Chordata > Amphibia > Anura > Megophryidae > Leptobrachium > Leptobrachium leishanense. Next base: position 3,388,121 of record CM019074.1, read on the forward strand.
ACACAGTACAGCCTGTGAGCTCCGTCACACAATGTGTTGCGCTATACACAGTACAGCCCGTGAGCTCCGTCACACAATGCGTTGCGCTATACACAGTACAGCCTGTGAGCTCCGTCACACAATGCGTTGCGCTATACACAGTACAGCCTGTGAGCTCCGTCACACAATGCGTTGCGCTATACACAGTACAGCCTGTGAGCTCCGTCACACAATGCGTTGCGCTATACACAGTACAGCCTGTGAGCTCCGTCACACAATGCGTTGCACTATACACAGTACAGCCTGTGAGCTGCGTTGCGCTATACACAGTACAGCCTGTGAGCCCCGTCACACAATGCGTTGCACTATACACAGTACAGCCTTTTGAGCTCCGACACACAATGCGTTGCGCTATACACAGTACAGCCTGTGAGCCCCGACACACAATGCATTGCGCTATACACAGTACAGCCTGTGAGCTCCGTCACACAATGTGTTTCTCTATATTGTTTCCATTTGCTCACATGGCAACGTTCTCGTCCTGCGCTATAACCTGGCGTTAATATACTAGGGGCCCTTTCGCTTGTTCGCGGTAATAGAGAGTCTAACGGGGAAAATCTGCGTACGCAGACGCGGGGCCCCCATTTTAACGCAATATTCCACGGCAGGCGCTACCTCAGCACCTCTCCCTGAAACGCCGCGCTACCCGGGGGATACTCGCGCTAGTGTCTCCGCGCCGTCGCAGGTATCGCCTCCTGGAGTCCATAGGAATCCATGGGAGCTTGTGGGCTGCGAGCTCTGCCGGACCTCGCTCGAGATCACAAAGTCGTGGAGGGAGACCGTCTCACTCTGCTCCCGGAGAACAGAAGCTTTGGATTCGGCCTCCGTTCTCGCCGTGGGATTTATTGGGGGGGGGGGTGCAGAATCATTTAACGGCAGCTTTTAGGTGTATCTAAAGTTTAGGTTTGCGGTAATTAGCGCCTGCACTTTGCAGTATGTTCTCCTAACGCTAATTACTGATTGCGCTCCCCATGTCAAGTACAGGAAGCTCGCTCGCGCAAAGTACAGGAAGCTCGCGCAGTCACCTCTGCACCAAGTGATTTCTTACGGGTTTAGCGTCAGGAAGGTAATATGGGGTTAAAGTCTCTTATCCTGGCGGTAACACTTGCACATCCGAGCGTTAACGTTGTCGTTCACTGTGGAATCGAGCCCTAACTGCAGGACTGGTACTGGACGTAATCCAAACCACCGTTACAATACAGAGACCCTCTAAGCGGGTGACAGGAGCTCACAGGCTCCCCTCACTGTGTGTAAACGGTTCTGTGTGTGTCAGAGCAGAAGAGGTGTGATAGGAGTAGCGATGCCAGATCCACCATGTTTTCCTGGACACGTATATTTTAATCCTGATGATGGGCAGTGCATGAAAAATAACCAGGAGAAACAATGTCATCTGCGCTTATTCCCATTGTGTGACACAAAAGCACAATTAGAGGCTTTGGTTTCTGTTTAATGGCCATTAAGAGTGTAAGCTCACCTGCCGAACGTCACAGCACCTCTAGTGAGGGCGAGTCCTATCCAAAAAATGAAACACAATCCGCCTTGGGATCAAAAAACAAAGTCATGGAGCGGAACAGCTGCAATGATGACCTGGCTGGAGGTACATTAAAACATACATAGTGCAGGAGGGGTGGGGCCGCGCCTATTCCCGATGGGGCGGCTGCAACCACCAAATGTATCCAGCCCAGCAACATGTATAAAACACAACAAGGAGAAAAATACTATGTTTTAATGTACCTCCAGCCAGGTCATCATCGCAGCAGGTTCCGCTCCGTGTCTTTTGTTTTTTGATCCCAAGGTGGATTTTGTTTCGGGGGGGGCATTAATAAAAGCCCAGCAGTCCCCCTCATGACTGACAAGCAGTGTGGCCATGTTATGGTTGGCTAGACAGCAGCCTGTGGCTTCAGTTTATGGATAGGACTCACCCTCACTAGAGGTGCCGTGACGTTCGGCAGGTGAGCTTACACTCTTAGAGGCTTTGGTTTCTATTAATTACCATTAACGGGAATAAGAGCAGATGACCATTTTCTCGTTATGTTTTATACATGTTGCTGGGCTGGATACATTTGGTGGTTGCAGCCGCCCCATCGGGGAATAGGCGCGACCCCCCCCCCCCCACCCCTCCTGTACAGTGCATGAAAAATGCCACCCCGCAGCATGTATAATCCATGTGCCCTGTCTTGATTTCCTTCCTGCAGCATATGAACTATACTTGTTGCAGGGCAGCACTTTTCCCTGTGCTCCCCCTCTGCATGAAATCATAGTATGTGTTCAGGAAAACATGGCCGACGGAAATCAGAGATGTAATGGTTAATCTATTCAGACGCTGAAATGCCCAGATTTCCAGGGATTCGTTGGTTTAAACCGGAGAATCCCATTGGATACAATGTAAAAGAATATTATCTGATGGTTTTTAAAAAAAATGTTTACTTTTATTTATTTAAAGGAAGACCCCCCCCCCCCCCCCGTTCAGTGGTCAGTTCGCTGCTCTTGGGGGACGGTACTTTTCCGTGGGGCTTCGGCGCGTTATGTTTACCCTACGTGAATTCTAGGGTCGTTTTGGCAAAGTGGAATCGTAGAAGTTTCAATGCTTTGTGAATAACCCTTAGGCCCCGTTAACACCTCAGCGTTTTATAGCGCGCAGGAATGCGCTGTAAAGCGCTCAACCCCAGAAATCCCATGCTTTTCTATGGGACCCGTTCACACCTGGACGTTTTACAGGGTGCAGGAATGCGCTGTAAAAGTCCGACGCCCAAAGAAGTACGGGAGCTTCTTTGGGACGTATAGCAGCGCGTTCGCGTTTTTTCGTATGCGCATAAAAAAACGTGTGATCGCTCACGCTTGAAAAACGCTGAGGTGTGAACTCAGCCTTATAGTCCCCAACAATCAACTGCGCGTCCCATGCGGTTCTGATCCAGGTGCTGCACGTGGAATATGGAGACCCCCCCCCCCCCCATCTTGTGTGGTCGTGGTGATGCAGGTCTCGCACGGGGGGGAGGGGGGGCCCATCGCGTCTGCATCCCGTGCAGTTCTGGTCCACATTGTGGATGGATGTCTCGGGTCACACAGTGACATCACGCGGTCATTGTGTGTCATGGAGACGCCTGGAATATACCTCCGGCGCTAGAGACAAGTCCTCACGTTGAAGGAGTTTTGGGGCGTTCGGTCGTCTGTCCGGAGCTTAGACGGCAAACATCGGCAGGGGGAGGGGGGCGGCACAGGATACACTGTCTGTCTCTCCGCGGTCTGTCAAGGTGTCTGCTCTGCCGTCGCTTCGTGCGTCACACGTTGCACCTTCCAGGATTCCCTCATACGGGCGACGTGGATCCGGCATTTCTGGCTTTTCGAAGACTTTGTCGGACCCAGAATCTTATACACAGTAAGAAGGCGGCGCAGCCGCTCATCAGAAACACGTCCCCAAAACGCAGAGGGATCCCCACGGCCACGTCTCCCCTCTTCATGGGGTCCTCGCCTGAAAAACAAAACCCGCATTTCATGGATATCAAGCCTGGCGTGAAATCTCTGTATAAAGCCGGATCCGGCCCCGCTGTCTCTGTATAAAGCCGGATCCGGCCCCGCTGTCTCTGTATAAATCCGGATCCGGCCCCGCTGTCTCTGTATAAATCCGGATCCGGCCCCGCTGTCTCTGTATAAATCCGGATCCGGCCCCGCTGTCTCTGTATAATGCCGGATCCGGCCCCGCTGTCTCTGTATAATGCCGGATCCGGCCCCGCTGTCTCTGTATAAAGCCGGATCCTGGCCCTGCTGTCTCTGTATAAAGCCGGATCCGGCCCCGCTGTCTCTGTATAAAGACGGATCCGGCCCCGCTGTCTCTGGATGTTGGGCCCCGCTGTCTCTGGATGTTGGGCCCCGCTGTCTCTGGATGTTGGGCCCCGCTGTCTCTGGATGTTGGGCCCAGCTGTCTCTGGATGTTGGGCCCAGCTGTCTCTGGATGTTGGGCCCAGCTGTCTCTGTATATTGGGCCCAGCTGTCTCTGTATATTGGGCCCCGCTGTCTCTGTATATTGGGCCCCGCTGTCTCTGTATATTGGGCCCCGCTGTCTCTGTATATTGGGCCCCGCTGTCTCTGTATATTGGGCCCCGCTGTCTCTGTATATTGGGCCCCGCTGTCTCTGTATATTGGGCCCCGCTGTCTCTGTATATTGGGCCCCGCTGTCTCTGTATAAAGCTGCTGTATATTGAGCCCCGGTGTCTCTGTATAAAGCTGGTTCCGGCCCCGCTGTCTCTGTATGTTGGGCCCCGCTGTCTCTGGATGTTGGGCCCCGCTGTCTCTGGATGTTGGGCCCCGCTGTCTCTGGATGTTGGGCCCCGCTGTCTCTGGATGTTGGGCCCCGCTGTCTCTGGATGTTGGGCCCCGCTGTCTCTGGATGTTGGGCCCCGCTGTCTCTGGATGTTGGGCCCCGCTGTCTCTGGATGTTGGGCCCCGCTGTCTCTGGATGTTGGGCCCCGCTGTCTCTGGATGTTGGCCCCGCTGTCTCTGGATGTTGGGCCCCGCTGTCTCTGGATGTTGGGCCCCGCTGTCTCTGTATAAAGCCGGATCCGGCCCCGCTGTCTCTGTATAAAGCCGGATCCGGCCCCGCTGTCTCTGTATAAAGCCGGATCCGGCCCCGCTGTCTCTGTATAAAGCCGGATCCGGCCCCGCTGTCTCTGTATAAAGCCGGATCTGGGCCCCGCTGTCTCTGTATGTTGGGCCCCGCTGTCTCTGTATAAAGCCGGATCTGGGCCCCGCTGTCTCTGTATGTTGGGCCCCGCTGTCTCTGTATGTTGGGCCCCGCTGTCTCTGTATGTTGGGCCCCGCTGTCTCTGTATGTTGGGCCCCGCTGTCTCTGTATGTTGGGCCCCGCTGTCTCTGGATGTTGGGCCCCGCTGTCTCTGGATGTTGGGCCCCGCTGTCTCTGGATGTTGGGCCCGCTGTCTCTGGATGTTGGGCCCGCTGTCTCTGGATGTTGGGCCCCGCTGTCTCTGGATGTTGGGCCCCGCTGTCTCTGGATGTTGGGCCCCGCTGTCTCTGGATGTTGGGCCCCGCTGTCTCTGGATGTTGGGCCCCGCTGTCTCTGGATGTTGGGCCCCGCTGTCTCTGGATGTTGGGCCCCGCTGTCTCTGTATAAAGCCGGATCTGGGCCCCGCTGTCTCTGTATGTTGGGCCCCGCTGTCTCTGGATATTGGGCCCGCTGTCTCTGTATATTGGGCCCCGCTGTCTCTGTATATTGGGCCCCGCTGTCTCTGGATGTTGGGCCCCGCTGTCTCTGTATAAAGCTGCTTGTTATTGAGCCCCGGTGTCTCTGTATTAAAGCTGGTTTCGGCCCCGCTGTCTCTGTATGTTGGGCCCCGCTGTCTCTGGATGTTGGGCCCCGCTGTCTCTGGATGTTGGGCCCCGCTGTCTCTGGATGTTGGGCCCCGCTGTCTCTGGATGTTGGGCCCCGCTGTCTCTGGATGTTGGGCCCGCTGTCTCTGGATGTTGGGCCCCGCTGTCTCTGGATGTTGGGCCCCGCTGTCTCTGGATGTTGGGCCCCGCTGTCTCTGGATGTTGGGCCCCGCTGTCTCTGGATGTTGGGCCCCGCTGTCTCTGGATGTTGGGCCCCGCTGTCTCTGTATAAAGCCGGATCCGGCCCCGCTGTCTCTGTATAAAGCCGGATCCGGCCCCGCTGTCTCTGTATAAAGCCGGATCTGGGCCCCGCTGTCTCTGTATGTTGGGCCCCGCTGTCTCTGTATAAAGCCGGATCTGGGCCCCGCTGTCTCTGTATGTTGGGCCCCGCTGTCTCTGTATTAAAGCCGGATCTGGGCCCCGCTGTCTCTGTATGTTGGGCCCCGCTGTCTCTGTATGTTGGGCCCCGCTGTCTCTGTATGTTGGCCCCGCTGTCTCTGTATGTTGGGCCCCGCTGTCTCTGTATGTTGGGCCCCGCTGTCTCTGTTGTTGGCCCCGCTGTCTCTGGATGTTGGGCCCCGCTGTCTCTGGATGTTGGGCCCCGCTGTGTCTCTGGATGTTGGGCCCCGCTGTCTCTGGATGTTGGGCCCCGCTGTCTCTGGATGTTGGCCCCGCTGTCTCTGGATGTTGGGCCCGCTGTCTCTGGATGTTGGGCCCCGCTGTCTCTGGATGTTGGGCCCCGCTGTCTCTGGATGTTGGGCCCCGCTGTCTCTGGATGTTGGGCCCCGCTGTCTCTGGATGTTGGGCCCGCTGTCTCTGGATGTTGGGCCCCGCTGTCTCTGGATGTTGGGCCCGCTGTCTCTGGATGTTGGGCCCCGCTGTCTCTGGATGTTGGGCCCCGCTGTCTCTGTATAAAGCCGGATCTGGGCCCCGCTGTCTCTGTATGTTGGGCCCCGCTGTCTCTGTATAAAGCCGGATCTGGGCCCCGCTGTCTCTGTATAAAGCCGGATCTGGGCCCCGCTGTCTCTGTATAAAGCCGGATCTGGGCCCCGCTGTCTCTGGATGTTGGGCCCCGCTGTCTCTGTATAAAGCCGGATGTTGGGCCCCGCTGTCTCTGTATAAAGCCGGATGTTGGGCCCCGCTGTCTCTGTATAAAGCCGGATCTGGGCCCCGCTGTCTCTGTATAAAGCCGGATCTGGGCCCCGCTGTCTCTGTATAAAGCCGGATCTGGGCCCCGCTGTCTCTGTATAAGCCGGCTTGGCCCCGCTGTCTCTGTATAAAGCCGGATCTGGCCCCGCTGTCTCTGTATAAAGCCGGATCTGGGCCCCGCTGTCTCTGTATAAAGCCGGATCTGGGCCCGCTGTCTCTGGATGTTGGGCCCGCTGTCTCTGTATAAAGCCGGATCTGGGCCCCGCTGTCTCTGTATAAAGCCGGATCTGGGCCCCGCTGTCTCTGTATAAAGCCGGATCTGGGCCCCGCTGTCTCTGTATAAAGCCGGATCTGGCCCCGCTGTCTCCGTTCGAGCAATCTATCGATTTACAGCCTTTTGATCTTTATTAAACCTGCGCGGATTTAAATGTTACAGATAAGGTGACGTTCCTTAGTGAGCGATTAACCCCGTCCTCGCATTCCCAGAGCCCTGGGGCCCGGGCAGTAATGGAAGCCATTGACGTGTCCTCACCTTGCACGCTCAGCTCCTTGTCCACCCTGATATAGGCTTTGGGGAAGATGACCCAGCACTGGTAATTGCCCAGATCAGATTCCTGGAGCTGGAGGATATCGAGGGCCGCGTTCCCTTGGAAAGGATCCCCAGAGAGCCTTGTCCTGGGGGAGGATTCCTGGCAGGTGGGAGCCCTTCCCTTCTCCACCATGCAGTCCTCAAGCCTCTCCATGAAGCTTCTAAACCAGATGACGTGGATCTCGCTCAGGTTCCAGTTTGTCGGCACAGGAAAAGGGCACTCCAATGTGACGGGCTGATTCAGGACGCCCATTACTGGTCCGTCTTCCAATGACTGGTCAACGGGGACGCTTTGAACAGAAGGTAGATCTGCAGGTAAAATAAAGAAGCGTAAACCTTTAGAAAAGAAGCTGCAGGGAAGGAGGTCGCGCTCCGGCGGATTTAATTACAAACATGAGGGAAAGGTAATCTGGAAGAACCAAAATCCATAGGACGTAGGGGCTGCCAGGGCGGCCATGTTTCCCTGGACACATATAATGTATTCATGCGGATGGATAGTGCATGAAAAATGCCACCCTGCAGCATGTATAATCCATACACCGCAGGCAAGAAATCAGAGGAATCCCAGGTGGACCTGCCTTTATTTCCTTCTGTCAGCAAAGGAGTTATACATGATGCAGGGCAGCACTTTTCCCTGAGCTCCCCTCTGCGTTAGCTAACAGTATTTGCTCTGGAAAACATGGCCGACCTGGCGACGCCTAGCAGGAAGAAGAATCTTTATTCAGGCAACGTTTCGGTCGCAACCTGTGGGAAGTCAGGCTTGATAAAGGTTTGCAGCCGAAACGTTGCCTGAATATTCTCCTTCTTCCTGGATATTTTCCTGATCGCCTTTTCCTTTTGGTTATTGTCGGGTTGGCTACCCGGGTAATTGGCGTCACATTTTGTACAGGTTTCTTTGTAACTGGGTGCACGGTTCCTTCTCATTTTTCAATTGGTCAGGTTGACGGTAACACCATGAAATACTGAAGAGCTGCGTCACGTGTTGCTACAACGTTTCATCTCGCGGAGACTTCCTCAAACTCATGAAACGGCGCAGCCCTGATCAGATTTATAACTCAACGTGGGCCGGCTCTGACCTCTGGGCCGGCTCTGACCTCTGGGCCGGCTCTGACCTGTGGGCCGGCTCTGACCCGTGGGCCGGCTCTGACCCGTGGGCCGGCTCTGACCCGTGGGCCTTCTCTGACCCGTGGGCCTTCTCTGACCCGTGGGCCTTCTCTGACCCGTGGGCCTTCTCTGACCCGTGGGCCGGCTCTGACCCGTGGGCCGGCTCTGACCCGTGGGCCGGCTCTGACCCGTGGGCCGGCTCTGACCCGTGGGCCGGCTCTGACCCGTGGGCCGGCTCTGACCCGTGGGCCGGCTCTGACCCGTGGGCCGGCTCTGACCCGTGGGCCGGCTCTGACCCGTGGGCCGGCTCTGACCCGTGGGCCCGCTGCCTGCGAACCTGTCCTTTTACACATTACGGGCCCTATTACAATCTTCGCGCATATGTTTGTGCCGGCGCAAAAACGCATTAACGCGAGGGGTAAAACCCTTTGCGCTGAACGTCGTATTACAATGTCAGCGCAACAAATGCTCGTATATGTCTATCGCAGGTGAACCTGCGTGAGTGTACTGTACTGCGCGCGTCCTATACTTAACATTGTGAGCGCAAATGCGTTTGTGCGCTGGTACGCGGATGGTATTACAATCTATGCGCAGTTTGTAACGCACAGCTTTTACGCGTATAATTTTAGCAACTCCATCAACCTGCCGAACCCAAATACACCAGCCCAAAAAATACACAGCAAAGTATAGTTACACATTCTACACATACCCAAACCAATAAAATTAAGTTTTGCGTGTTTTTATTATTGCTGCAGCATCTATGCGCAGATTGACTTTGACAGGTGCAAAATCTTAATGTGAGACAATTGTGGGTCTTAATTCTGATTGGCTGAATCGCGAGAAAAAACAGTCACACTGCGCGCAATGTTGCTGCGCGCATTTGTGCGCGTCCGTTTAACGCGCGTTACTGCTTGACGGATTAAAAAATGCGTGAGGATTGTAATTCCAGCGTTGATTTACGCGCGTTAACACTGGGCGCACAAAATCACGCGTTGCATTTTAACACGAAGATTGTGATAGGGCCCCACGTGTCTCTCTCCTGCTCTCGTGCCAGGTTTAATTACCACCTTCTGCAGAAAAAACCCCAAAAAAGCTGTAATATTTCTTGTAACAGATTTGTGATCTTTGTACCCGGAAACCGTTTACTAAATGCTGGCAGGACCCTGCCCTATAAATAAAATTCCAGTGAAAATAACCCGCCGCTGGGTAACCTGAAAAGGAGAAGCGGCGCGGCAACCTGAAAAGGGGAGGCGGCGCGGCAACCTGAAAAGGGGAGGCGGCGCGGCAACCTGAAAAGGGGAGGCGGCGCGGCAACCTGAAAAGGGGAGGCGGCGCGGCAACCTGAAAAGGGGAGGCGGCGCGGCAACCTGAAAAGGGGAGGCGGCGCGGCAACCTGAAAAGGGGAGGCGGCGCGGCAACCTGAAAAGGGGAGGCGGCGCGGCAACCTGAAAAGGGGAGGAGGCGCGGCAACCTGAAAAGGGAGGAGGCGCGGCAACCTGAAAAGGGGAGGCGGCGCGGCAACCTGAAAAGAGCCACAACTTTTATATTTCCAGAGTATTGGCACCAGGTATCGGCCAGAAAGGCTTCCGGCAGCTTATCAGCCCTGGAAAAAATGATATCGGTCTATCCCTAATATTAACACCTCATTTTATTTATTTTTTGTCCCGGTGCCGTATCTTAACGATCTATAAATGATACTGGCTGTAAGTGAAGCTGCTTTTTCCAAAAAAAACTGACATGTTCATTAAAGGGTAATTTATAATTAATACAAAATCCACCGACTCAACAGACGTGGAAAACCAAGAGTCACTGCGCCATGTGGGACCACTCCTCCAATGGTGTAGCGAGGGGGGGGGGGGGGCTGGCCGACCGTGTTGCTGCCGTTCTGGGGCTTCAACCACAGTGGGATGACCTCTTGTATGTCAGCCCTCGCTATAGCACCCCCCCCCCCCGGACTGAGGGCCTCATCGCACATGTACGCAATGACGTCATAATCCCAATACGAGATGTTGAGGTCCTTTTGGACCACCGTCTCTCTTGAATGGGGTCACATATGAGGTTCGTTTTCGTGTCATTGGAAAGGCCAGATCCTTCCCAGTGACGCCAAACATGACCAGATAATCTGTAACAATAGTTAAATATTAAAAAAAAAATGTCTTCTCCAAAAGCGTCAGTATTTACTTTTCTTTAATAAAGTGATTAATATTGCTGCTCTACCTCCCCACCTCAATTCCTACAGCAGCAGCAAGTGTGGAGCGGATGGAGTAATGTGTCATTATCCGGTCCATGCTGCCGCCCTCTAGGGAATAGGCGTGAAACTGTTTTTTTCTGTACGTAGGTGTATTTTGTTGTATCCCCATCCAGGTCATTATTTTTTTTATTTTATTTTTGCTGCTGCCTCTTTCCGTGTTTTTCTTTTTAATCCCAAAGTGGAATTGTTCCTGGTGATGGTGTAAATGTAAACCCACCAGTTTCTCTCTTGACAAACAGCCTGAGGATATGAGGTTTGCTTAGAAAGCGGCTCTTGGTTACATTAGGTGGGAGTCGCCTGACCAGAGGTGCCGTACTGTGGCAGGTGAGCTTACACTTTAATGGCCATTCAAGTAAACCAAAGCCTCTTTGTTTCACATGGAGCTACAGGAATGATGAGCGCAGATGACACTTTTTCTTGTTCTGTTTTATACATGGAGCAGGCTGGATACTTTTGGTCCCCGCAGCCAAAACCAGGAAAAGGCCGTCGCAGCTTGTTGCTATTTAAGACTCGCATTAACGGGCGGCTGTGATCTGTTTATATGTTTTAGAAGATGTTTCTCCGCGGCTTTAGCTCTTATTAACCCGCATCTGATGTCCCCCTGTGCTGCGGGAATAACGTGTATCCGCACCGGCGCCGTGTTTATTTGCTCGTCACGAGGCGTCCAGGAGCAGCAGAGCTTTTGTCGTGGCTGTAACTGCCACAACGTTTCCTGAGAATTGCCGTTTGCTCAGCTGCGTCCGTGCATAGAGACACAAAGCTTAAACGTCCAGGACAGGTTCATACGGGGCCGGCAGGGTGCACGAGGTGCTGGGACACCATAAACTTTGAACCTGTTCTTTTAGAAGTTTAACGCTCTGCGAGAATAAACAAGCTGCAGATATTTCTGACACGGTTACGCCAGAACACGTCGGACAGGTTCACCTCGTACCCTTTGCCAGCCTTTTGTATTACAGTCCTGTTTCTTTCTGGCTTTTTTGTTCTGCATAAACCAGTCCTGTTACGTGTCTTCACTTGGGATATATATATATCTATCTCTAGGGTTGCTAATTCATCAAGTGATGAGCCGCCGCTGAAAGGTGCAACTTCGTTAAAGTGTCGAGTTCCACACGTCCGCGTTGGCTCTGTTAATCCTGGAAGAAATCCTCCCCTAAATTAGGAAATTTTATCCTAGTTGCTCTTGTGTTCGGCTTCTCTGAGCTTTGTGTGTGGCCCCACCATCCTGTCCAGCAATGCAAGCGTTAAGAACTGCTGCTAGTAACTACCCTTAACAAACGGAGGAGCCAGGAAGGATTTCATAGAAACAGGTTCTTATCTGCCGACATATTCTTTCGGCCCGATTCTCTGGATCCTTTCCCTGGATCTCTTTTATTTAGGATCGTGTCATGTCGATCCCATGCTGCCGGCTTCAACTCAATCACTGCTTTAGGCTAGGGTCAGACGAACGCATTTTTCACGTCGTCCGTGAAAAAGTGCGGTCGAACGAACGTACGTATTTTTTCCCGGAATACGCGATAGCGGTCATACGATGCGCCTTTTCGTCTGTGATTTTGTACGGATCATCAATAAAACTCTTTTTGCGTCTGGACGTTATGTTAGCCGGACATTAGCAGCGTCTGACGTCTCCTAATCACACACACACGCCGCTATGCGGACGCAGCGCACTCTGTACGTCAGTAGTAGCGGTTTGACGTTCTCGAAAAAATGCGTTCGTTGGCCACTTGCGTTGCGCGGACGAACTTTCGTGCGGCCGTTCGTCGTATGTTCCCCGGCATTGGACGTCATTTGCTGCTAGTACGGCCGTGATTTTGTGCGGCTAAACGCACGTTAAAACTGCGCTAGTCTGACCCTAGCCTTAGCCTCTACCACTTCTACTGGAAGCTGCTCCATGTATCCACCACCCTCAGTAACATGATACAAACTGATGTTACTTTTAACCCTTTGCTCCTCTAATCTAACAGTATATAGGGGTTATTCAAAGGGCGCCGAATTGGCCACGAAATTCCCAATACATTGCAACTTCGGGGTCCATTTCGTTACTCAAAGCTGCCGGGGAAATACGGTGCCTGTTCGGCGGCAGTGAAATACGGTGCCTGTTCGGCGGCAGTGAAATACGGTGCCTATTCGGCGGCAGTGAAATACGGTGCCTATTCGGCGGCAGTGAAATACGGTGCCTGTTCGGCGGCAGTGAAATACGGTGCCTGTTCGGCGGCAGTGAAATACGGTGCCTGTTCGGCGGCAGTGAAATACGGTGCCTGTTCGGCGGCAGTGAAATACGGTGGCCTGTTCGGCGGCAGTGAAATACGGTGCCTGTTCGGCGGCAGTGAAATACGGTGCCTGTTCGGCGGCAGTGAAATACGGTGCCTGTTCGGCGGCAGTGAAATACGGTGCCTGTTCGGCAGCAGTGAAATATACGGTGCCTGTTTGCCGGCAGTGAAATACGGTGCCTGTTTGCCGGCAGTGAAATATGGTGCTGTTCGGCGGCAGTGAAATACCCCATAGAGAAGCAATGGTTAATCTATTCACATTGAACAGCAGAGAAATGTCAGTGAATTGCCCTGATGTTCAGTGGTTTCATTCGGCAGGTTTAATCAGGCGAATCCCATAGGTTTCAATGTTAAAAATATTCTTTTTTTTTTTTTTTTTTTACCGGTTATGCAGCTGGTTGGCTTTTTTTGGAGATAGATATATATCTAATTGCAGAAGCCACTTGCACATCATATATATAATTTTTTGTCGATTGCATTAGGCAATTTTTCTGCGGGTTATGTGATCATTTCGGTGCTCTCTGATTATTAACCCCTAAAGTCCTCGTTTTGGATTTCATATACTAATACAGGAGAATCTCCCGCAGAAGCCGCAGGGTTAAACGAGCGCCGTTTCCAATTCAAACAGCTGGAGATTTTATATAGACACACATTCACACACACTTATACCAACGTGCGCACAGTGACCCGCACATCCCCTTTTTTCGTTGTCTGCATTTTGGGGTCAAATAAGCAAAGTACCTTTTTATTTTTCCTGCAATCTTCTGTCCTCGGCGAGTTCATCTTTTTGGATTTTGCAGTGAACTGTTTAGCGAATGAGCCTCGCAGCAGGCGCAGGAATCACTCACCTGACTTGACGAGGAGGCACAGGATGATCCAGCGCTGCCACCTGTCACTGGTGCGTAGGACGCAGACGCCGCTCATCGTTTTTCCATGTGCCAAACAAACTGTGTTTCGCAGGAAACAGAGAATTCTGGGTTAAAGTGACAGCGTCTGCGGACGGTGCAGACAGGAGAAGATCACAGGACATGAGACACCCTGGGTTGCGGCTCTTCATTCAATGCGTTGATGTTTATACAGAGACTGGGTGTTTACTATGAAATCTTCTAACTCCACTCGGCAAGTCACACCTCTCGCTCCAACCAGCCGAGGACCCGGCTCAGCCTCGGGCTCTGTGACTCACTGTGTCTCCTGTGGAGATGGCGCTCTGAATGAGACGCAGCGCTCTGGAGATGGCGCTCTGAATGAGACGCGGCGCTCTGAATGAGACGCGGCGCTCTGGAGATGGCGCTCTGAATGAGACGCGGCGCTCTGAATGAGACGCGGCGCTCTGAATGAGACGCGCCGCGCTGGAGATGGCGCTCTGAATGAGACGCAGCGCTCTGGAGATGGCGCTCTGAATGAGACGCAGCGCTCTGGAGATGGCGCTCTGAATGAGACGCGGCGCTCTGAATGAGACGCGGCGCTCTGAATGAGACGCGGCGCTCTGAATGAGACGCGGCGCTCTGAATGAGACGCGGCGCTCTGAATGAGACGCGCCGCGCTGGAGATGGCGCTCTGAATGAGACGCAGCGCTCTGGAGATGGCGCTCTGAATGAGACGCGGCGCTCTGGAGATGGCGCTCTGAATGAGACGCAGCGCTCTGGAGATGGCGCTCTGAATGAGACGCGCCGCGCTGGAGATGGCGCTCTGAATGAGACGCGGCGCTCTGGAGATGGCGCTCTGAATGAGACGCGGCGCTCTGGAGATGGCGCTCTGAATGAGACGCGGCGCTCTGGAGATGGCGCTCTGAATGAGATGCAGCGCTCTGAATGAGACGCGCCGCGCTGGAGATGGCGCTCTGAATGAGACGCAGCGCTCTGGAGATGGCGCTCTGAATGAGACGCGCCGCGCTGGAGATGGCGCTCTGAATGAGACGCAGCGCTCTGGAGATGGCGCTCTGAATGAGACGCGCCGCGCTGGAGATGGCGCTCTGAATGAGACGCAGCGCTCTGGAGATGGCGCTCTGAATGAGACGCAGCGCTCTGGAGATGGCGCTCTGAATGAGACGCAGCGCTCTGAATGAGATGCAGCGCTCTGAATGAGACGCGCCGCGCTGGAGATGGCGCTCTGAATGAGACGCGCCGCGCTGGAGATGGCGCTCTGAATGAGATGCAGCGCTCTGAATGAGACGTGCTGGGGGCTCTGCAATCCCAGGAGCTTCACTGAGGGAGCAGCAACACTTCGGTCTTACTCAGAGGACCTTCCTAAGCACTTTATGGCGCTGCGCTTCTCCGTCTGTCCTGACGGCTCCGTCCAATCTGTCACTTTATCCATCGTCCAGTGCAGAGCCTGTTGTGAGGACACCGGGGTGAATGAAGCCGGTCGGTGCTTCCAGTTGGTCCCAGGCCTTGCATTTTGATGGCCTTGCGTCCAGCCCGTGAGATGCACACACTTGGCGTGCTGTCATGGCTTCATGCGTGCGCACACGTGGACACGCCATACGCACACACGTGGACACGCCATGCGCGCACACACACACGTGGACACGCCATGCGCGCACACACACACGTGGACACGCCATGCGCGCACACACACACGTGGACACGCCATGCACACACACACGTGGACACGCCATGCACACACACACGTGGACACGCCATGCACACACACACGTGGACACGCCATGCGCGCACACACACACGTGGACACGCCATGCGCGCACACACACACACACGTGGACACGCCATGCACACACACACACGTGGACACGCCATGCACACACACACGTGGACACGCCATGCACACACACACGTGGACACGCCATGCATAAGCCTCGGCTTGAGTTGCAGGACTTTCCTGTATGAAATTAGAAGGCGCTGATATGGCGATAATCCCTCACAAGATGCGCACGATACGGCCGCTGTTTCCTAAAGGCAATTCTCTACCATAACCCTTAAAATACACAAAATACAAAAGCATGTTGGAAAGTGGCTTTTATAGCCCACAGAGTGTATGAGATAACGGGTGTAAATATCTTATGTGTCAAACACCCAACACACTGCGTGAACACACACAATGTTACCCTTTGTCATAGTAACGGTTACACAGCCACATATAGATACCGTTTTCCATAACATTATAAACGTGATAACGAGTAAAGGGTTAAGGCTGAATGTTCTGGCAGTGGGTCCTTTCAAGGATGACCCGTTCTCTTTTTAGCGGTTCCTTGCAGACGTACAGGCATAAAAAACACAATGGGAGAGAATAATGACGCAATACGGTATATTCCCACACAAGCCGTTTCGCTCTTATGACTGGACGCGCGGCTCAGAGCCTGTGAGAGGACACTCCTGCCTGCGGTGTGATATATAGATACACCAACCTCCCTTTTCCTCTCGGAAGAATGAGAACGTCTCTCCGATACGCAGAAAAAAGGTCTTTATTCCAAAGTTAAACAAATACCGAAACGCGTTTCGCCGTATTACAGCTTCATCAGTCGGTATAATTCGAACACCATCAATCTTTATATTATGTATGTATGTATGGGGGGTAAGTGCCCCCCATCGGTGTCCGGCGGTGTCAATTATTCTATTACATGTCTGATTCCCATTCGCCAATATGTCCAGGCGTTTTGCCGCGTCTCTCTCCGTACCCCATCACTTCCGGCTGCACGGAACTACGCATAGACTCGATAGCGGGTACCACCCGCCGGATGTCCGTCTTCCAGGATCCTCAGCTCTACATTGGTCAAGTCCATTTCACATCACAAAACGCCATCTTAGAAAATCCTTTGCCCACACTCTGATATTTGTGTTCTACATTATACGGCGAAACGCTGAATGAACCCGAGGAAAATGTATACAACCTGAAAGAAAGGGGGGAACGTGTGCACCTCCCAGTCAGTGTGTATTTCCCCAAATCTCCACCTAGAATTAGAATGGAAATCTTGACATGTAACACCTTGTAACCTTTATACCCGTTAAGATAAAATAAGACTTTACTGGATGAACCAACATTCTCCATATTAACCCCTGATAATTTAATGAGGTTTAACCCTTTTAGGTCTAATTTAAAATAAATCCCCCCCCCCCCCCAAAAAAAATAAATATATATATAATTATTAAAAAAATTGGGTGAAACAAATTTACATAAAAAGAATTTTAAAAGAGGAAGAGGACCTACTTAAGAGGGAGGAGCCACCAATTGGGAGACCATTAAATGGGGGGGGGGAACCAAATAGAATAAAATAAAATGAAATAATATAATAAAAAAATATATAAAATGAAACAAACAAAATAAACTGAAATGAAGTTAAGAGCGAGAGAAGGACGAAGCCCAACTTCTAGAAAATCATTATTCAATCCATATGGGATTAATGTCTCATATTTGAATATCCAGCGCGTTTCTTCCTTGGGGTGATTTCAACTTTAAATCCACCCCCTCTCCTCTCCTTCTTTAACCTTTTCTAACCCCCAGAAATCCAGACCAGCTGGATCGTGCGCATGTTTCTCTTAGAAATGCAGTGACCGGTTCTGCAGCTCTTAACCCTTTCTGATGTTTCCAACGTGTTCCCCCAGT
Organism: Leptobrachium leishanense; assembly: GCA_009667805.1. Taxonomy (NCBI): domain Eukaryota; kingdom Metazoa; phylum Chordata; class Amphibia; order Anura; family Megophryidae; genus Leptobrachium; species Leptobrachium leishanense. The sequence goes on from CM019074.1 coordinate 3,405,462, forward strand.
CTCGTTGCCAGAGGCCTAGACGTCCTACCTATATAATGCAGCCCACATGGCCGGTTAGACCATACATCACATATTTACACGTGCACTCGTGACCCCTTTAAGTTTGACTAAGACAAGGTCACGGGTTTTTATCCCCGGAAAGAGTTTCCCCTTTTATTGCGCTGCTTATTATTTATTCTGACAATACGGTCTTTTACGTTTTTGCTCCGACAGATAAATACTGGCTTTTCTGGGATCATTTCATGCAATATCAGATCTTTTCTCACAATTTCCCAGTAATTGCGAATAATTTTCCTGATTCTCTTATTCCCTGAACTATAATTGTATATGAGCGGAGCCGCGCGCGTCATAAGAGCGAAACGGGGAATATACCGTATTGCGTCATTATTCTCTCCCATTGTTTTTTATGCCTGTACGTCTGCAAGGAACCGCTAAAAAGAGGACGGGGTCATCTTTGAAAGGACCCACTGCCAGAACATTCAGCCTTAACCCTTTAGGCTCCGATCCACCTGTGAGGAACTCACCCCTCCACCAGGGCCACAGGACCCACCTGCACCAGGGCCACAGGACCCACCTGCACCAGGGCCACAGGACCCACCTGCACCAGGGCCACAGGACCCACCTGCACCAGGGCCACAGGACCCACCTGCACCAGGGCCACAGGACCCACCTGCACCAGGGCCACAGGACCCACCTGCACCAGGGCCACAGGACCCACCTGCACCAGGGCCACAGGACCCACCTGCACCAGGGCCACAGGACCCACCTCCACCAAAGCCACAGGACCCACCTGCACCAGGGACCAGACCTCCCACCAAGACATGGAGAGAAGGGGATTGGAGCGAGTTAGAACGCATTTGCCTCTCACTGTCTTTGACCCCCCCCTCCAGATTTACACAATGTGTTTGGGGTGTACGATTGTCTTTATAAAGGCTCCTCCATATATTCAGGGTGTGTTTTTAGGGGTTCCTCCATATATTCAGGGTGTGTGGGTGTGTTTTTAGGGGTTCCTCCATATATTCAGGGTGTGTGGGTGTGTTTTTAGGGGCTCCTCCATATATTCAGGGTGTGCGGGTGTGTTTTTAGGGGTTCCTCCATATATTCAGGGTGTGCGGGTGTGTTTTTAGGGGCTCCTCCATATATTCAGGGTGTCTTTTTAGGGGCTCCTCCATATATTCAGGGTGTGTGGGTGTGTTTTTAGGGGCTCCTCCATATATTCAGGGTGTGTGGGTGTGTTTTTAGGGGTTCCTCCATATATTCAGGGTGTGCAGGTGTCTTTTTAGGGGCTCCTCCATATATTCAGGGTGTGCGGGTGTCTTTTTAGGGGCTCCTCCATATATTCAGGGTGTGCGGGTGTCTTTTTAGGGGCTCCTCTATGTTCAGGGTGTGCGGGTGTCTTTTTTTCGAAGCTCCCCCATCTATTCGGGGTGTAGGGACACTTACATGCAGTGATTTTGGAAGGGTATATGGGGTGTAAGGGGCCCTGTTAAAACAGTGGCCCCGAGTGCTTCCTGGATGTGGAAGTCTTGTGGGAAGATGCATTGACCTGACACTGGGATTCCATGGAGGGTTTGCGCTTCCAGTCCATGATTTCGCTCCCCAGTCTCGCTCCCCAGTCTCGCTCCGCTCCCGGCGTATTCTCCTGCTTGTATATTGAGCCCATGTTTGTCTGTTTATCTTGAAGCGCATAGCGGTTTAGACTTTGTGCAGTGTCACATTAACCTCGTCCTGGTCAGGATGGATTTAACTGCTTCCAGTTCCAAGAGAAGATCGCTGAATTCCTGTAACTTGTGATTTATCTTTAGGGATGTGGAAACTTAAAAATAAATTTCTATTTTATACTCCCTTACACCATCCCCATTGGTTACAATCGCAATCTCCCTCATTGCTGGCGTTTTCCATATATGAGGGAGATTGCGATTGTAACCAATGGGGATGGTGTAAGGGAGTATAAAAATGTCAAAAGTAGATGGAATTGCATTATTATTTTGCCCCTGAGGAAGTCTGTTGTTTTGCAGGTGAAACGCGTCGGGGTCTTGGGCGTTTTTTAGCATAATAGTTAAGAATAAATATCTTTTTATTTTGAAAACCTTGTGGTGTTTTCCTGCCACAAAAACATCCACCACGACTCCCATTGGCGCATTATGGAAGCCAAATGCATCCAGATTTAGCGCATCTACTCCAAGGACACGATTCATCATCTCAGTGAGTTCTATTCACTAGATCTGACTCCGGGGACATAGATCTTCCTATTTCTTTTTGGCTTTAAAGGAGAAAGTGAACCGTCTCCTGGAAGATTGTCCTGAGAAGTTAAGTATTTGTATACACCAAACTGTTTCGTTACAACTTGTGTAGTGTAGGAGCCGCACATTGCGCAGCGCTACAGGACTCACACCCTGTACGTACACAAGTTGCGTAGCGCCTGTGCAGAGCGATGGATCGGAGCCACATGCACAGCATCTGATCCATCGCTGCCTCTGGGAACGCTCGCTACAGCGATCGGTATCACAGGGTGACGTCACCGCTCTGTGTGTGACATCACTAGTGACCGATCTGGTGACTGGCAGCCGGGAAATTCTAAATCCTGACTGCTGGTGACACTGGGGGGGGGGGGGGACTCCTTCACTTCACCCAGCAATTTTTCCAGATGGGGGAAGGGGGGGGCACTACTTACATCATAGCGTGTCCCTTTAAGCTTAAGGTGGGAAATCACAGCTGAATCTAGATATTGGTGGAGGGAGGTTTAGATGTTTGTGGTTACGTTTTAATGAAGCTGCAGTGACGGATTTACTGTATATTTTGTAATGATCTCTTTAATAATGCGGATCATTGTGATGAAAGTGTCGGAGCTTCTCGTCTTGTATAATGTGAAGAGCGGGATCGACACCAAGGATTACGGCCCAACAAGGGTGTCAAGAGGTGGGGGGGGGGAGATGCCATTCAAAGGTTTAATGATACAGAAAACACACCTAAAAGAAAAACAGGTAACACTACAGATGAGTAACGCACAAATCCTAATTCCCATTTATTCTGCAGGGCCGTAACTTCAACAGTCACCAGTTTAATCGATAATCCACGTAATCCTTTTATTTCTGCACCGACACAATTTGAAGATACAATGTTTCCTTCCCCTAGGTGTGATCCAGCGCCTCATCCCAAAATAACCCTCTGTATAATGAAGTGTAGCGGCGGGTGTGAGGCCGCTCCGGCATGCTGCAGCTGTGGGCTCCTTTCTTCAGAGGGTTTTGTGGGGGCCTGCTTTACGGTGGGGCCTGCTTTACAGTGGGGGCCTGCTTTACGGTGGGGCCGCTCAGGTCTCACAGGGCTTTAGCTCATTTGTGTCATTACAGGAACAACTGCTCCATATGCAAATCAGACGCCGTCACCCAGAAAGGGCGGCCAGGACTGAAACGCCAAGGACGTCATCCCTGCACGAGAGGTGCAGCAACCCCCCCCCCCCCCAATGATTATTTCATCCTGGTTAGGCCTCGTCAGGAGGGTATAGCTGACAACCCTCTAGGCACATCAAGCAAAGGGTTCACGTCTGGATTACCCTGTAGATTTATAGATTGTTGTGGGTTGCTGCACCTGCAGGGATGACGTCCTTGGCGTTTCAGTCCTGGCCGCCCTTTCTGGGTGACAGCGTGTGATTTGCAGATGGAGCAGTTGTTCCTGTAATGACACAATCGAGATAAAGCCTTGTGAAACCTGAGCGGCCCCACCGTAAAGCAGGCCCCCACCGTAAAGCCGCCCCCACCGTAAAGCCGGCCCCACCGCAGAGCCGGCCACACCGCAGAGCAGGCCACTAGCGCCGATGCTCGTCCTCAAGACCCTCACAAACCTCTCTTTCTCATTTTTTTGGGATAGACCGATTAACAGGAGCTGACATTCAGCAAATTACTGATAATCGGTATTGGCCTTTATATTTGGAGATTTATATATATTTTGAACCCCTCGTGTCTCCGGTGCTTTACGTCCTACAGCAGGATCAGCAACTTGGTCCCACCAAATGTTTTGGAACTATATTTCCCATGATGCTCCACCAACCTAATGAGTAGCTGAGCATCATGGGAGATGTAGTTCCAAACCATCTGGAGGGCCGTGGCTGCCAACACGGACAGGGTCATATGAGGGATCCATGCAGAGGCCAGAGTCTGGACACGGCCAAAATAAAAGCTTAAATAATAATCCTTTTTCATGAACCTGAATAAAAAGAAGTGGACGCGGTGCGATGTTTAACCTTTTATTAGACGCTTTCAGTTGATACAGATTCACACATCTGACATTATGTATCAGCTCCGGAAATAATGATCTTGTTCTGTCCCAGGTATTTTGGATAAAAACACATTCCCAGCCGTTAATTAAGAGACACAGCAGGGAGGAATTATTAACCCATGAACTGCCAAATACTTACAGTGCTGCTAAGAAACCAGACGCCTGCTTTAACCTAATCCTAAAGAAACCCTGAACCTGTAAAATCTATATATTAGTCTCGCTCTCTGCTTCCCGTGTTCCGCCCGGTCACTGTCTCCAAATGCATATATACAAAAAACCGTAGCGGAGCTGAAACGTCAACACGTGTGGGAATTTTAAATGGAAGAAAGAAAATTAGAATTTTAACCCTAGAGTGACGCTACGCTTTTTCTCCCATTGTACAGCGCTACGGAACTTGTTGGTGCTTTATAAATACTTGTAACTGTGTATAGAAGTCTCCGTTTTCCAGGGGATGTTCCTGGGATTGCGGTCGGTGTCCTGTGGGTTCATTGTAGTGGTCTCGCCAGGTCGGCCATGTTTTTCTGGACACCTATTAATGTTTCATGCAGAGGGGGAGCACAGGGAAAAGTGCTGCCCTGCCATGTGTATAATTCATAGGAAATCCAGACAGGTCACCTGGGATTGCTCACCTGCAGTGTATGGCTTGTACATGTGGTATTTTCCATGCACTGCCCATCCGCATGAATACCCTATACCTGTCCAGGAAAACATGGCCGCCCTAGTCCCGAGGCAACACCCCAGGATCACAAGACTTGCAGTTCGGAGTTACAGAATGTTTAACCCCTAGGACACCGAGCACTAACCCAGGAACCTGCCAGAATGTCAGAAGAAATCCATTCATGATCCAAGTAGGAATGTGCCGCGATCTGTCGCAGAGAAGGGATTCCCCCAGGTATTTGCATGTTCGTCGCGCGCTCCGGTCTGTGTTTTTGTCCTTTTTGGATCCGGAGCAGTAGATGACGTGTGAAAGGCTGAAGGTGATGGACGGCTTTGGGCTGGCGTCAGACTGAGCGTGCTATGTGCGCCCGTACTGATGTGCTTACTGGCGTCCGTCACAGCGTTTTGACGCTGCAGCGGGGCCGGTCACACGCTTGTGCGCGCGTACGGAATGCGTGCACAACAAGCGTCCCTTTTCCAAGCCTCTCCGGCAAAGTGTTAGGACGCGCATTGACGGAGCTGCAAAGCGGGATCCTCCATAGGAGGCAGTGAGTGCGCTCAGCGAGACGGGCATCGAGTGGCAGGAACGTCCACTCTCACAGACATTCCTTCCACTCTCCAAAGACGCTCGTCTGACCCAGCCGTGTAATCGTGTATAGACGGGTCCCTGCGTGTCCTTTTATTTGTCTTCACTTGGTTATTTACAATTAGGGACATAATAATCCCGACACGTTTGTAGAAGATACGTAACCCGCCGGGTATATATGTATATGTGACACTTCCTGTAGAAATAGACCCGAGCTTTGGGGATTTTATCATTTAACAATTATTCCGATAAACTAATCGTGCGCGGACTCTGATCTGTGCGTTACGCGGCGGTGACTTTCCTCTTTGTCCTAGATGTGCAGCGACACACGGGACCTTCCCACACACAGAATACACCCGGGGGTAAATCTTCTCCCTGGATTCTTCTGATCACAAGCAGCAGTGCATTAATGCCAGCTATTCATTTCTCCCAATAAAGCGGGCGACGCTGGTGGGATTGGGCTAAAGCGGGCGACGCTGGTGGGATTGGGTTAAAGCGGGCGGCGCTGGTGGGATTGGGTTAAAGCGGGCGACACTGGTGGGATTGGGTTAAAGCGGGCGACGCTGGTGGGATTGGGTTAAAGCGGGCGACGCTGGTGGGATTGGGTTAAAGCGGGCGACGCTGGTGGGATTGGGTTAAAGCGGCGACGCTGGTGGGATTGGGTTAAAGCGGGCGACGCTGGTGGGATTGGGTTAAAGCGGGCGACGCTGGTGGGATTGGGTTAAGCGGGCGACGCTGGTGGATTGGGTTAAAGCGGGCGACGCTGGTGGGATTGGGTTAAAGCGGGCGACGCTGGTGGGATTGGGTTAAAGCGGGCGACGCTGGTGGGATTGGGTTAAAGCGGGCGACGCTGGTGGGATTGGGTTAAAGCGGGCGACGCTGGTGGGATTGGGTTAAAGCGGGCGACGCTGGTGGGATTGGGTTAAAGCGGGCGGCGCTGGTGGGATTGGGTTAAAGCGGGCGGCGCTGGTGGGATTGGGTTAAAGCGGGCGGCGCTGGTGGGATTGGGTTAAAGCGGCGGCGCTGGTGGGATTGGGTTAAAGCGGGCGGCGCTGGTGGGATTGGGTTAAAGCGGGCGGCGCTGGTGGGATTGGGTTAAAGCGGGCGCGCTGGTGGGATTGGGTTAAGCGGGCGGCGCTGGTCGGATTGGGTTAAAGCGGGCGGCGCTGGTGGGATTGGGTTTAAGCGGGCGGCGCTGGTGGGATTGGGTTAAAGCGGGCGGCGCTGGTCGGATTGGGTTTAAGCGGGCGGCGCTGGTGGGATTGGGTTAAAGCGGGCGGCGCTGGTGGGATTGGGTTAAAGCGGGCGGCGCTGGTGGGATTGGGTTAAAGCGGGCGGCGCTGGTGGGATTGGGTTAAAGCGGGCGGCGCTGGTGGGATTGGGTTAAAGCGGGCGGCGCTGGTCGGATTGGGTTTAAGCGGGCGGCGCTGGTGGGATTGGGTTAAAGCGGGCGGCGCTGGTGGGATTGGGTTAAAAGCGGGCGGCGCTGGTGGGATTGGGTTAAAGCGGGCGGCGCTGGTCGGATTGGGTTTAAGCGGGCGGCGCTGGTCGGATTGGGTTAAAGCGGGCGCGCTGGTCGGATTGGGTTAAGCGGGCGCGCTGGTGGGATTGGGTTAAAGCGGGCGGCGCTGGTCGGATTGGGTTTAAGCGGGCGGCGCTGGTGGGATTGGGTTAAAGCGGGCGGCGCTGGTCGATTGGGTTTAAGCGGGCGGCGCTGGTCGGATTGGGTTAAGCGGGCGGCGCTGGTGGGATTGGGTTAAAGCGGGCGGCGCTGGTCGGATTGGGTTTAAGCGGGCGGCGCTGGTGGGATTGGGTTTAAGCGGGCGGCGCTGGTCGGATTGGGTCCATTCTAACAGGCCTCCTTTTTATTTGCTACAAAATCTGATAACATTTAATCCAATTACCAAACTCCGCCCACCCAGACATCCCGGCAGCGCAATGTCATGATCAACATTTGCCAAACTAGTAAGAACAATATCCATTCACACCATAAACAAGTGCAAACCTCTACCAGATAGAGGCAGATGGACAAGGCCAAGATAACCCACCAGTAATCCTATCAGCAGACCACAACAGATACACATAATAACGATGGAGAATAACAGTCTTTGTACATAACAGATTACACAAACACCTTGCACGCTACAGGCACCGGGCGACTTCAACATAAGAGCGGGCAGGGAAATAATCTAGAACATGAGGCCTGCACCTCCCAAATACATCTCTAGGCCCCTGTACCCCAAGTTCAAAGTGACTACCGTCACAACACGCAATGGCCAAAATAAAGTGTAAGCTCCCTCGTCACGACACGGAAAACCTCCAGAGGGAGAAAAATAAGAATTGTGAGGAAAAAAAGCTACAAAAGTGCAACATGCGACAAAATATATCTCTAAAAATGCAAAAGAAATGCAAGATCTGGAGAGTAGAGTCACTGGTGCTTTTTTAAAGAGCCGGTACCACCAAAAAATGCAACGTCCTTATAGTGTTTATTTTACGTTGCTGCTATGTTACATGTGTTTGTTTTTCTCTTGTATGTTTAGAAAACATTTTCCTCTATATGTGTCACTGGGCGCATCCATTGTGTGATATTTTCCTCTATATGTGTCACTGGGCGCATCCATTGTGTGATATTTTCCTCTATATGTGTCACTGGGCGCATCCATTGTGTGATATTTTGTATCTTTCCATCACTTGCTCCTCACTGTGGCTTTGGTCATAGAATGGGTCAATCACCGACTCACATCATTGTATTGTGTGGGATGTATTCAAAGGACATTACCAGGGGAAAGATTCAAAGACTTTGAAGCTCCCTGTTTTACCTTATTCAGCTGGCAGCTCTTGGGTAGCCTGGAGAAAACAATATACCACTTGCTGCTTTAGATAAACATTCCCTCTTCTGCTGCTTTAGCTGTTAATTACTGTAGACTAGATAAAGAGCCACAAGGCAAATCTTTTGGTAATTGTTGCATCATGAGAAAAATCCACAAATTTTATTATTTTTTTCTTTGAAGTAATCGCATGTAAAAGGGAAAATAACATCTTTTTTTATAATGTGATTATGTTTGCAATGTATTCTCGTTACGGTGTATGTTTGTGTTACTTTAATTTACTTCAGAGCTTTTTTTATATATATTTTGTCACATGTTACACGATTGTTGCAGCTTTTTTCCACAATTCTTCTTTTTCTCCCCCGGCCTTTTTTCCGTGTCGCGGCGACTGAGCTTACACTCATTACGGCCATTGCACATAAAATAATAATCTAATTTTTTGGCTTTGGTGGATTTTCAGCACTTGTGACACAAATGTTTTTCTTGTGCAGGTGTTGGGACTGGCTGCTAGCGCTGCGACGCTCCTCCTGAGAGTGATGGGCGCCCCGCGACGCTCCTCCTGAGAGTGATGGGCGCCCCGCGACGCTCCTCCTGAGAGTGATGGGCGCCCCGCGACGCTCCTCCTGAGAGTGATGGGCGCCCCGCGACGCTCCTCCTGAGAGTGATGGGCGCCCCGCGACGCTCCTCCTGAGAGTGATGGGCGCCCCGCGACGCTCCTCCTGAGAGTGATGGGCGCCCCGCGACGCTCCTCCTGAGAGTGATGGGCGCCCCGCGACGCTCCTCCTGAGAGTGATGGGCGCCCCGCGACGCTCCTCCTGAGAGTGATGGGCGCCCCGCGACGCTCCTCCTGAGAGTGATGGGCGCCCCGCGACGCTCCTCCTGAGAGTGATGGCGCCCCGCGACGCTCCTCCTGAGAGTGATGGGCGCCCCGCGACGCTCCTCCTGAGAGTGATGGGCGCCCCGCGACGCTCCTCCTGAGAGTGATGGGCGCCCCGCGACGCTCCTCCTGAGAGTGATGGGCGCCCCGCGACGCTCCTCCTGAGAGTGATGGGCGCCCCGCGACGCTCCTCCTGAGAGTGATGGGCGCCCCGCGACGCTCCTCCTGAGAGTGATGGGCGCCCCGCGACGCTCCTCCTGAGAGTGATGGGCGCCCCGCGACGCTCCTCCTGAGAGTGATGGGCGCCCCGCGACGCTCCTGAGAGTGATGGGCGCCCCGCGACGCTCCTCCTGAGAGTGATGGGCGCCCCGCGACGCTCCTCCTGAGAGTGATGGGAGTTGTGTCCTGTCTTAATGTCTGTTTTATTTTCCAGCACGATGAAGGTGGATGATTTTATAAAACGACTTTTCCAAATCTACAGACTTGTCGTGGCAGAAGGTTTGGCTCAGGTAGGATTTCTCCCTCTGTTATTGATCTTGTGGGGTTTGACCTGAAACGTTTCCTTTCTGGTGGTTTTATCATTAATGTTTCCAAGCGACGGCGAGAATATCTGTGTTTAGACATGTCGCTTTATTCCCTCATTTAACAAGCCTTTATCACCAGCGACGCAGTGTCTGCTCCTTTGTATGTGACGTATGTGCATCATGTGACCCTTAAATAAAGCAATAAATATGTCATTTAGAACAAGATCAAAGGATATTAAATCCCCGAATTGGGGCCAAATTCCAAACCTGGCGTTTACTTAACCAGAGCCTTTATATTCTATGGACACCAACCTTGGACTAGCTCCTCGATTTCTACATCCATTCCTCCTTCTAACGACTCATTGCTGGGTGTTAGACACCTGTGCACCCCAAATGTAAAGAGGAGCCCCCAAAACAAAGACACCCGCACACCCTGAATGAGGAGCCCCTAAAAACACACCCACACACCCTGAATATATGGAGGAACACCTAAAAACACACCCACACACCCTGAATATATGGAGGAACGCCTAAAAAGCGAGACAGAAGGATATGGGGACTGACTTTACTTTATAGATCAGTGTTTTGTAAATCATCGTGTTCAGATAAAACCCGGCACCATCACCATTGAATAAAGTGCATGGCTTGGTTTCGTGGTGGTGGATTTGCCGCTTCCCATTGGCTGTGAGAGGTTCTCGTTCCTCCCTCCAGGTTTCTGGGAAAATTACGATTAGTGCGTTTTCGGTATATTGTTACAGTGTTTTGATGGTCCCAGTAATGTGTCAGGTGGAGATTGGATGGTGGGAGCCGCACGTGGTCTCTGCTCGCTGTATTCAGTGGTGATGCCGACCAGACCCAAACCCACTGCCGCCGGCGCCGGAGACACAATCAATGAGTAAATAATAGAGGATGGAGCCGGCACAACACGGTCACAGAGTTTAGCCACATCTCCCTTGACTTGGCCGGCACAACCGCAGGGACCTAAATCGATATAAAATGACCCCGTGTTTCTGGGTTCCAGAGATATGATTCAGTGAGCACTATTTAGTTATTAAGCCCCGTTTGTCGTGGATGGGATGGGGTGCAGTTTGCAGGGTGTGGGTAATTCTGGTGAAACCCGTATAGAAAAAAGATGCTGTTTGTTTGTGTTGAAACTGGGAAAACCCTCAGTCACTAAAGGGTTAATCCTGCGGGTTTGCTCTATTCGCGCCTCGTTTGTTCTGTAATGTTATACGGCTGTGCTTTCCTTTTCTTGTTTTGGTTTCCGTCTTGTTGTCTGTATCTGGACTCGGCGTGTCTCCGCCTGTCACCGGGTCACTCCCATCACACCCTCTCCTGGCACCGTCCTCTTAGCTTTTTCCCTGGTTCAGGTATAATATTATTGAAGCTCCTGCTGGGGGTCGCCGGGTCGGCCAAAAAATGTGTCCGGCATAGGACCGGTCCATGAAAAATGTCACCCTGCAGCATGTATAATCCATACACTGCAGGTAAGAATCCCAGGTGACCTGCAGCAAATGAATTATACATGTTACAGGGCTGCCCTCTTCCCTGTGCCCCCCACGTGTCCAGGAAAACAAGGCCGACCTGGCATCCCTGCTCATGCCCCAGCCTCGCCCTGCTCATGCCCCCAGCCTTGCCCTGCTCATGCCCCAGCCTCACCCTGCTCATGCCCCATGCCTCGGCTTGCAGGGTACACAAATCCGTCGCATGGACCCTTGTTTTCCCAGTGTTTTATCGTGGATGGGGTTTATGGATCTCCTCATGCCCTTTGTCCACGTCCTGCCCGCTGGAGCCATTGTAACACTGTATAAACTGTGTCAGTGATTATTTTTCAGGGCCGAAACAGATTGCCGGCAGCTTTTCAGGTCGATACCTGGTGCCGATATTCTGTATGTTTTAAAGCTGTGACAAAATACGACAGAAATCTGACATAATGCCAATAACTGAATCCATTCAATAAAGGGTTAAACGTTGCACCACGTCCACTTCATTTATTCCGTTTAATGGAAAAAACCTTTGTTTTAAATTTAAGCTTCTATTGACTTTTCCAATGATTCCTCATGTGACCCTGTAAGGGGTCGGCTGGCTTGGCCCACCAGATGTTTTGGAACTACATCTCCCATGATGCTCTGCTACTCATTAGGTTAATAGAGCCTCATGGGAAATGTGGTTCCAAACCCTCTGGAGGAATGAGGTTGCTGTTGAACATCCGGTACCAAGGATACAGTGGTTTGATAGACCCTGCATCTCCTGTATGGGGGAATTCCCTGCGCAGCGCGGAATGACGGCCAAGATATCGGCCTGTTACGCGAGAAGCCCCAGATTTGTGGAACTTCCCGCGTCGCGGCTGCAGTGAGACGACACCTCAGCCAATTATCTGCAATATCGGCAAATAAAAGGCCGATACTGATTACCGGTAATTTGCTGAATATCGTCCGTTGATGACCTGTCCGTCCTGAACCCGTTTATATGTGCAGTAAGTCCTGACCCTGGGGGTCCGTGTGCCTCGCGCCCCTCCTAACGCTGTGTTTCTGTGTCTCAGTCGGTGTTTTTAGGCATTAATCGCTCGGATTACATGTTTGACGGCAGAGAAGACGGCACGACGGCCCTGAAACAAATCGAGATCAACACCATCGCCGCCAGTTTCGGAGGGTTAACATCGCGGACTCCTGCCGTGCATCAGTACGTGAGACTGTGTGCAGATTGCGGTGACCCTACCGGATCAGGGTGCAATGCCTTAATACAGGGTTTCCCAGCCTGGCCCTCAGGGGGGTTTTAAAGAGACACACGCTTAAAATTTTAACCCCCCCCCAGCTGTTTTTCCCTTTAAATAATTGACTCTGCAAAATTCTGCACTTTTTTATGAATGTGCCGGACCAGTCCGTCATCTGCCGGAATGAGGGGTAACTGACCGGCGGGATTTTTAAATCCCGCCCGCCAGGTGATGGCTGGGGGGGGGGGGCACTCCTCGCAGCCTGTCCTGGTCAGGGTCTGTAGAGCGTCGCTTTAAGGATCACCTTGGGGAAATACAGACTGAATCCTGCAATCACTGAGCAGCAAATCGTATCACCTGTGCTTCACACACCCTGCAAACCTGGCCTGTCGGGGTCACCTGAGGACAGGCTTGGGAAACGCTGCTTTACTTAACAGGAACACGACGTGTTTGTTTTGGGACTCGCTGCCTCCGGGCGGTATTTGTACAGACAGTCCTGAACTCGCCTCTATTGTCTCAAATTCCACCTTGCGAGATGATTGTGTAGAGCAGGGCTGTCACCCCCCCCCCCGACTCCCATCATTCTCTGGCCATCTGTTCTACTGAAAGAATTCTGGGAATTGTAGGCATATGGGGGCTGTGAGTTTGACAGGCCTGGTGCAGAATGTCCCTTAAACCAGTCCTGTCTGATTTGGTCGCACTGTGTAGAGCTTCCCTTAAATCAACCTTATCCGAGAGGGGGCTTAGAGGGCTGATTTAGCCATCCAGTTGCAGGGGCATAGGGGATTGCTGCAGACATGGCAAGCGGCCGTTTGCTCCTCTGTGTAGGACACGAAGACCTGCCAAGTCACTCACTACGCACTATGAGACAGTATTTAGAGATTCTTCCTGGGCACTCAGTCGGTCATTGGGAGAAATCTCTAAATATCCCCCCCCAGTCAATACACAGAGAACTGAAACTGCCCCATTCCCCTCCAAAATACATGCTGCTCCTCTCTTGCGGGCACTGTCTGGATAATTGGGGCTTTGACATGTGGGGGGCACTGAGGCTGAGGATCTCTGGGCTGACAGGTGGGGGGCACTGGGGCTGAGGAGCTCTGGGCTGACAGGTGGGGGGCACTGGGGCTGAGGAGCTCTGGGCTGACAGGTGGGGGGCACTGGGGCTGAGGAACTCTGGGCTGACAGGTGGGGGCACTGGGGCTGAGGAGCTCTGGGCTGACAGGTGGGGGCACTGGGGCTGAGGAGCTCTGGGCTGACAGGTGGGGGCACTGGGGCTGAGGAGCTCTGGGCTGACAGGTGGGGGTCACTGGGGCTGAGGAGCTCTGGGCTGACAGGTGGGGGTCACTGGGGCTGAGGAGCTCTGGGCTGATGGGTGGGGGTCACTGGGGCTGAGGAGCTCTGGGCTGATGGGTGGGGGCACTGGGGCTGAGGAGCTCTGGGCTAACAGGTGGGGGGCACTGGGGCTGAGGAGCTCTGGGCTGACAGGTGGGGGGCACTGGGGCTGAGGAGCTCTGGGCTGACAGGTGGGGGGCACTGGGGCTGAGGAGCTCTGGGCTGACAGGTGGGGGCACTGGGGCTGAGGAGCTCTGGGCTGACAGGTGGGGGCACTGGGGCTGAGGAGCTCTGGGCTGATGGGTGGGGGTCACTGGGGCTGAGGAGCTCTGGGCTGATGGGTGGGGGCACTGGGGCTGAGGAGCTCTGGGCTGATGGGTGGGGGCACTGGGGCTGAGGAGCTCTGGGCTGACTGGTGGGGGCACTGGGGCTGAGGAGCTCTGGGCTGACTGGGGGTCACTGGGGCTGAGGAGCTCTGGGCTGACTGGTGGGGGTCACTGGGGCTGAGGAGCTCTGGGCTGACTGGTGGGGGGCACTGGGGCTGAGGAGCTCTGGGCTGACTGGTGGGGGGCACTGGGGCTGAGGAGCTCTGGGCTGACTGGTGGGGGGCACTGGGGCTGAGGAGCTCTGGGCTGATGGGTGGGGGCACTGGGGCTGACAAGTGGAGAGGTTCCCCAGGTAATGATCCCCATTCTTGGTGCACATCGTGGTGTTGCTGCTGGACACGCCGTCTGGTCGGCCAGATTGAGTTCTCATTGCAACAAGCTAAGGGCCGCTTCCCCTTTAAATCCAGTGTTTCCTTTATTCAAAGTAAGAGCAAACACAGAGAAGTGTCCGACTCCGACCAGGACAGTGACACCCCCCCCCCCCCCCCCCCCGTTGCGTGTTGCCCGACCTCTGGATTCCGGTGCAAAAACACAGAAAAGTAAACTGCTTCTTAACGAATAAAATTCCCCCCTCTTCTTCATTTGAGGCCGTCGACTCCCGCCCCCCCCTGCAATTTTAGGGTTTTATTCGCTAAGCTCTGCTGTTTGCATAAACAGTGAAACAGTAAAAGTCCCCATTGTTGCCACTTTGCACTTACAGTGAACTTTGGACATTCAGAGAAGGATTTTTTTGCCCCGTGTTTTTTTTTTTTTTTTCCAGTTTTGGGTCGTTCGTTATTTTACCGCAATTCGTATTTTCAGACCCATCTGAAGTTTCTGACGGCCGGTTATCGTTTTCGGATGCCATTTTTACGAGTTTAGTATTTTTGGATCCGTTTGTTTTTCGTTTTTGAATTATTTCGTATTTTGGGTTGATTTCGTTTTTGTTAATTATTTCAGAACGTGACACAGATCACTACCAATAAGGCCGGCGGCAGACGAACGCAGTGATCACGTCCGCGTAGCGTTCTGTGTGCGTGATGATGAGATGTCAGACGCAGCGCATTTGCGACGTCCAGCACCTTGACGCACACAATGGCTTTTCATCTCCTTTTCAAATTTTATAATTTTTCATATTAATTTAATTTCCCATAATTCACTTTTTTTTCTACGTCCGTCAACAAAAACTGACCGTGTGGTGTCTACAGTATCTTCCGTCAGTACGTCTGTCTGTCCGTCCGTCCGTTGTGCACGCAGAGTGCGCTCTGACTGCGTTCGTCTGACAGCCTAAAATGAAAATACCAGTCGTCAACCACTTATTTTTTTTTCCACTTGCAGCAAAAAGTCTCTTTTCTAGGAATCTTTTAGGCATTTTGTGGGTTATATTTTAGGTTAATTTATTTTAAAATGAGGCTTTTTTTCCATTCGGCAATGAATTGAATAGATCCTAGCAGAGTTATTCAGAGAAAGGTGAAAACCAGGAGAACAATCTAGACCAAATAGCCAATTTGGAAAGTGAGATAAATGGGAGAATTTTACTGGTTTGACTATTTTGACCTAGAATTTTCACTTCTCCAGTCATTCTCCTGAATTTCACCTTTCTTTAAATAGACCTGTATGTTTCAGCACTATGGTGAGCTCCGTAGCTCTCCATGGTGCTACACTGCTGATCTGAAACATACAGGGTTATTCGAAGAGATCCAAACTGTGGCCGAAAAGGTAACCGAACAGTGAAATTCAGGGTACGGTTACCTTTCCTGGCCATTCGACTATTCAGAGAGCAGGCAGTTCGCCAAATGTTGGCGAATTGCCTGCACATACGGTGCCTGTTCGAGGGCAGTGAAATCCCCATAGAGAAGCAATGCTTTGTCTATTCAGAGAACACAAACCAGCAGTGAAAAGTTGCTGAATTTCCCTGCTGTTCGGTGGTTTCATTCGACAGGTTTATTCAGACGAATCCCATAGGCTTCAATGTTAAAAATATTCCCGATTTAATGCAATATCTAATAAACCGTTTATTATATTCTGCAGTAAACAGATTTAGATATAGATTTTTTGTGGATCTTTTAGGCATTTTTTGTTTTTTTCTGAACGTTTTTGTTCGTTTTTTTGTAACAGCCCTTTTTATTATCATTCATTGGATTTTATATGTAAATTTCAGACATTTTCGTTCTGTAGTTTCTTTGCAAACAGCGTTTCAATTTTCAAACATTCAAGCGTACTGTTCCATCCCCCCCCCACTCCATTCGTCTGCGGTGTCAGGTTTCTCCGGTGTGTTCGGCGGGGTTAATCCAGATATTTTTGCGGGTTTTGGTGTGCGTTCGCCGGGTTTTGCTTTGAGTGTTCGGCGGGTTTGCGGCGGCTTTTCCCTGCACTGCGACGACCCTGTGGTGCTTGCGGAATATGCCGCAGGGTCGCTGAAATGGGATCGCTGAATCGCACCGAATTGAAGAGAATGAAAAGTCACCAAATGTGCAGTGACTTTTCGATTCTCTTTGAATAACCCTGATAGTATTCAGATCAGCAGGGCAGCACCATGGAGAGCTACGGAGCTCACCATGGTGCTGAAAGATAGTATCTATTCAATTCATTGCCGAACGGGAAAAAGAAGCCTTGTTGTTTTAAAATAAATTAGGAACAATAAAATTTCACCCAAAATTTTTTTTTCACTTGCTGCAAAAAGTCAAAACTATTTTAATAAAAAGGAATTTATTTATTTTAACCTGAAACCTATAGGCGAATCCTATAGGTTTCAATGTTTAAAAATCCCCCCTTTTTTTTCTTAATTAAAAAAAGATCTTCCTTATTTACATTGAAACCTGTTTTAAACCTTTCAAATAGAAACCCCGACAATCAGGGCATTTCACCGGAATTTTCGGTGCACTTTGGCGTTCTGTGAATAGAAGACACAATACTCTTCACTAGTGACTTGCTCCGTGTTTCTCCTGTATTTGGTGAATTGACAGTTTAGTGAACAAATTGCCCTGAATTTGCAGATTCGGTGAAATTCACCATTCGGCGCGATTCAGGGCCAATTTAGAGGTTTGAGAATAATTGTCCAGACATTGTTACACTATGAGTTGTATTTCTTTATTTTGACAGGGATCGTCCTTTTTAGTGTCGCGACGTTTTCCCTCCAGGGATTTCACACGATATTATAACTCTATACACAATGTGGTTTTATTTTCTTTCATTTCACTTTCTGTGTTTTTTTCACAATTAATTTCATATTACATGAAAACTCAAGGTGCCAAAACCAGCGTAAACCACCCAGATTCCTTAAATTTCACCAGGAGAAAAAAAAATACGGATCCCAAGCTGCAATATGGCGATGTAGTAGCGCTATTTGGCCAGTAGATGGCACCACCTGCCGTGAAATAATGCACTTCAGATATTTGAGTCTATATTTGAAGCACAGTTTTAATCTATGTTTAAGGCAAACTTGTTTTCCATTAATCCGGTGGGTCCTGGTGATGGATTTATAACGGAGGGGGGGGGGCACACAACAAACTGCATGTCCAGTGGGTTATCCTGCTGCTGCTCATGGACCGGGGGGGGGGGACTCTTGCAGTGTGTTCAAACACAAAACCGATGAGAATCCAGGCTCCAAAAAGCAGATTAAAAAGAAAATGTATTTCGTGACCTGCCACGTTTCGGCTGGAGTCGCTCTTTTTGAAGCCTTGAAAAATGTTGATTCCTGCCCAAATGTTGCAGGATGTGAAATTAAAGGTTCCTTTTAATCTGCTTTTTAGAGAACCTGGATTTATGGAAACCACTGGGTAGTAAAGGGGTTAAAGTCCATAGAGCAGGCCTGCAGCAGCTGGCTCTATTCCTTCCTGCCGATTTGTCCGTCGCCGGGTGAAAGTTGTGACATATATTGCACGGATTTAAGACTTTTCTGACCTTCATGCTGCGTTTCCCCTTTATCCCCCTGTCTGTTCAGGCACGTCTTGAAGATGTTGGGGCTCACGAATGAGGCGAGGAATATATTGCCTAACAATCCATCTTGCGGCATCGCCCGCGGCATCGCCAAGGCCTGGGAGCTCTACGCATCCGAGAAGTACGTTAAAAGCAGATTTATTGCTGTGTGCGACGTTCACTGCGCCGTGTGTGTCCTATTACAAAAACTTAAACTCCGGTATTGGTGATCAATTGGTTTCAATCGTATGTATCCGACTGATCTCAATATGTGTCCATTTCTGACAGCACTTCCCTCCCCCACCCAGTCACGTGCGGGTTAACCCAAGGCTCGATACTCGGCCCCTGCTGTTCACAATATTCATAAATGATCTGCCTAACGTCTGCAAAGCCTCAACTGTACACATGTACGCAGACGCCACCGTAACCTATACCAGCAAATCTCCCACAGCTGGAGGCCGTGCTGCAAGAACAATTCAGAGGGAGAAAAGTGGATCAAAGATAACTAAATACTGACACAACTGTTATAATGCGCTTGGAAACAAAACCTAAACTACATAAATTACAAACTCCCATCTACATCTCAGGACAATATCAAATGGCACGCTGACCACAGTCACTTCTCTCAAATACCTAGGTATGTGGTTGGACCCTAATCTATCCTTTGGCCCCACATCGAAAAACTCTCATCTAAACTCTACCCCAAACTAGGTGCCCTGTACAGAAACAAATCCTGCCTGAGCCCCGCGGTAACAAAGCAGATTGTACAACAAATGCTTATGCTGGCTATTGATTACGGAGATGTAGTGTATGCAGCCGCCCCGCAAACACATCTTCATAAACTTACTACACTGTATAACTCATTCTGCCGGTTTGTGCTACAATGTATCTACATGACCCACCACTGTGACATGTTAAAAGAACTAAACTGTCCTAGGCTGGAATTTAGATGCACTCTTCACCTTTCCAACCTGGTGTTTAAGAGCTTTTCTGGGAAGCTGCCACCCTATCTGAATAGACTGCTTCCCCCAGCAGTTCCCTCATCCTATAACCTCCGATCCAGGACCTGCACCTTACTTACAATACCACAATACAAAAAGACAGTGACTCCATCCTCATTTTCCTACAGAGCACCACAATTATGGAATAACCTCCCAGACGCCATCAAATCTTCCCCCAGGCTAAAGTCCCTTAAAAGAGCTCTATTAACATACCTCAATACAGAATGCACCTGTAAACATGTAACACAGTGACTATATACAGAATGCGCCTGTAAACATGTAACGCAGTGACTATATACAGAATGCACCTGTAAACATGTAACACAGTGACTATATACAGAATGCGCCTGTAAACATGTAACACAGTGACTATATACAGAATGCACCTGTAAACATGTAACAGTGACTATATACAGAATGCACCTGTAAACATGTAACACAGTGACTATATACAGAATGCGCCTGTAAACATGTAACACAGTGACTATATACAGAATGCGCCTGTAAACATGTAACACAGTGACTATATACAGAATGCACCTGTAAACATGTAACACAGTGACTATATACAGAATGCACCTGTAAACCTGTAACACAGTGACTATATACAGAATGCACCTGTAAACCTGTAACACAGTGACTATATACAGAATGAGCCTGTAAACATGTAACACAGTGACTATATACAGAATGCGCCTGTAAACCTGTAACACAGTGACTAGATTTGCTACAATTCAATGTTCTTGAATTCAGGACAAACTGAAAACCAGAGAAAACTCAATGTATCCTGTCACGACCACTACGCGCGCTGCTGCGAAAGACGCCGGGTTAAGCCGCTCACTATCTGTCTATCCTAGACCCAGATAATCACGCGCGCTTATCTACCCGTCCCGGCCACACTTTCTCTCACAACAGGCACGTAGAGCGCGATATAGTGATCCCAGGATTGCAACGCAGTACAAATCTTCTCTTGAAGCGGGTAATGACTACATCTCCCACAATCCATGAGCTCACTTTCCTACTCTATTAGTAACGCTGCCACCAGTCCTCATGGACACTACGCGCGTCGCAACAGGAGACGCAGGGCTAAGCAACCGCACTATCTGCCTACCCTAGACTCTGACTACAGATCCCACAATCCCTGCCGTCTGATGACCACAACTCGCAATTTCTTATATATAACCGAGCTTAAAGCAAATAGCAATACTCCCAATCTCTTAGTTAGCGTGGATCTCATCAGTCAGAATCAGAACAATAAATACGTTTTATTTATGATCTAAAAAAATCACAGTGCATTGTTATAGGAAAAATTATAACTAGAATAAATCAATTAATTACACACTACACAGCAAATAAAAGAAAAAGAGTAAACCACAGAGCAATTACTTACGAAGAGTTACTCCTTAAGCTAGCATCAATGGTCTCCTGGAGCCTGGAGATACAGCATGGACAGATCAGTCCTCTTTAGAAGGTACCCCAAGTGTTCAGCCAAAGCACATGGCCAGTTTTCTGAATTTATTAATTTCCTGAACCTTCCAACCCCCACCCCCACCCCCAAATGGCCCAGGCTCCAGCACTACATATCCCAGAGTGTCCATCTCTCCCCCAGGGATCAAGGATGTGCTTCCTGTCTTTGAAGATAGGGCCTAAATCTTGGTGCCGGGTCGGCTCCCAAGGTGTGAACAATATGTCAGTGTACAAAAGACATTCCATTTTACAGCTACGTGTTCTATCCTCCCCCCAAGGGAGAAAGCTGACCAGTTTAATTCCATTTTAGCAGGTCTTCCTCACCAGCTGTGGACACAGGGATACGCTTCCCATTATATATATATATATTATATAATGACACATATACACAGGCAGACCCTGATAAAGATAGAAATACAGATCTAATCTGCCACATATCCGTCCTGCTAAAACACTTAATAAATAAATCCTGCTGTCCCCCCCCCCCCCCCGCGGGTTTATTTACAGGGAGAATTCCCATGTAATCAGTTTTTTTCTCCTGGTTTACCCGACGCGTTTCGCTCGGCTGTCTCTGCGCGTTTTGGGATCCAGTAAATCTCTTTAACGTTTTTGCGTCCCGCTGTCACAGGGCCGTCGTGATGTTCCTGGTTGAAACCACACAGAGGAACATATTCGATCACCGCTACGTGGAAAATGAGCTGTGGAATCGGTAAGTTTCTGGAAACAGATGAATTCCTCCTCAAACGCTCTGTAAGCTCATACTGCGAGAAGCCGGTGACCGGTATGCGCGGCATGTTTTATATTCCTGTGATTGTGACGCTCACCAGATCCCCGGGAAGGAACACAACCAATATCCGAGGCACCAATTAAATGGCTCCGTGCCCCGTCTTGTAGAGAGCAGCTTGCTGATTGGCTGCTTTGACTCCTCCTCCATTGAGTATCTGCAAGGAATGCTGGTCCTGCCTAAATATTAATCGGCCTGCGTGGGGGGAGCTGTAATACAGAGAGCGAGGCCTGCGTCGGGGAGCTGTAATACAGAGAGCGAGGCCTGCGTGGGGGGAGCTGTAATACAGAGAGCGCGGCCTGCGTCGGGGAAGTTGTAATACAGAGAGCGAGGCCTGCGTTGGTGAAGCTGTAATACAGAGAGCGAGGCCTGCGTGGGGGGAGCTGTAATACAGAGAGCGCGGCCTGCGTCGGGGAAGTTGTAATACAGAGAGCGAGGCCTGCGTTGGTGAAGCTGTAATACAGAGAGCGAGGCCTGCGTGGGGGGAGCTGTAATACAGAGAGCGAGGCCTGTGTGGGGGAAGCTGTAATACAGAGAGCGAGGCCTGTGTCGGGGAAGCTGTAATAGAGAGAGCGAGGCCTGTGTCGGGGAAGCTGTAATAGAGAGAGCGAGGCCTGTGTCGGGGAAGCTGTAATACAGAGAGCGAGACCTGCGTGGGGGGAGCTGTAATACAGAGAGCGAGGCCTGCGTCGGGGAAGCTGTAATACAGAGAGCGAGGCCTGCGTCGGTGAAGCTGTAATACAGAGAGCGAGGCCTGCGTCGGTGAAGCTGTAATACAGAGAGCGAGGTCTGCGTCGGTGAAGCTGTAATACAGAGAGCGAGGCCTGCGTGGGGGAAGCTGTAATAGAGAGAGCGAGGCCTGTGTCGGGGAAGCTGTAATACAGAGAGCGAGGCCTGTGTGGGGGAAGCTGTAATACAGAGAGCGAGGCCTGCGTGGGGGAAGCTGTAATACAGAGAGCGAGGCCTGCGTGGGGGAAGCTGTAATACAGAGAGCGCGGCCTGCGTCGGGGAAGCTGTAATACAGAGAGCGAGGCCTGTGTCGGGGAAGCTGTAATACAGAGAGCGAGGCCTGTGTCGGGGAGCTGTAATACAGAGAGCGAGGCCTGCGTCGGGGAAGCTGTAATACAGAGAGCGAGACCTGCGTGGGGGGAGCTGTAATAGAGAGAGCGAGGCCTGCGTGGGGGAAGCTGTAATACAGAGAGCGAGGCCTGTGTCGGGGAAGCTGTAATACAGAGAGCGAGACCTGCGTGGGGGGAGCTGTAATACAGAGAGCGAGGCCTGCGTCGGGGAAGCTGTAATAGAGAGAGCGAGGCCTGCGTGGGGGAAGCTGTAATACAGAGAGCGAGGCCTGCGTCGGTGAAGCTGTAATACAGAGAGCGAGGCCTGTGTCGGTGAAGCTGTAATACAGAGAGCGAGGCCTGTGTCGGGGAAGCTGTAATACAGAGAGCGAGGCCTGCGTCGGGGAAGCTGTAATACAGAGAGCGAGGCCTGCGTCGGGGAAGCTGTAATACAGAGAGCGAGGCCTGCGTCGGGGAAGCTGTAATACAGAGAGCGAGGCCTGTGTCGGTGAAGCTGTAATACAGAGAGCGAGGCCTGTGTCGGTGAAGCTGTAATACAGAGAGCGAGGCCTGTGTCGGTGAAGCTGTAATACAGAGAGCGAGGCCTGTGTCGGTGAAGCTGTAATACAGAGAGCGAGGCCTGCGTGGGGGAAGCTGTAATACAGAGAGCGAGGCCTGTGTCGGTGAAGCTGTAATACAGAGAGCGAGGCCTGCGTCGGTGAAGCTGTAATACAGAGAGCGAGGCCTGTGTCGGTGAAGCTGTAATACAGAGAGCGAGGCCTGCGTCGGTGAAGCTGTAATACAGAGAGCGAGGCCTGTGTCGGTGAAGCTGTAATAGAGAGAGCGAGGTCTGCGTCGGGGAAGCTGTAATACAGAGAGCGAGGCCTGTGTCGGTGAAGCTGTAATACAGAGAGCGAGGCCTG
Source organism: Leptobrachium leishanense (assembly GCA_009667805.1). Taxonomy (NCBI): domain Eukaryota; kingdom Metazoa; phylum Chordata; class Amphibia; order Anura; family Megophryidae; genus Leptobrachium; species Leptobrachium leishanense. Next base: position 3,428,770 of record CM019074.1, read on the forward strand.
CGTCGGTGAAGCTGTAATACAGAGAGCGAGGTCTGCGTCGGGGAAGCTGTAATAGAGAGAGCGAGGCCTGTGTCGGGGAAGCTGTAATAGAGAGAGCGAGGTCTGCGTCGGGGAAGCTGTAATAGAGAGAGCGAGGCCTGTGTCGGGGAAGCTGTAATAGAGAGAGCGAGGCCTGTGTCGGTGAAGCTGTAATAGAGAGAGCGAGGCCTGTGTCGGTGAAGCTGTAATAGAGAGAGCGAGGCCTGTGTCGGGGAAGCTGTAATAGAGAGAGCGAGGCCTGTGTCGGGGAAGCTGTAATAGAGAGAGCGAGGCCTGTGTCGGGGAAGCTGTAATAGAGAGAGCGAGGCCTGCGTCGGGGAAGCTGTAATAGAGAGAGCGAGGCCTGCGTCGGGGAAGCTGTAATAGAGAGAGCGAGGCCTGTGTCGGTGAAGCTGTAATAGAGAGAGCGAGGCCTGTGTCGGGGAAGCTGTAATAGAGAGAGCGAGGCCTGTGTCGGGGAAGCTGTAATAGAGAGAGCGAGGCCTGTGTCGGTGAAGCTGTAATAGAGAGAGCGAGGCCTGTGTCGGGGAAGCTGTAATAGAGAGAGCGAGGCCTGTGTCGGGGAAGCTGTAATAGAGAGAGCGCGGCCTCCGGCGCAGGGCGTGACGGGAATCCAGGCAGCCGACATGGAGATGTGGGGGGGGGGGTCCTTGTCGTTGTGTCGGCTTCATTCAATCCGTTGTTGTTTTCCAGGAATATCCGCGTGATCAGGAGGCGCCTGAAGGACGTGTTTGAGGGGGGGTCACTGGATGCAGATAAACGCCTTTATGTGTAAGCACAGACTGAGCCCCTCCCCCACCCGGTAATACGAAGCGTCAGCGAGCCCGGCCTCTCCTTATACAAAACCGCCGTGAGTAAACCCTGACTATAACGAGGTGACGCGTCTGTGACATCAAACCCGCCGGGACCTGCATGTGATGGTGAACCTGGCACTCCACATGTTTCAGAACTACATGTCACACATAAAGCTGGCTGAGCATCATGGGACAAGTAGTTTAGAAACATCTGGGGTGCTGAGGTTCACCCCCCCCCCCGGGTTTTTTTCCCACGTTCCCTTAGTGCTGTGTTTTATCCTCCACGTCTTGCTCGTCGCCCGGTCAGGGCTGCATGGCTGAGCGCAACCTCCATCAATCAACCACACACCGAGCGTCCGCATCCTCAACCCTCCAGATGTTTTGGAACTACATTTCCCATGAGGCTCAGCCAATCTAATGAGCACCTAAGCATCATGGGAGTTAGAGTCTGCTGACCCCACCACATCTCAATCCACTGCTGCAGGGAATGAATGGATGGAAATGGGTGGTCTGACCAGTCCTGCTCCTCGTTTCAGGGATGGACACGAGGTGGCCGTGGTTTACTTCCGGACAGGATATGTGCCTCAAGATTATGACGAGCAGGTCTGTATCTCCCCCCCCACCCCCCGTGAATGCCGGCGAGGACCTGCGCTCTGTGTCATTAGTGGCTGGAGGGGTAATCCCGGCTGCTGGTGGTCCTGACGTGATGGGGACGGGTTCCCACACTCTTGGAGGACATTGACTCCTGACGCTTGTCCACACTTTGCAGGACTGGGAGGCTCGACTCTTGATGGAGAGGTCCAAAGCCGTGAAGTGCCCTGACGTAGCGACCCAGCTGGTTGGCACAAAGAAGGTCCAGCAGGAGCTGAGCCGCCCGCGCACTCTGGAGAAATTCCTCCCAGATGAACCAGAAGCCGTAGCTCGGATCCGGCAGACGTTCACTGGCCTGTACACCCTGGATATGGTACGTGTGGAGCGGTGAATGCACAGCACACGGATTTATTGTGCCAAGGAAGCCGCGCCAGCGATCCGGTGGATTCACTCTGTTACCTGGAGGGCGACGTCCTCATTAGTACACCAGATTAACCCCTTCACTATTGATATCGAGATATCTCTGGCTTCAAAGGCACCATCTGGTGCCCCGATATCGCGATATGCTGATCTGCCGCCCAAAAGCTAATGAAATTCGTTTTCTTTTGGGCCCCCAAAGTTATCGCCCTGTGGACATAATGCCCAAAGAGCTAAAACTGAGCTAAAAATCAGCTGCTCCGAGCTCTGAAATATCTGGCTTTCAGCAGCCGACGCAGGAAAATAGACCGGCTTAAATCTCAAACTCAATTTGGCTGTAGATGGCGCCACCTACTGGCCAGAAATAGGTTATTACAGTAAGAAACACAATGGGAATAAACTCCTAAAATTAATTAATTAAAATATTTTTTTTAAAAAACGCTGATTTCTGACAATGGTGTTTTGGAAAATCACTTGGTAGTGAAGGGGTTAAGCGCGGTTTCCCTGGGCGCCTCCAGGTTATAGGTCACTCACTGTTCCTGTGCGTGGCTTAGAATCAGACCCAGAATCCCTCTGTTTCCTGAGCCGCACTTGCATGTTCTTGCGTTGCATGAACGCATCATGGGATGACATCATTTTATTTTGCTGCTTTAGGGAACAGAAGGAGATAAGACGGTGGAAATCGCTCTTGCAAACCCCGAGCAGTTTGTGTTGAAGCCGCAGAGGGAAGGAGGAGGTGAGACCAGCCTTCTTATAAACCCCAGTGTATGAACCGGTACCGGCTTCCTGACCCAAACACCTTTTAGGCTGGGGTCAGACCAGCGCACTTTTAACGTATGTTCTGGCGCACTTAATCACGGCCGCACTAGCAGCAAATGACGGGCAATGACAGCCAATATACGAAGTACGGACGCACGAAAGTCCGGCTGCGCAACGCAAGTGGAAAATGAACGCATTTTTTCGAGAACGCAGAACTGCTAGTACTGACGTACAGAGTGCGCTGCGTCCGCTAGCGGTGTGTGTGTGTGTGTGTGTGATTTGTAGACGTCAGACCCTGCTCGTGTCCGGCCAACATAACGTCCAGACGCAAAAAGTTTCCTGGTTTGGATTCGTAAAACATCACGCACGAAAATGCGCATCGTATGACCGTTTTCGCATATTCCGTGAAAAAATACATCAATGCGTTCGGACGCACTTTTTTACGTTCCCGTGTAAAACTGCGTTCGTCTGACCCTAGCCTTATTCGGGGGCGCCGAGACTTTACGTACATTGAGAGTGAGCTCGCAGGTGCATGAAAACAGAATGTGCGCGCAGGAGATGGCAGCCGTGGCCCTCCAGAAGTTTTGGAACTTCAGATCCCATGATGCTCAGTTTTTGCTTTAAAAATCGAACATTTCTGTAACATATAATAATTAACATGTAAAATGGTTATTTAGTGACGAGCTGGAGGAACAGCACACGTTAAACTTTACAGCCCCACGTTACATCATATCCGCTCGCTGGTAAAGCTGTGACATCACACGTTACATCATAGCCGCTCGCTGGTAAAGCTGTGACATCACACGTTACATCATATTCGCTCGCTGGTAAAGCTGTGACATCACACGTTACATCCTATCCGCTCGCTGGTAAAGCTGTGACCTCACACGTTACATCATATCCGCTCGCTGGTAAAGCTGTGACATCACACATTACATCATATCCGCTCGCTGGTAAAGCTGTGACATCACACGTTACATCATATCCGCTCGCTGGTAAAGCGGTTGTTACCGGAATCCACCTGGCTCTTTCGGGAGAAGACCGGGCCGGCGCGGACAAAGACTGACTGGACACGAGTCTCTTCAGGAAAGGCGAACTTTATTGTGACGTCACCACTCAGCCAGGATTGAATCGCAAAGACTGAGTAACATTTACATTCAAACAGTGTTTTATACCTTGAATAGATAATCAGGTACATCCCAATTAGCCCACCCCACCCCACGGTGACACTATCCCACCCCACGGTGACACTATCCCACCCCACGGTGACACTATCCCACCCCACGGTGACACTATCCCACCCCACGTGGGTCTGTATCTTCCCCTCACTAAATACAAAGACATTCCACAACTTGGCAATAAATTGGCAGCGTTCACAGTATTTTGACAATCGTATAGTTTACAACCCTCCTAGATCCTGCTTGTGTCTATTTTCCTGGAACGTGTTTATTGTATACTTTAGATAAGGCTCTCACATCACTCATTGTTTGGGCCTCTAGCTCCCTGACCTTGTTGTAACTCTTTTTCCATCCTGTCACTTCGTGCCAGCGTCTGCCCGGATCCTGTTAATTTAATTTCTTGGCCTGTTGGTTCAAGACATTCCAAGGAATCTATGCAAGCTGGTCTTAATTGAGCTAATATTTGCTATTTACATTCACGTGAACCAGAGTTCTGAACAAGATGGCCGCCTGGCTCAATGTGACATCACATGTTACACTGTATCCGCTCGATGGTAAAGCTGTGACCTCACACGTTACATTGTATCCGCTCGCTGGTAAATCTCTGATTGTGACGTCTCGTCTTTTTAAGGTAACAATATTTATGGGGAAGAGATCAAGCAAGTGCTGGAAAAGGTTAAACACGGCCTAGAACGGACATCCTATATCCTGATGGATAAAATCAAGCCCCAGCCTGTCAAGAACTGTCTCCTGAGAGCGGCCGGCCAGACCCGACTCTCACAATGCATCAGCGAGCTGGGAGTGTTTGGGGTGTACGTCAGGTAAGTGTCAGATCTCCTTCCTCAGTGTCAGTGTGTCACACAAGGAAAGGTCTTCCTATGGCAGCTTCCGCCTGTCATTATCACCTCCTCCTCCATTGTGTGTCTCAGGCTTCTGTTCCTCCACCCGAGGTGCAGAATTACTCAACGCTAAATGCTCGGGGGGGGGGGGGGGGTTGTTTAGCTTTAATTATCACCTCATTCTTCTGTGTCTCATATTCCCGCGCCCCCTCTGTCGTTTTACACCTGATGTTCCCGCGCCCCCTCTGTCATTTACGCCTGATGTTCCCGCCCCCCTCCGTCGTCTTACGCCTGATGGTCCCGCACCCCCTCTGTCGTTTTACGCCTGATGTTCCCGCCCCCCTCCGTCGTTTTACGCCTGATGTTCCCGCCCCCCTCCGTCGTTTTACGCCTGATGTTCCCGCCCCCCCTCCGTCGTCTTACGCCTGATGGTCCCGCACCCCCTCTGTCGTTTTACGCCTGATGTTCCCGCCCCCCTCTGTCGTTTTACGCCTGATGTTCCCGCCCCCCTCCGTCGTTTTACGCCTGATGTTCCCGCCCCCCCTCCGTCGTTTTACGCCTGATGTTCCCGCACCCCCCTCCGTCGTTTTACGCCTGATGGTCCCGCCCCCCCTCCGTCGTTTTACGCCTGATGTTCCCGCACCCCCCTCCGTCGTTTTACGCCTGATGGTCCCGCGTCCCCCTCTGTCGTTTTACGCCTGATGGTCCCGCGTCCCCCTGTCGTTTTACGCCTGATGTTCCCGCACCCCCCTTCCGTCGTTTTACGCCTGATGTTCCCGCACCCCCCCTCCGTCGTTTTACGCCTGATGTTCCCGCCCCCCTCCGTCGTTTTACGCCTGATGTTCCCGCCCCCCTCCGTCGTTTTACGCCTGATGTTCCCGCCCCCCTCCGTCGTCTTACGCCTGATGGTCCCGCACCCCCTCTGTCGTTTTACGCCTGATGTTCCCGCCCCCCTCCGTCGTTTTACGCCTGATGTTCCCGCCCCCCTCCGTCGTTTTACGCCTGATGTTCCCGCCCCCCTCCGTCGTTTTACGCCTGATGTTCCCGCACCCCCCTCCGTCGTTTTACGCCTGATGGTCCCGCCCCCCTCCGTCGTTTTACGCCTGATGTTCCCGCACCCCCCTCCGTCGTTTTACGCCTGATGGTCCCGCGTCCCCCTCTGTCGTTTTACGCCTGATGGTCCCGCGTCCCCCTGTCGTTTTACGCCTGATGTTCCCGCACCCCCCTCCGTCGTTTTACGCCTGATGTTCCCGCACCCCCCCTCCGTCGTTTTACGCCTGATGTTCCCGCACCCCCCCTCCGTCGTTTTACGCCTGATGTTTCCGCGTCCCCCTCTGTCGTTTTACGCCTGATGTTCCCGCACCCCCCTCCGTCGTTTTACGCCTGATGTTCCCGCACCCCCCCTCCGTCGTTTTACGCCTGATGTTCCCGCGTCCCCCTCTGTCGTTTTACGCCTGATGTTCCCGCACCCCCCCTCCGTCGTTTTACGCCTGATGGTTCCCGCGTCCCCCTCTGTCGTTTTACGCCTGATGGTCCGCGTCCCCCTCTGTCGTTTTACGCCTGATGTTCCCGCACCCCCCTCCGTCGTTTTACGCCTGATGTTCCCGCACCCCCCTCCGTCGTTTTACGCCTGATGTTCCCGCACCCCCCCTCCGTCGTTTTACGCCTGATGTTCCCGCGCCCCCCTCCGTCGTTTTACGCCTGATGTTCCCGCGCCCCCTCCGTCGTTTTACGCCTGATGTTCCCGCGCCCCCTCCGTCGTTTTACGCCTGATGGTCCTGCGCCCCCCTCTGTCGTTTTACGCCTGATGTTCCTGCGCCCCCCTCCTTCGTTTTACGGCCGATGTTCCCGCGCCCTTCTGTCATTTTACGGCTGATATTCCAGATGTATATTGGTTTCTATTGATTCATGGTGTTGTCGCCTCAGTGTTGGCTCTCGAGCTGCACTGTCCATTAATCTTGGATTCCTGTTCCTTGCAGACACGGAGATGAGATGGTCCTCAATGAAAGAGTAGGTCACCTTCTTCGGACAAAAGCCATAGAGCATGAAGATGGTGGAGTAGCAGCAGGTGTGGCCGTGCTGGACAACCCGTACCTGGTGTGACATGGGATGTGGGTGGAGCAGTTTACCGTAAGAAAAACACCACCTACAGGTCTCGATTAGTAACGCAAAGAAACCACAGCATAAAAAATGTCACAAATCTGAGCGTGAGAAGCAGGTTTTTTTGATGCCGCTATAACCTTGGGAAACTGACGCAAATATGGTGCAAAAATTACACGGAGAATAAAATGATGCTGTTGACACGTGCCCCAAATGTGATGGAGACTTTTTTTTAAAAATTACAGTTGTTGCTCAAAATGAGATTGCAATGTGACCTGTGCTCCATCGAAACATATTGCTCAAAATGAGGCTACAATGTGACCTGTGCTCCATCGAAACATATTGCTCAGAGTGAGGCTACAATGTGACCTGTGCTCCATCGAAACACATTGCTCAAAATGAGGCTACAATGTGACCTGTGCTCCATCGAAACATATTGCTCAAAATGAGGCTACAATGTGACCTGTGCTCCATCGAAACATATTGCTCAAAATGAGGCTACAATGTGACCTGTGCTCCATCGAAACATATTACTCAGAGTGAGAAAGCACAGAGATCACAATCCCGGGCCAGTGTCTGAGGATTCGGATTTCGTGCTGCCTTCCAGATATTCAGAAGCACCAACCCCTGATAGCTCCAGACAGCACTTTGTTGTCCCTATTGCCCCGGCGAGACCCTCGCACGTGCTGGCCCAGGATAAACCTTTACCTTGAAACCACTTTAATATGGCGTTACTTATGCGCTGTCAAAAGGATAAAGGTGTTTTTTTTTTTTTTCCCACTGATATGTTTGTGTATTTCAGTAATTGTGTGAAGTGGTTAAGGTGGTGTGTTTGGTTTTTTTACACGCTACCTGTGTCAGTTTCTGAATGTGCGGGAAGGTCCGCGTCAGTTATTATTTCTCAGAATAACCTTTTTTTGCACATAAAAGCGTCATTTCAATTTCTTGACACAAATCAGTGTCGCACCCTGTTACATTGTGTCAAAGCCTGGCCATTTTAGGTGTGTGGTTTTATGATCTGCCACCACATGGTGGCGCACTTTTCGTGGGACGCCGCGCAGAGCTGCCTTGACACAATCTGCCTGAATTCCTGGGACCTTCAGCCTGAGGCGCTGCGAGCGATGGTCTGCGTTCTTACTGTCTAGGAAGTAGAATAAAGCTGCATCTTGTGGCCCAGATTCTCCCAATTCGCCGGCGTTAAACTGATTAAAAGGACTTTAAATGAAAATCAACTCTGTAGTTACAAGTTCTTTGCGTCAGACGATGAGTCTTGAGACGTTAAAGTTTCATTTGGGATTCCGTTAGCCACAGCGAGAGAGCGCCACACACCCCCACCGCGCGAGAGAGCGCCACACACCCCCACCGCGCGGAGAGCGCCACACACCCCACCGCGCGAGAGAGCGCCACACACCCCCACCGCGCGAGAGAGCGCCACACACCCCACCGCGCGAGAGAGAGCGCCACACACCCCCACCGCGCGAGAGAGAGAGCCACACACCCCCACCGCGCGAGAGAGAGCGCCACCACAACACAACGCGCGAGAGAGAGCGCCACACACACAACGCGCGAGAGAGAGCGCCACACACACACAACGCGCGAGAGAGAGCGCCACACACAACGCGCGAGAGAGAGCGCCACACACAACGCGCGAGAGAGAGCGCCACACACAACGCGCGAGAGAGAGCGCCACACACAACGCGCGAGAGAGAGCGCCACACACAACGCGCGAGAGAGAGCGCCACACACAACGCGCGAGAGAGAGCGCCACACACAACGCGCGAGAGAGCGCGCCACACACAACGCGCGAGAGAGAGCGCCACACACAACAAGCGCGAGAGAGCGCCACACACCCCCACCGCGCGAGAGAGCGCCACACACCCCCACCGCGCGAGAGAGCGCCACACACCCCCACCGCGCGAGAGAGCGCCACACACCCCCACCGCGCGAGAGAGCGCCACACACCCCACACGCGCGAAGAGAGCGCCACACACCCCACCGCGCGAGAGAGAGCGCCACACACACACAACGCGCGAGAGAGAGCGCCACACACACAACGCGCGAGAGAGAGCCACACACAACGCGCGAGAGAGCGCCACACACAACGCGCGAGAGAGAGCGCCACACACAACGCGCGAGAGAGAGCGCCACACACAACGCGCGAGAGAGAGCGCCACACACAACGCGCGAGAGAGAGCGCCACACACCCCCACCGCGCGAGAGAGCGCCACACACACCCCACCGCGCGAGAGAGCGCGCACACACCCCCACGCGCGAGAGAGCGCCACACACCCCCACCGCGCGAGAGAGCGCCACACACCCCACACCGCGCGAGAGAGAGCGCCACACACAACGCGCGAGAGAGAGCGCCACACACAACGCGCGAGAGAGAGCGCCACACACAACGCGCGAGAGAGAGAGAGCGCCACACACCCCACCGCGCGCGAGAGAGGCCACACCCCCACCGCGCCGAGAGAGCGCCACACACCCCACCGCGCGAGAGAGAGCGCCACACACAACGCGCGAGAGAGCACACACACAACGCGCGAGAGAGGAGCGCCACACACAACGCGCGAGAGAGAGCGCCACACACACAACGCGCGAGAGAGAGAGCGCCACACACACAACGCGCGAGAGAGAGCGCCACAACGCGCGAGAGAGAGCGCCACAACGCGCGAGAGAGAGCGCCACAACGCGCGAGAGAGAGCGCCACAACGCCGCGAGAGAGAGCGCACAACAACGCGCGAGGAGAGCACACAACGCGCGAGAGAGAGCGCCACAACGCGGCGAGAGAGAGCGCCACACACAACGCGCGAGAGAGAGCGCACACAACGCGCGAGAGAGAGCGCCACACACAACGCGCGAGAGAGAGCGCCACCACAACAACGCGCGAGAGAGAGCGCCACACACAACGCGCGAGAGAGAGCGCCACACACACAACGCGCGAGAGAGAGCGCCACACACACAACGCGCGAGAGAGAGCGCCACACACACAACGCGCGAGAGAGAGCGCCACACACAACGCGCGAGAGAGAGCGCCACACACAACGCGCGAGAGAGAGCGCACAACGCGCGAGAGAGAGCGCCACACACAACGCGCGCGAGAGAGAGCGCCACACACAACGCGCGAGAGAGAGCGCCACACACACAACGCGCGAGAGAGAGCGCCACACACACAACGCGCGAGAGAGAGCGCCACACACAACGCGCGAGAGAGCGCGCCACACACAACGCGCGAGAGAGCGCGCCACACACAACGCGCGAGAGAGCGCCACACACAACGCGCGAGAGGAGCGCCACACACACAACGCGCGAGAGAGAGCGCCACACACACAACGCGCGAGAGAGAGAGCGCCACACACACAACGCGCGAGAGAGAGAGCGCCACACACAACGCGCGAGAGAGAGAGAGCGCCACACACACAACGCGCGAGAGAGAGCGCCACACACACAACGCGCGAGAGAGAGCGCACACAACGCGCGAGAGAGAGCGCCACACACAACGCGCGCGAGAGAGAGCGCCACACACAACGCGCGAGAGAGAGCGCCACACACAACGCGCGAGGAGAGAGCGCCACACACAACGCGCGAGAGAGAGCGCCACACACAACGCGCGAGAGAGAGCGCCACACACAACGCGCGAGAGAGAGCGCCACACACAACGCGCGAGAGAGAGCGCCACACACACAACGCGCGAGAGAGAGCGCCACACACACAACGCGCGAGAGAGAGCGCCACACACACACAACGCGCGAGAGAGCGCCACACACACACAACGCGCGAGAGAGAGCGCCACACACACAACGCGCGAGAGAGAGCGCCACACACACAACGCGCGAGAGAGAGAGCGCCACACACACAACGCGCGAGAGAGAGCGCCACACACACAACGCGCGAGAGAGAGAGCGCCACACACACAACGCGCGCGAGAGAGAGCGCCACACACAACGCGCGAGAGAGAGCGCCACACACACAACGCGCGAGAGAGAGCGCCACACACACAACGCGCGAGAGAGAGCGCCACACACACAACGCGCGAGAGAGAGCGCCACACACACAACGCGCGAGAGAGAGAGAGCGCCACACACACAACGCGCGAGAGAGAGAAGAGAGCGCCACAACACACAACGCGCGAGAGAAGAGAGCGCCACACACCCACAAACGCGCCGAGAGAGAGCGCCACACACAACGCGCGAGAGAGAGAGCGCCACACACAACGCGCGAGAGAGAGAGAGCGCCACACACAACGCGCGAGAGAGAGAGAGCGCCACACACAACGCGCGAGAGAGAGCGCCACACACACAACGCGCGAGAGAGAGCGCCACACACACACAACGCGCGAGAGAGAGCGCCACACACACACAACGCGCGAGAGAGAGCGCCACACACACAACGCGCGCGAGAGAGCGCGCCACACACACAACGCGCGCATGCGAGAGAGAGAGCGCCACACACACACAACGCGCGCGAGAGAGAGCGCCACACACACAACGCGCGAGAGAGAGCGCCACACACACAACGCGCGAGAGAGAGAGCGCCACACACACAACGCGCGAGAGAGAGCGCCACAGCTGTATTCATTAAGGCGCGCTCTATCAACTGGAACAAATGACAGTCTGTGCGATGGAAAACGATTTATTAAAACGTGACAAAACGATTTTAAAACATGATTTGTTAGAGTAACTGGCGGAGACATGACACCCCCCCCCCCCCACCCACACCCAGACCCCCAATCCACTGCCAGCGTCGACAATCCCCTTCGCAACTCATTGCAGAGGTTTCCTTATAGATCTGATTTCGCCAGAAACACACAAGGTGAGCGTCCACACCATTACAACTCCACGGCACGGGTGAGCATCAGAAACATCAACAGGAAAGTCATGGGGAGCAGCCGGGGTTTGTTTAGGAAATGCATGATGGATTATTACGTGTGTGAATATTCTGTATAATTCATATATAAAGAGAAGCTTGGAGAATCACTTTGTGGGGGAGGGGAAGGAGCGGCGCAAATTCCAACAATTCTCATTTTATAGACCAGCAGTTGGGGCAACAGGTGACGCACGGATAGTGTGTGCGTTATGATCACTCAGCGTTTGGACAGTGATGCACGGGCGCACAGAGATGGATCTGATACCAGGTGATCGCGCACAGGGGACGGACCGGGTGCAGGTGATCGCGCACGGGACGGACCGGGTGCAGGTGATTGCGCATGGGGGACGGACCGGGTGCAGGTGATCGCGCATGGGGGACGGATCGGCGGCCAGGTGATCGCGCATGGGGGACGGATCGGCGGCCAGGTGATCGCGCATGGGGGACGGATCGGCGGCCAGGTGATCGCGCACGGGGGACGGACCGGGTGCAGGTGATTGCGCACGGGACGGACCGGGTGCAGGTGATTGCGCACGGGGGACGGACCGGTGCAGGTGATTGCGCACGGGGACGGACCGTGCAGGTGATTGCGCACGGGGACGGACCGGGTGCAGGTGATTGCGCACGGGGGACGGACCGGGTGCAGGTGATTGCGCACGGGGGACGGACCGGGTGCAGGTGATCGCGCACGGGGGACGGACCGGGTGCAGGTGATCGCGCACGGGGACGGACCGGGTGCAGGTGATTGCGCACGGGGACGGACCGGGTGCAGGTGATTGCGCACGGGGGACGGACCGGTGCAGGTGATTGCGCACGGGGACGGACCGGTGCAGGTGATGCGCACGGGGACGGACCGGGTGCAGGTGATCGCGCACGGGGGACGGATCGGCGGCAGGTGATCGCACACGGGGACGGACCGGTGCAGGTGATCGCGCACGGGGACGGACCGGGTGCAGGTGATTGCGCACAGGGGACGGACCGGTGCAGGTGATTGCGCACAGGGGACGGACCGGGTGCAGGTGATTGCGCACGGGACGGACCGGGTGCAGGTGATTGCGCACAGGGGACGGACCGGGTGCAGGTGATTGCGCACAGGGGACGGACCGGGTGCAGGTGATTGCGCACAGGGGACGGACCGCGTGCAGGTGATTGCGCACAGGGGACGGACCGGGTGCAGGTGATTGCGCACAGGGGACGGACCGGGTGCAGGTGATTGCGCACAGGGGACGGACCGGGTGCAGGTGATTGCGCACAGGGGACGGACCGGGTGCAGGTGATTGCGCACAGGGGACGGACCGGGTGCAGGTGATCGCGCACGGGGGACGGATCGGCGGCCAGGTGATTGCGCACGGGGACGGACCGGGTGCAGGTGAGCGCACAGGGGACGGACCGGTGCAGGTGATTGCGCACGGGACGGACCGGGTGCAGGTGATTGCGCACGGGGGACGGACCGGGTGCAGGTGATTGCGCACGGGGGACGGACCGGGTGCAGGTGATTGCGCACGGGGGACGGACCGGGTGCAGGTGATCGCGCACAGGGGACGGACCGGGTGCAGGTGATTGCGCACGGGGGACGGACCGGGTGCAGGTGATCGCGCACAGGGGAAAGACCGGGTGCAGGTGATCGCGCATTATAATCCGGATAATCACAAGAGTGAGAAGCGTCTAGTCGTGGGGTAAGAAAGGGGGGGGGGGAATCTGATTATTTTGTTGCCTTTAGGACGGCAGGAATGTGAGGAAAAGTAGAATTTGATGAATTCATGTGAACGTGTTATTCTGGATACCGCATTCACGGTGATGGCGAGCGGAGTGAAACGCGTGGGAGCTCAGAGGTTTGAGACGGTTAAATCCAGTGGCGTGCGGTGAGGCAGTGGCTAGTATCATAGCCAGATATACACAGGTTCAGTGCTCCCCAGGAACTGGCTGCTCAAGGCTCCCCAGGATCTCTGCATCCTCCTCCGGGCAGCATGACCTAGTGCCACAATCAAGCCACACCCCGAGAACACCCCGGCATCCACTGATTGGGTGCGACAGTCACATAACTGTCCTGCACCAATCAATCCTCAGGAGGCCTGCCTCCCATGCAGGCGTTTGAATGGCTTGTTCCTATCGGTTCAAGCTATTTCATTGCTTTCCCAGGGCCTCTGAGGCACTGGGAGAGCAATGTTCAGGAAGTGGGCAGTGCTCATACACTGCACACATCTTGGCAGCCTACGTGATTTGCGTAGCATCCCACTAGGGAAATTACATAGGCTCAGTCTGCGGAAGGAAAAGAAAAAATAATGTTTTTGGCGCATGGAGAAGACAGAAGGAGCCGACAGCAGGGGAACGAGGAGCAGGTGAGTTTGACTGCAGCTGCCCTTAATGGCAGGTGAGGCTCTGCCGCACCTGCCACCCCTGACCGCACGTCCCTGGTTAAATCCTAACATGGTCACAGACGCGAGAGGAGGATCCTGAGGAACATCGTGTCGAGCGAGGAGAGACAGTGACTGGAAAAAGCAGCTTTGAAAACCCGAGGGACGCACAGACATTAATGCACAATCAATAAATACATTCCGAGAGCGTCCTGTTAGTGTCGCGGGATCGAGTGTCCTTTTGGAGTGCGGTCAGTTTAGCGCCAGCCTGTGGGAAGTTGGACGTTGTGACGAGGCGGCGGGACACTTTGGACACGCGTGATCAGGGAGACACACATTCTGGTTTTATGACACAAACACGGAGAAGCTTTAAATCACAAACTACAAACATCCCATAATAACCTCCTGTAATTCCACAAACGAGTCCGTGGCAGCAGCGGCGCAGGAGACGCTTCCCTTTAAAAGAACAACAACCGTTAAACCAACTCCAGGCAGCGACGGCTCAGGGAAACCGGGTAAAAAGGGAGCCTAACCGTTACCAATCTCAGGGGAACCGGGGAAAAACGGCAAACCGTAACAGCTTTGAGGATGGGGATAAATACACGTGGGAGCCTGACGCGCCGCAGCTTCACAGAGGGACACAGCCAGCATCAAGTGACTCACCGGCAGCGGCTCTGTCCGGCCTCAATGCCTGGCCGGTCATGTGGGGCTACATCTCTTCACAATACACAAAACATCACAATCCGGCATATGGGAATTCTCTGGCTTTGCCCTGGAGCGGGGGGGGGGGGGAAATCAGTAACCTGGGTCCTCCCGATGTATTGGAACTGCATCTCCCATGATGCTCAGCCACTCACAGGAAATGTAGTTCATCTGGAGGTCTATATTTGCTGCCCCAGCGGGTCCAGGTGAAGCTCTACAAGCCTCACCAGTCCCAAGCTAAGGAGGCCGCACCGAGATACGACATGTCTTTGAATACACAGCACTTTGCACTACCGTCCTGTATCAGCGGAATCCAACGTCACCCGCTGGAAAAAAAATGAGACCCCCAGCCTGTGAGTATAAACCCGTCACACAAAGAGCACAACTAAATTACAACACAAGGAGCTACCGGCGAACCCCCCCCCCCCAAGGCATGCTGGGAACAGACTCCTAGGAATAATGCCCTTAATATTACATTCCTGGCTTAATATCAAACATTTCTCTTTAATTCTAGACACCCCCCCCCCCCAAACCGCGCTCACATCGCGTCCGACAGCAGGGAATAAAATCACGAAATCCTGAGGGTTTGGGGCTTCATAGCTTTACAGTAACTTTATCTGCATTTCCAACCTAACGGCTCGAGCCTCTATTACAACCGAGGAGCTCGCTTTCCTGCAGCCACACGCGGCACATTAACACCTCTCATACTTTGTTCGGGAGCTGTTACTCCGAGCTGGTCCATAGAGGAGCTGGACCTCGGGCTGAGGATGGGATTAAACATTAAAAAATCTCAAGTGTTAAAAGGGACGATACACACTGAGACCACTTCAACTGCTTAACGTGGTCAGGCTGCGTGGCATGGCCCCCCCTTTCTTCCCGTACGGTTGGAGATATGGCTGTGTAAAGAGGAGACGAGCGTCACCAGGTAATATCCCACCTGTCGGTGCTCAAATCACCCCGTCTGAAAGCTCGCAGCGGCAAACGTTCTGAGACGGGAGACCAAGGATCGGTTCTGCGTGTGCGCATGTACAGCAACAATCCAGATGCCCGATTTGCAAAGCGCACAAATCGTGTGAAGGAGCTGTAGGGGCGTCCACATGTCAGAAGCCCCTGAGCTTATGGGGAGGAGCAGTGCATGTGTGGGGGGGGGGGATATTTATACCCAATATATAAAATAAATTGTTCGGGATGTGACATTAACCTCCCTGGCAGTTATTTATTTTCAAATTACTTGTCTAAAAGCTGTCTATTATTATTTATTCCCCCCCCCCCAGCGGTGTTCCCGAGTGTGGCTCGGGGTTAAATTCGTATGTTGGAAGCGGTTACCCTGAGCAACACTCGGGATGCCGCTGGATACATTACCTCTCCCTGCGCTTCCTCGATGTCCCCGCAGCCTCCTCCGGCGACCTCATTACTTCCTGGATTTCTTCTCACGAGGAGGAACCAGAAAGTAAAACGCTGCGATCGCCGGAGGAGACTGCGGGGGACATCGAGGGAGCGCAGGGAGAGGATGCATACAGCCCGAGTGTGTCTTGGGGTTACCGCTCTCAGCGGTGAAATTTAACCCCGAGACACACTCAGGATCACCGCCAGGGAGGCTAAATAAATACTATTAAAAAACCCTGTTTCATTTATTTACCCTTAAATAATTGGGTAGATCCTGCTGGCAGCCTCAGACCAATTATCTCTCCCCCCCCCAAATGATTTCCCTCCCACGTCACGAGCCGTCACTCCTCCACACAGGGACTCTCAAACCCAGAAGTCCCTATTTTTTTCTGCACAATTTGTGCTACTGGACTCGCACACAAGTTCCGTAGCGCCTGCGCAGAGCGATGGATGGGAGCTGCACGCGCATGCACAGATCCGATCCATCACTGGCCCGCTGCAGCGATTGGTCTCACAGGGCGACATCGCAGTTCTCTGTGTGTGACATCACTAGTGACCAGCAGGCAGGAAATTCAAAGTGTGTGGGTGTGTGTGTGCGCGCTCCTCCCCTTCGCCCAGCGTTTTCCCTGGACTGGAGGAGGGGGGGGGGGGCTCTACATTTATAAAGTAGTCAGGGTGAGTGGAGTGTTTCTTTAAGAGCTCCTATGGCAAAGGTCGCGGCTCGGTTGTAATGGTGGCTGGAGCTGGTTAAGCTGGTGGCTGGAGACGTCCTGGGTAAAGGCTGAGCCGTTGGCTGCTGGGGGGGTAATTAATTAATCTCACAGTGATCACGGCGTCAGAATCTACATATTCTGCAACAGAGGGTTCACGATGCAGTGACGCTCCTGTCCCTGCGTTACGCACGGCGCGCTACAGACATAACCGTGACGCAGCTACACCCCGATTTATAACCTGATTAGACACAATAGAGCAGCTCCAGCTCAAAGCCGCGAGAAGACGTGACGCGTCTGCACATACAACACGCAATGCTCCTTCATACAAACAGCAAAGGACTTTATGGCTGAATATCCAGTGTTCGTTAAGTGGGAGTCGTGGTTACCGTTCCGGTGGGCCGCGCCTAAAGCACCGTCTGGCATCGGTTTTCAAACAGCTGAGATATCACCGTAACGTCTGCCAGGGTGGAAACGTCCCCCAAATCTTTATCGTTTTTGGCAATTTTCCTCAGCAGCCGCCTCATGATTTTGCCTAAAAGGGAAAAAAACACAAAACACAAAAGTGCAGAAAGTAACGAATAAATCAAACCTATCTCCATTATACCCGCGCGCCAGGACTCTGTCTGTTAACCCCTTCAATGCTGAGCCATATCAGCATTCTGTGCTGATGTTGAAACGATTTGATGTCAGGATTTATTATACAACCCAGACATATTATACACAGTCATGGCTGAAATTGTTGGCACCCCAGACATTTTTCTCCCAGAAAAGTAATGCAGTGACACATGTTTTGCTATACTCATGTTTATTCCCTTTGTGTGTATTGGAACAAAACAAAAAAAAAGGGAGGAAAAAAAGCAAATTGGACATAATGTCACACAACTCCAAAAATGGGCTGGACACAATTCTTGGCAACTTTTCAAAATTGTGGATAAATAAGATTGTTTCAAGCATGTGATGCTCCTGTAAACTCACCTGGGGCAAGTAACAGGTGTGGGCAATATAAAAAGCACACCTGAAAGCAGATAAAAAGGAGAGAAGTTCACTTAGTCTTTGCATTGTGTGTGCCACACTAAGCATGGACAACAGAAAGAGGTGAAGAGAACTGTCTGAGGACTTGAGAACCAAAATTGTGGAAAAATATCAACAATCTCAAGGTTACAAGTCCATCTCCAGAGATCTAGATTTGCCTTTGTCCACAGTGCGCAACATTATCAAGAAGTTTGCAACCCATGGCACTGTAGCTAATCTCTCTGTGGGTGGACGGAAGAGACAAATTGATGAAAGGTTGCAACGCAGGATAGTCCGGATGGTGGATAAGCAGCCCCAAACAAGTTCCAAAGAAATTCAAGCTGTCCTGCAGGCTCAGGGAGCATCAGTGTCAGCGTGAACTATCCGTCGACATTTAAATGAAATGAAACGCTATGACAGGAGACCCAGGAGGACCCCACTGCTGACAGAGACATAAAAAAGCAAGACTACAGTTTGCCAAAATGTACTTGAGTAAGCCAAAATCCTTCTGGGAAAACGTCTTGTGGACAGATGAGACCAAGATAGAGCTTTTTGGTAAAGCACATCATTCTACTGTTTGCCGAAAACGTAATGAGGCCTACAAAGAAAAGAACACAGTACCTACAGTGAAATATGGTGGAGGTTCAATGATGGTTTGGGGTTGTTTTGCTGCCTCTGGCACTGGGTGCCTTGAATGTGTGCAAGGCATCATGAAATCTGAGGATTACCAAAGGATTTTGGGTCGCACTGTAGAGCCCAGTGTCAGAAAGCTGGGTTTGCGTCTGAGATCTTGGGTCTTCCAGCAGGACAATGACCCCAAACATACGTCAAAAAGCACCCAGAAATGGATGGCAACAAAGCACTGGAGAGTCCTGAAGTGGCCAGCAATGAGTCCAGATCTAAATCCCATTGAACACCTGTGGAGAGATCTTAAAATTGCTGTTGGGAAAAGGCGCCTAACAATAAGAGAGACCTGGAGCAGTTTGCAAAGGAAGAGTGGTCCAAAATCCCGGGTGAGAGGTGTAAGAAGCTTATTGATGGTTATAGGAAGCCACGGATTTCAGTCATTTTATCCAAAGGGTGTGCAACCAAATGTTAAGTTAAGGTGCCAAGAATTGTGTCCAGCCCATTTTTGGAGTTTTGTGACATTATGTCCAATTTGCTTTTTTTTTCCCCTCCTTTTTTTGTTTTGTTCCAATACACACAAAGGGAATAAACATGTGTATAGCAAAACATGTGTCACTGCAATACTTTCTGTGAGAAATACTTCATTTTCTGGAAAAATGTCTGGGGGTGCCAACAATTTCAGCCATGACTGTATCCTGATTTTCAGCAGATTCATAATATATCATTATTATATGTATACGTCATGTCCTGCCGGAATGCTACAACAAAAAAACGGAAAAATGTGAATTTCCATTAAAATTTCAAACATTTAAAGTAAAGTATAAAAAGCGGAAACCATACGGCGCATCTAGTGCAATTAAGGTTAATAAATCAATGGATGTATAAAATCCATAAAAAGCAGTGTAAAATACATAAACGTAAAGGCAGAGGGCGTAAAAAATGTAGTAAAACGTCAATGAAGGTGCATAGAGTAAAATCCAGGTCCAAAGTCAAATGTGCAAAGGTGCTCAAATATATAATAAAAAATACTCAAAAAATGATGATGAAGAATGGTGTGCTGATCTTCTTTTAAGTGCTGGTGTTGAATCCTTTTATCCGTCAGTATTCCTCAAAGAAAGCATATCACAGGAAAAAAGTGATAGTGCAGACAGTTACGGTAGAATTGCTCAAATTATAATCAAGGTTTGAACCACTCACATTTGTGGGAGCCCACAAGATCCCGGCTCAAGGAGAAACAGCCTACAGCCAAATATAGGGTGGCACTTCCCTTCTTTCTGTCCGTGATGGAGACTAGATAAAATGAAGAGAATCGGGAGACGGCACTCCCATAGCGTAATACTGCGTATGTATGGTGATGTAAAGAAGAAAAAGTAGAACACACTCACCGATTCTGGAGCCTCGTAATATCAGGCTCAATGTATGTAGCCCTGGGTCCTCTTAAGGGTGGGAACCCAAACCTCTTTGTCTCAGCGGTGGTGGATCCAAATTTCCAGGGAGAAAAAGGTCAGAGAAAAATAGCAAATGTAGGATAGTAAACAATATATTTATTGATAATAAATAAATAAAATCCAGGACAAGGGTCTACCGAGACGCGTTTCGGCTTAAAAAAGCCTTCCTCAGTCGGTATAAAAGTAAATGTCCATAAAAAAATCAATATCAAAATATATTGATTTTTTTTATGGACATTTACTTTTATACCGACTGAGGAAGGCTTTTTTAAGCCGAAACGCGTCTCGGTAGACCCTTGTCCTGGATTTTATTTATTTATTATCAATAAATATATTGTTTACTATCCTACATTTGCTATTTTTCTCTGACCTTTTTCTCCCTGGAAATTTGGATCCACCACCGCTGAGACAAAGAGGTTTGGGTTCCCACCCTTAAGAGGACCCAGGGCTACATACATTGAGCCTGATATTACGAGGCTCCAGAATCGGTGAGTGTGTTCTACTTTTTCTTCTTTATATCTCCACACATACGCAGTATTACGCTATGGGAGTGCCGTCTCCCGATTCTCTTCATTTTATCTAGTCTCCATCACGGACAGAAAGAAGGGAAGTGCCACCCTATATTTGGCTGTAGGCTGTTTCTCCTTGAGCCGGGATCTTGTGGGCTCCCACAAATGTGAGTGGTTCAAACCTTGATTATAATTTGAGCAATTCTACCCTAACTGTCTGCACTATCACTTTTTTCCTGTGATATGCTTTCTTTGAGGAATACTGACGGATAAAAGGATTCAACACCAGCACTTAAAAGAAGATCAGCACACCATTCTTTGAGTATTTTTTATTATATATTTGAGCACCTTTGCACATTTGACTTTGGACCTGGATTTTACTCTATGCACTTTCATTGACGTTTTACTACATTTTTTACGCCCTCTGCCTTTACGTTTATGTATTTTACACTGCTTTTTATGGATTTTATACATCCATTGATTTATTAACCTTAATTGCACTAGATGCGCCGTATGGTTTCCGCTTTTTATCCTGTATTCTGACACATATTTTGGTTGTTTTTTATGTGTTTTTACCATACTATAGGCAGCATTTGACTATTAGCACTACACCCAGCACTTTAAATTTATCACATAGTAATAGGCGCCCACACTGTATAGTGTATATCTATACACACTCCCTGCCTTATTTAAAGTAAAGTGTATAAAGGACCCCCATATCTCCTCCACAGGGAATTCCCTGCCCTTGAGTGGGGGGGGGGGTCCTGTATTTCTGGCGTCATCGTGGCCATGTGAGGGGTCTGGTCACACTGATGAGACATTGCAAGTGAAGTGAAGCTGCCGAGTCGAGGTTCCCTTTAGTGACATTTTCTTCATTACATTTAGTTCAGACACGTTGTGTGATCCACATGAAAAGCCATGTTTACCTGAGCGAGTTTTCGGGAGTCCGGGAGCATTCTGAATATAATCTGGAGTGGCGATTGGTCCGATCTTTTCCCGAACTGGATAAAAAAAATAAAAATAAATGTAAAATATCAACAAATGCAAACATGACTCCATACACATAAATATAACACAATGCCCGAAGTGCCTGGATCTGATGAAACGCATCATCCTCTCACTAAGGAGATATGTGTCAAGCAGCGGAAATGACGGAGGGGCGAATCTACGATGTCACTGTGACATCACAGGGTGTAGAAATCAACTGAAGACATAGATTTACGATCTTTGTCCCAATCCCCTAAACCCGCTTCTGAATTTGTGGCAGGTCCAGAATCTCAGGCGGAGCCTGCACCGCACACACAGGGCTCCGCTCTCTGAGCCGCTAAAAAAAACAAAAAAAAAACATGATTTTCTGGATTAAGCCGAGATCACTTATTTTCAGATGATTATTTGCTATTTTAGGGTTTTTTAAGCTCCTTTAAATGATCATGTCGATGCATCTACTGGAAGTGCAGGAATCAGATTTTATTGAGAAATGTGAACTATCTGAGCGCGCTTTGGCCTCGGACGCAGGTCATGGCGGCTGCGGAATGGATCCAAACTGGGGCCCAGGGACGTTTGCCACAAACACCAGAAGGAGAAGCCATTGCATTTAGAGGGCAAAGCGTCTGAGAAAATGAGCAAGATTTCCTGGAGGAAAACTGGATGGATTTATGGTGCGACACACACGCACTTCAGGTTAAAACCCCAGCTCAGAAAGACAAACCAGAATCAGTGAAACCACAGGGCCTGATTCCAACCTGGACGTCCAGCGAACATCTGGAGCCAGAACATCTTCAGGCGCTGCTTAAAATCCTCTGCACTTATTAACGACTAACATTTCAATGTTCTTGAACCCAGGACTTGAAAACGCGAGAAATCTCAATGTATCCTTCCTGGGAAAATACTTTATAAATAAATATTAAGCCCTGCTGACGGCTCGGATGTCGCGGCTTCTTACTGTAAATTCACACCTCATATACTTTACACGGGACACGTTAATTTGCACCTAGAGGAGACGAGAGCTATTCCAACCTAACCGGTTCTCTAAAAAGGAGCAGATTGTGAATCCCTGGTGTTAAGTGATGCTGCTTTAGCAAAATCCCTTAAACACCTCAATGTAACCCCATGAAAAAAATCTCATACTGGCCTGAGATCCTACGAGCAGAGACGGTGCGATCCACGAGCAGCAGAAGACTGGCCATGGTTTGGTTATTCATAAAAGCCTGGTATCTCAAGGACTCGCATCAAAGCCATAATAATAAATACCGACACCAATCCCTATTTGACAGAATTAGCGGCAAATCAGTGAAACGTAACTCACTGTAAGAGCCAGACAAGTCACGCTTCATCCAGCACGTTCAATGAATAATCCCGGCTTTCTGAACGATACCCAGAATTCTCTGCTCCGAACCAAAGACTGTATACACAAACAACAAGCACCATATACCTAAGTTCTTGAGTTGGTCACTCAAGGTCTTTGTGAAGTCGTGTCCGTCCCGTAACGTCACAAAGCAATAGAGACATTCCCCTTTCACAGGATGCGGATGGCTCACCACAGCCGCCTCTGCCACGGACGAGTGCTCGACGAGCGCCGACTCCACCTCTGCCGTGCTCAGCAAATGGCCTGAAGAGAGAACAGGGAGGAATCAGCAGCCGAGAAAACGTCTGCGGTGTTCACTGGTACAGATACAGTCATTTATATAGCACCAACAGGTTCTGAAGCGCCTTACAATGGGGAGGTACAATCATGAGACATAATAAAGAGACAGGAGGAACAGACTGCCCTGTCCATGGGATAATTTATACAGGTGCTCAGCCAGACACCCAGTGAGCTTACAATCTAAGGGACAGAGATAAGTGAAGCAAAAGGGAGCAGGGGGAGTGTGGAGCTGGTGGCCAGAAAGAATTTAGCAGCGATTGCATGGAAGGACTGCAAAGTTTGATAAACTGTGACTGAACCAGGAAAAACCCATTGTGAATTTCTCATTTTATTTACAGGTCTGACACCCCTGATCTAGAATCCTGAAATCCAGGAGAGACTGAAAGTCAGCGTTTTCAAAGTCTTCTGAATTCCAGAATTACATACCTCCCTGACGCTCCGGTCAGGTCCTCCTGCAGTCCGGCTCTCCTCTGACGGCTGCAGCGGGGCTCGGTACAAGCTGGGGGACTCCGGGCAGCTGCAGCGCGGCACATGCAGTATGGAATCACACTGACTTTGTGCAGCGTCTCCCAGCATGTGCACACACCGGCTCTGAGGCAGGAGGTGGAGGTGGATCTGTTTTCCTGCCGCCATCCCCTTCCCCTCCGACATCAGACTCCAAAAAACGGATGCTTTGGGTCCTGAGTACTCCAGGTTAGGGGCGCTCACCCTGTATGCCTACATTTTCCAATTTTCTTGTGTTCTTCAAAATCCTAGATTTTTTAATAAGAAATAATGCCAGAGTCTACAAATTGCAACAAAAATCAGAATAATGACGCTTCACCCGTGCACAGAAACATTGCTAAATATCACTCAGGCCGGTGAACAAAACCTGGGCCTTTGCTCTTAATCAGGGAGAGGCGGGCGGTGAGGCCCCCGACGCGGCGGGCGGTGAGGCCCCCGACGCGGCGGGCGGTGAGGCCCCCGACGAGGCGGGCGGTGAGGCCCCCGACGAGGCGGGCGGTGAGGCCCCCGACGAGGCGGGCGGTGAGGCCCCCGACGAGGCGGGCGGTGAGGCCCCCGACGAGGCGGGCGGTGAGGCCCCCGACGAGGCGGGCGGTGAGGCCCCCGACGAGGCGGGCGGTGAGGCCCCCGACACGGCGGGCGGTGATGTGAGCAGCATGTTCTCTCTCTAGGGTTTTGGAAGGATAATATTGTGGAGATGTGATTATTGTTAATGGGTCATGTGACCACACGATGGGGCGTCCCATCAGAAAGCTGCACGGGGTGACTTTTCCTGGGCAGCTCATTACTTACCGGACACATTGAGCATGTCGTCGATGCGGCCGGTGATCCAGTAATATCCGTCTCGGTCCCTTTTGCAGCCTGAAGAGAATTGTAATAAAGCGGTAATAAACTTTCTGCACACCATGCCGGGGGGGGGGGGGGGTGTCTCCCCGACGTCACAGACTAAACATCCTATTACGAGTCTCCAGGGCACCTGAGCGGAATCTAATATTACCAAAAAAATCCTCCACATTTCTGCAAACCTTCCTCAGCCTAAGCTGCCCATCGTTAAGGCGGAAGCTTTACGCTTTATGATGAGGATGCGCAGCCAGAGAGTAAGGAAACCAAGCTCTGAGCCCGTTCCCAGCCACAAACTGAGCGTTTTGGAAATGTTAGCGGCCTTAATTCACACAAAATAAGAATTTTCACACATTTTAACACACGTCTGTATCAGCGGCTCTCTGCAACCCACAACGAAGTGCGTGCCCCGAGTATCAAACACTAGAGCCGCTCACTGCGCGGAGCAATGAAACGGGAGCGGGTTTATTATTGGAGGAAGCAGGTGCAGCGTTTCGGTTCCTCCTGGAATCTCTATCGATTATCTGAAACGCTGCACCTTCCTCCAATAATAAACCCGCTCTCGTTTTATTGCACCGTGGAGCGACTGGCTCTAGTGTTTGATACTCGTGCTCTCCCTGGGCGACCGCATTGAATTACCTGAAACCCTGGGATTTTTCGTGTGATTTGTATAGATTGTAGTGAAGAAATGATGCAGCGCACACACCGTGCGTGTCCGTCTCAATGACCCGGAGCACCCAGAGCTCCTCTGTGTAACCCACAAAGCGTGACACAAAGTACGTGTCCGTCTCACTGACCCAGAGCTCCTCTGTGTAACCCACAAAGCGTGACACAAAGTGCGTGTCCGTCTCACTGACCCAGAGCTCCTCTGTGTAACCCACAAAGCGTGACACAAAGTGCGTGTCCGTCTCACTGACCCAGAGCTCCTCTGTGTAACCCACAAAGCGTGACACAAAGTGCGTGTCCGTTTCAATGACCCGGAGCTCCTCTGTGTAACCCACAAAGCGTGACACAAAGTGCGTGTCCGTCTCACTGGCCCGGAGCTCCTCTGTGTAACCCACAAAGTGTGACACACAGTGCGTGTCCGTTTCAATGACCCGGAGCTCCTCTGTGTAACCCACAAAGCGCGACACAAAGTGCGTGTCCGTCTCACTGACCCTGAGCTCCTCTGTGTAACCCACAAAGCGTGACACAAAGTGCGTGTCCGTCTCACTGGCCCGGAGCTCCTCTGTGTAACCCACAAAGTGTGACACACAGTGCGTGTCCGTCTCACTGGCCCGGAGCTCCTCTGTGTAACCCACAAAGTGTGACACACAGTGCGTGTCCGTCTCACTGGCCCGGAGCTCCTCTGTGTAACCCACAAAGCGTGACACAAAGTGCGTGTCCGTCTCACTGGCCCGGAGCTCCTCTGTGTAACCCACAAAGTGTGACACACAGTGTGTGTCCGTTTCAATGACCTGGAGCTCCTCTAAGCTATAAGTAATCAAATCAGAGCCCTCTTATCCCTAATATCTGGAGTGACAACAGGTTACATGGAATGCGTGTCCATCGCCATGACCTGGAGCTTCTCTATGAAAGCCAGGCGTTTCATTCAGTAGGTCACATGATACATGTGTCCATGTCTCTGGTCAATGTGCACATCACAAATCTCATTCTGCAGCAGACAGAAATCATCCCTCTTTCCATCCTAATCCTCTCATCGACGCACAGAAAGTGCAGAGCATTTACTCACCGTCTCCCGTTACATAATATCCTGGGAACTTCTTGAAGTAAGTGGCCTCGAAGCGCTGGTGGTTCCCGTACACAGTGCGCATAAGTGCCGGCCAGGGCTGTTTAAACACCTGGAAGAGGAAGCGAGTGACACTCAGGCTCTACTGATCACATGTAGAACAATTATCAGGAAAGATTTGCCCCACCACCAGGAAAGAGCCAACATGGCCGTCCGCAAGCGTGCAACGTACCACATGGGGAACGCAGAACCCCCCCCCCCGTATAAAATATAACTGGAAACAACTACATTGGGAAGAGAAGACTTCCCAGGATTCATGTACAGCCACATGTACGGTCCCAGTGTCGTCATCTTCTCTTCCTTTATGAAAGAAAGCAGATGTGGGGTGGGTATCCCCATGAAGAAAGATTCCCTCTCACCGTCACCAAGAAATACGGATTCTGGCCCAATCCCACCCAGTCAATAACCGGAGCTCCTTGTAGGGTGAACACACAACCTTGGATTTAGTTTTCAATGGGATAACACACAGAGGGGATGGACAGAGCAACAAAAGTAAAAGAAGCAACTGGCATTACCATACTGAATAGCTCCCCCCCCCCATCTTATATGTCCTTGTGTAACAAAGGATGGCACTCCTTACAAATTAAGCCCTGATTCCAGCTATTGGAGACACCAGTGCGAGTCCCACATACATTGTGACACGACAAAGACCTTAACAAGTCATAACATTGTGACACCTGAGGAATAAATCCACATATGATTAAGTCATGGTGTGCGTGAATCTTCAGCATTTCTTGCTGTGTTTGGAGGTCATTGAGGGAGGACCTCTTCTATGCCACAGCTCTGATTGTGGTTGACGCCTGAAGTCCCCTATGTTTTTACCCACATACGTTATGGAACACACAGAAAGGATATCTCCTATCCCTGACATTGTATGAGCCGTGCCATCTCATGGTCTATCACTTTACCAAATATCCTTCTGCTTCTCCCTCCAGCTCCTCGCCCGACTCGTCCAAGATAGCAGGGACCACTCCGAAAAACGGGAACGTCTGATCAAGGAATAACAGCCAGTTTATAAATTTACATCATAGAAACGATACGTTGCAGAGATACATCTCGGTTATTATATATCATTATGTATGTGGGGCCATCACATCCTATACACCCCATTAATCGGGGTGAATAGAAGGGATCCCCAATAGATCACTAAATGATTTATTTTCAGCCGTGTTCAGCTTTCTTTGACCCAAGTCAGGAGGACCTGGTGGGGGGAGGACCTGGTGGGGAGGGGACCTTCTTGGGTCTCTACACTTTTCTTTTTGTGAAAGAGCTTTGAGGTAACCTGTCCGGTTTTTGGGAAAGGAAGGAAAACCCGAGGATACTGCGGCTACATGTATGGAAAATGTCCAGAGAGACTCATGGGAAGTGTAGTTCAGAAACATCTGGTGGGGCCCAGAGTTTGAGATCCCTGATGTATGGGTTACGGCTCAGATTTGAGGGTTTTGCATGCACACCCATTCCTTTTTTACCATTAAACCTTCTTTGAGAAAAATCTGTTTTCTGCGCAATCACAGGCGCAGAAATGGGCTCATTGCAACAGATACGGCAGCGTTTAAATATTCCTAATCATGATTAGTACCGGCAGCGGCTCGTTATGGCCAGAGGGAACGTACAGAATCACTGAAAAGAGTCAATTACAAAATAATCCCAAACACATAAATGTCTGTATAAACACTGCCGAGCTTTTACACCAAGAACCCAAAATCTGTATGTGTGTCATGTCAGAACTTACTGCTGATCCGGGTTTGGTGACTGTGGCTCCTGGGAGAGGAGTGAGAACGTGACCGCCCTGTGTTAAAACACAAAAAGAAAAATGTCACAACATATTAATACCACATTTGTGCTTATGCATCACCCTCCCCGGCGGGGCCCAACCCTGCCCTCACCCTCACCGGCGGGGCCCAACCCTGCCCTCACCCTCCCCGCGGGGCCCAACCCTGCCCTCACCCTCACCCGCGGGGCCCAACCCTGCCCTCACCCTCACCCGCGGGGCCCAACCCTGCCCTCACCCTCCCCCGCGGGGCCAACCCTGCCCTCACCCTCCCCCGCGGGGCACAACCCTGCCCTCACCCTCCCCCGCGGGGCCCAACCCTGCCCTCACCCTCCCCCGCGGGGCCCAACCCTGCCCTCACCCTTCCCCAGCGGGGCCCAACCCTGCCCTCACCCTTCCCCAGCGGGGCCCATCCGTGCCCTCACCCTCCCCCGCGGGGCCCATCCGTGCCCTCACCCTCCCCGGCGGGGCCCATCCGTGCCCTCACCCTCCCCGGCGGGGCCCATCCGTGCCCTCACCCTCCCCGGCGGGGCCCATCCGTGCCCTCACCCTCCCCGGCGGGGCCCATCCCTGCCCTCACCCTCCCCGGCGGGGCCCAACCCTGCCCTCACCCTCCCCCGCGGGGCCCATCCGTGCCTCACCCTCCCCCGCGGGGCCCATCCCTGCCCTCACCCTCCCCCGCGGGGCCCATCCGTGCCCTCACCCTCCCCCGCGGGGCCCATCCGTGCCCTCACCCTCCCCCGCGGGGCCATCCGTGCCCTCACCCTCCCCCGCGGGGCCCATCCGTGCCCTCACCCTCCCCGCGGGGCCCATCCGTGCCCTCACCCTCCCCCGCGGGGCCCATCCGTGCCCTCACCCTCCCCCGCGGGGCCCATCCGTGCCCTCACCCTCCCCCGCGGGGCCCATCCGTGCCCTCACCCTCCCCGCGGGGCCCATCCCTGCCCTCACCCTCCCCTGCGGGGCACCTCCCCATCACTTTGTAAATCCTGTTGCGTTCTGCTCTCGGAAGATGCTGCTCTCTGGGTGTTCAAGCTTTTGCCTTTACGGTTTTATCTGTTCTTACAGCTCAGCACCAGATCGTGCACGGAGTAAAGCAATGGGAGCGCTCCCGCTTATTCTGCGCTGCTCACCGTCTCCGTTTGCCAGAACGTATCCACAATGGGGCATCTTTTCTCTCCTACGACGTTGTAATACCAAAGCCAGGCTTCAGGGTTAATTGGCTCCCCGACCGTCCCCAAAACCTTCAGGGACTTCCTGCTGTACCTGAAGAGAGAGGGATAGTGTCACACGTCTGAACGTTACAGGGAGACATGAGCAATCCTTAAAGTAAAGTCTTTGAGACGCTCAACCCGTGAGGCTGCGCTCCTGAGCTCCAGGTTTGTGAGATTTACAAATGGACATAACAGCTCGTCACCGCACGTCAGCGCTCCATAACATAACGCACGTCACCGCTCACATTGACGCACGTCACCGCTCACATTGACGCACGTCACCGCTCACATTGACGCACGTCACCGCTCACATTGACGCACGTCACCGCTCACATTGACGCACGTCACCGCTCACATTGACGCACGTCACCGCTCACATTAACGCACGTCACCGCTCACATTAACGCACGTCACCGCTCACATTAACGCACGTCACCGCTCACATTAACGCACGTCACCGCTCACATTAACGCACGTCACCGCTCACATTAACGCACGTCACCGCTCACATTAACGCACGTCACCGCTCACATTAACGCACGTCACCGCTCACATTAACGCACGTCACCGCTCACATTAACGCACGTCACCGCTCACATTGACCCACGTCACCGCTCACATTGACGCACGTCACCGCTCACATTAACGCACGTCACCGCTCACATTAACGCACGTCACCGCTCACATTAACGCACGTCACCGCTCACATTAACGCACGTCACCGCTCACATTAACGCACGTCACCGCTCACATTAACGCACGTCACCGCTCACATTAACGCACGTCACCGCTCACATTAACGCACGTCACCGCTCACATTAACGCACGTCACCGCTCACATTAACGCACGTCACCGCTCACATTGACGCACGTCACCGCTCACATTGACGCACGTCACCGCTCACATTAACGCACGTCACCGCTCACATTAACGCACGTCACCGCTCCATAACGCATATTATTGCATGTTACAAGAGGTTTCCATCACACGTATTCACTGCGTTTCCATAATTACATTTCCTGGACGCTGTATAAACATAACTGACTTGTTCTCTGAAAAACGTTTGTTTTGGTTTAATGTAAACAGTTTCATCTTAATAAACGCCCGTTCGGTGCAAACAGTCACTCCGGGTAATTACCTTTTCACCGGCTCCTCCCCGTATTTCATCAGCAGTCGGATGGCGGTCGGCGCTGTATAAAACTTGCTCACGCTGTACTTATCGATGATCTGCCACATTCGGGAAATGTCCGGATATATGGGGAGGCCTTCAAACTGCAGGATTACAGGGGGGAGGGGGGGATCCTTATTCAAAGTCAAAAAACAGAAAAACGAACACCAGAGCAGAACACAGACGATCACTTACTAGGATGCTGGTTGCCCCATTGGCCAGTGGTCCGTATGTAACATAGGAGTGTCCGGTGATCCAGCCGATGTCAGCCGTACACCAGTACACGTCGTCTGGGTGGTAATCAAAAACGTACTTGAAGGTAGTGGCAGTGAACACCATGTATCCTCCTACTGTGTGCACCACTCCCTGCAGAGAGGGACTCTGTATTAGAGCCGAGTGTGGAGGACATGAACGTGCAGAACCCAGAGATTCTCCCGGGGAAACAGATTCCAGCCCACGTCTGCCCAGCCTGACCTCTAAACCCGGGACGGCAGCATATCCAGGCCTCGGGGTAACACACGGGCAAAATATTAATGAATGAGCGAGTCAATGAAAGATTAAATAAGGTTAAAGGCCCATTTAGTGCAAACCCGGAGGAAAACGCCACATGTGGTAAAGCGAGATACTGAGGAAATGCAGCGGCCGCCCAATAATTGGGTAGAAGAGGCGGCTGCCTAAGGTCTCGCTCACACAGGGGCCTCACATGATGTGTTTTAGGTCACCATGAACAGGACATTTAAATACAATCTGACATGGAGCTGAAATATCCCGCTACATTCACATATCACCATTTCACAACTCCTAGAGCCGCCCTGAACGCAGCGGGTCAACATGTAGTTCAATTCTTTACCCCCGAATTCATCCAGAAAAATACACCCCATTTTATATAAAAACCACAAACTCCTCCAGAGACCGTAAGAATGTCGCTCCAAATCCCTTAATCCTCATTAACACCTGCAGAGAGCTTTGAGAGTGTCATTAAATGGAGTTACCTTGGGCTTGCCGGTAGAGCCGCTGGTGTACAGGATGAAAAGCTGGTCCTCGGCGTCGCACCACTCGGGTTCACACTGCAGGCTGACATCTTTTATCAGATCGTGCCACCACTGATCTCTGGATGGTGTCCACGGGGTCTACAGGAAAAGCACATGTTAAGGACATACCCGCGGAGGGTCCCTTGTCCAAGTGGCAGCTCCTGCGCCTGGCACAGCTCAGCTTTTCTTACATCATGTGAATCTTGGCCAAACGGGTCTGTTTTATATAAAAATCTCCTTAAACACACACGTTTCGCTTTCTGCATTATCTGACGCGCGCACACACTCCCTGCGGCTTTGTAGCTCTGCTCATCTGTGCCGTGTTTTTCGTAACGCACAATATATACACCAGGTGTCTACTCCTGCGTGCGCAGCACATCAGGATTCACCCCCGGTATGTGAGGCTGGGGATCTGATACTGTGGCGAATTGGCCATCGAGCTCGGGAAGCTGCAGGAAGGCCGATAAAGGCCTCGGGTTAACAGCCTCATCAGTGAGCGGCATCGTATTCTATTAATGGGCCGTGAAATGTCATCCAAAACAAACAGGAGAGAAACGTCCAGCCTGCATCGCCGTCTGGAGCATCAGACGGTCACCAGATGTCAGATCAATATGCTCCGGGACCACAATGAATTGTTCACCTCCCCCATACCGGCAGTGATCCGCAGCGAGCTGCCCGGTAATCTGCGCTCAGGGTGTCCGTGTTATCTGTGCCCTATCCACACTCTCTGCTTTGTATTACTCCCTGATGTATTTATTGTAGAGTGTCGCGCTGTATATGCCGTGTCCTGGATTTGTAATGTCTACTTAATGGTTCTTTTGTTATCCTGGATGTTTCTTCATGCTTCCATCTAACCCCCAGGATCTGGATTAAACCAGATCCTTCTGCCACCTTCCACATCCTATGTCTATTACAACAGGGTGTGTGGGAGAGGGGAGGTTATTCAGTTTGTGAACGCTGGGACATGTTTTAACCTTTGTTGATCTTCCCATCCCAGTGTGTGTGTTGTCCCATTGAAAACTCAAAGCAGTCTAAGCTCTGTGTGTTCACCCTACATCGAGCTCCGGTCACTGACTGTGTGGGATTGGGCCAGAATCCAAACTCATTCGAGATATTGATGGAGCCTTCCTGCACGGGGGACGCCCGCCCTGGGTACTGACCCAAATATACTAAATCAATGGCATAAAAAAGCTGAGCATTAAATAAAGCCAAAAGCAGCAGAAAGCGGAGCTTAGGAAAGCCAGAGACTTTCTCTGAATAATCTTCCATCACGATGGGTTCACTGGACGCGACTTATAAACACCAGAACATGCTCTATATAAAGCCAAGAATCGGGAGATCCTACATCGGATCCAAGTCTACAACTTAACAGCAAAATACATAAAAACAATCACAAAACAAAAGCAGATGAAAAAAGGACAGTGAACGTCGGAATGGAAACCGCTGGGTTTGTGGCCAATTCAGAGTCAGGTGTAAATTTCCCAGAATCCTTCAAGTCGAGGGAGTTTCTAAGTTAAATCACTGGTTAAATCACATCGGACTTGGAATAGAGAGACAGGGGGGGGGGGGATCTTCAGATTTACGGTTTTGAGGCCG
Organism: Leptobrachium leishanense; assembly: GCA_009667805.1. NCBI lineage: Eukaryota > Metazoa > Chordata > Amphibia > Anura > Megophryidae > Leptobrachium > Leptobrachium leishanense. Next base: position 3,461,658 of record CM019074.1, read on the forward strand.
TGTTACTACCAGGAGGGTCCGTGACACCCACAAGGCCACGGTCTGGGAAAGCACCATAGACACCTGGGAGGAGAGGATGCTCCACTCCTTCATATAGATCCGGATTTGTGTTGATAAAATCATTGATTCAGACACTCCTTAAGGTGATCAGGTCGTTACGAGCGACAAACACAAAAAAGTCACAAATCCAGAAAAAGAGACAGAGAGAAGTGACAGCCCCCAGGTGGAATCAGGACACACACAGAAGTGACAGCCCCCAGGTGGAATCAGGACACACACAGAAGTGACAGCCCCCAGGTGGAATCAGGACACACACAGAAGTGACAGCCCCCAGGTGGAATCAGGACACACACAGAAGTGACAGCCCCCAGGTGGAATCAGGACACACACAGAAGTGACAGCCCCAGGTGGAATCAGGACACCACAGAAGTGACAGCCCCCAGGTGGAATCAGGACACACACAGAAGTGACAGCCCCCAGGTGGAATCAGGACACACACAGAAGTGACAGCCCCCAGGTGGAATCAGGACACACACAGAAGTGACAGCCCCCAGGTGGAATCAGGACACACATAGAGACAGGTGGGAGGTTCAGAGACATTTCTTTGTGTGTCACAGGTGTGAGATATTGTGACATCGTGGACACAACGTGATGCAGACAGACAGTCACAGCGCTGTTAGTCAGACAGACTGGACGTTAACCACAGAAAGGCGGGGTGTGGGGGAGGGGCGCTTTAATACCTGGGGGCGGAGTCTCTTTGATTTTTCCTGCTTTTTTCCCTGTTAAAAACCCAGACACATAAATGCATTCAATTCTACGAACCAAAAGGAAGAAAAAGTAATGGGGATTTCTAGAATGATCAAAATCACAGACGAACACGGCCACCAACTCCTGTAAATCACGCTCTGCCTTAAGGGGGGAGGCTGCGCCTGGCTGGGCTTTCTGGGAGTTTTAGCTCAGCCCACACCCTCAGTAAGAATTCTATCACATGGGGCTGGAGAGCTGACACAGCTATGGAAGCGGCCGGCGGCACAATACAGCCACTGGTTATCAGCACTGTGTCTCCTCCCATCATGATCTGCCGGACTGAGCCATCCATAGAAACAGAAGAATCGTCGAGCTCGGGTTAACCCTTAAACCAGCACAAACAGTAACCTAAACCTTATTTCTAATGGAGAATGACGCTCCGTGTCGCCGGAGGCATCCAAGCTGGACGCGGCCCATATTTACCGTGACTTTCTCATAGTGACCCCTAGCAGCACCATAGCCATTTCAAAAAGATGAAGAGGTGATGGTGCTTGGAGACCCAATAAATCTAGTTTATTCCAACTGGGAATCCCTCAATATCGAACGTGTGTTTCAGCGAGACTGAATGCAAACTGCGGGATCATTCCCAATGTTTCCGTGGAGAGGCAGAGCGGGAGGTTTATCCAGACACACAGAGCACCGGGAGTTACAGCGCTCACTGCAGACTGGCTCTGGCCGGTACCGGCATCACACCCTGCTCTCCCAGGGAAATCACAAGAGATAACGACAGCCCTGCCGGTTAGTCCTCGTCAGGTTAATACTAACTGGGCCCTGGGCACCCATTTTCTTGCTCTCCACCCCAAGACCCCCCCAAAATAAAAAAAAAACGTTTTTTCCCCCTTTTACATGGTCTTGTTTGGTATCATGAGAAAGGCCAGACTTTGACCTGTCCAATGACACCTAACCTGAACTTGTGGGGTGTAAAGAATGGAGACGCATGGGCCTCTACCCGCTCTGGTGCAGCAGCTTGTGTTTTAGATGGACAAATGTATAATAGCGCTTCGTTCCACCACCTCCACATTTGGTCGCGGCGAGGGAAATGAGAAGGTGAGTTACGGCAGTGACATGGTTTGCTTTATATGAAAAAGCACATAATTCCACCGCCTTAGAACAGGAAGAAAAGTTAGTTTTGCTTTAATTTTTTTGTTGATTTTGCTATTTTTACACATTACATAGTCATGTTTGGCATTGCTGGAAAGGCCAGACTCCGTCCTGCCCATTGACACCTCACTTGACCTTCTGTCGTGTAATGAATAGAAACGCAGAGTTCCAAAGGACCCCACCTGTGCCCCGTGCTGCAGTGCGGCAGCTTAGGTGGACAACAATGACTGGGCCCAGGGCAGCTGCCCCTTTTGTCGGGTGTTAAAGAGGGGCCTGCTGCCCGGCGGCTTCCATTACCTGCATGTTGGGACACTGTCTCTTGCAGGGAGGTGAGATTTTGTTTGTTCCATTGGATGAAGCTTCATCTCTTCCCAGGTGTCTGAGCACAATGCATTTCCCGAGAAGATAATTCCTGCAAAACAAAAATCAAAGATTACAACATGAATTCTGGAAAACATTATTGGGGAATATCAGAGGCGTCACAATATAGAGAGGTTTTCAGAGGCGTCACAATATAGAGGGGTTTTCAGAGGCGTCACAATATAGAGGGGTTTTCAGAGGCGTCACAATATAGAGGGGTTTTCAGAGGCGTCACAATATAGAGAGGTTTTCAGAGGCGTCACAATATAGAGGGGTTTTCAGAGGCGTCACAATATAGAGGGGTTTTCAGAGGCGTCACAATATAGAGGGGTTTTCAGAGGCGTCACAATATAGAGGGGTTTTCAGAGGCGTCACAATATAGAGGGGTTTTCAGAGGAGTCACAATATAAAGGGGTTTTCAGAGGCGTCACAATATAGAGGGGTTTTCAGAGGCGTCACAATATAGAGGGGTTTTCAGAGGAGTCACAATATAGAGGGGTTTTCAGAGGAGTCACAATATAGAGGGGTTTTCAGAGGAGTCACAATATAGAGGGGTTTTCAGAGGCGTCACAATATAGAGAGGTTTTCAGAGGCGTCACAATATAGAGGGGTTTTCAGAGGCGTCACAATATAGAGGGGTTTTCAGAGGCGTCACAATATAGAGGGGTTTTCAGAGGCGTCACAATATAGAGGGGTTTTCAGAGGCGTCACAATATAGAGGGGTTTTCAGAGGCATCACAATATAGAGAGGTTTTCAGAGGCGTCACAATATAGAGAGGTTTTCAGAGGCGTCACAATATAGAGGGGTTTTCAGAGGCGTCACAATATAGAGGGGTTTTCAGAGGCGTCACAATATAGAGGGGTTTTCAGAGGCGTCACAATATAGAGAGGTTTTCAGAGGCGTCACAATATGAGAGGTTTTCAGAGGAGTCACAATATAGGGGTTTTCAGGGGCGTCACAATATAGAGGGGTTTTCAGAGGCGTCACAATATAGAGGGGTTTTCAGGGGCGTCACAATATAGGAGGGGTTTTCAGGGGCGTCACAATATAGAGGGGTTTTCAGGGGCGTCACAATATAGGAGGGGTTTTCAGAGGCGTCACAATATAGAGGGGTTTTCAGAGGCGTCACAATATAGAGGGGTTTTCAGAGGCGTCACAATATAGAGAGGTTTTCAGAGGCGTCACAATATAGGAGGGGTTTTCAGAGGCGTCACAATATAGAGGGGTTTTCAGAGGCGTCACAATATAGAGGGGTTTTCAGAGGCGTCACAATATAGAGGGGTTTTCAGAGGAGTCACAATATAGAGGGGTTTTCAGAGGAGTCACAATATAGAGGGGTTTTCAGAGGAGTCACAATATAGAGGGGTTTTCAGAGGCGTCACAATATAGAGGGGTTTTCAGAGGCGTCACAATATAGAGGGGTTTTCAGAGGCGTCACAATATAGAGGGGTTTTCAGAGGCGTCACAATATAGAGAGGTTTTCAGAGGCGTCACAATATAGAGGGGTTTTCAGAGGCGTCACAATATAGAGGGGTTTTCAGAGGCGTCACAATATAGAGGGGTTTTCAGAGGAGTCACAATATAGAGGGGTTTTCAGAGGCGTCACAATATAGAGAGGTTTTCAGAGGCGTCACAATATAGAGGGGTTTTCAGAGGCGTCACAATATAGAGGGGTTTTCAGAGGCGTCACAATATAGAGGTGTTTTCAGAGGCGTCACAATATAGAGGGGTTTTCAGAGGCGTCACAATATAGAGGGGTTTTCAGAGGCGTCACAATATAGAGGGGTTTTCAGAGGAGTCACAATATAGAGGTGTTTTCAGAGGCGTCACAATATAGAGGTGTTTTCAGAGGCGTCACAATATAGAGGTGTTTTCAGAGGCGTCACAATATAGAGGGGTTTTCAGAGGCGTCACAATATAGAGGGGTTTTCAGAGGCGTCTCAATATAGAGAGGTTTTCAGAGGCGTCACAATATAGAGGTGTTTTCAGAGGCGTCACAATATAAAGGGGTTTTCAGAGGCGTCACAATATAGAGGGGTTTTCAGAGGCGTCTCAATATAGAGAGGTTTTCAGAGGCGTCACAATATAGAGGGGTTTTCAGAGGCGTCACAATATAAAGGGGTTTTCAGAGGCGTCACAATATAGAGAGGTTTTCAGAGGCGTCACAATATAGAGAGGTTTTCAGAGGCGTCACAATATAGAGAGGTTTTCAGAGGCGTCACAATATAGAGGGGTTTTCAGGGGCGTCACAATATAGAGGGGTTTTCAGAGGCGTCACAATATACAGGGGTTTTCAGAGGCGTCACAATATAGAGAGGTTTTCAGAGGCGTCACAATATAGAGGGGTTTTCAGAGGCGTCACAATATAGAGAGGTTTTCAGAGGCGTCACAATATAGAGGGGTTTTCAGAGGCGTCACAATATAGAGGGGTTTTCAGAGGCGTCACAATATAGAGGGGTTTTCAGAGGCGTCACAATATAGAGGGGTTTTCAGAGGCGTCACAATATAGAGGGGTTTTCAGAGGCGTCACAATATAGAGGTGTTTTCAGAGGCGTCACAATATAGAGGTGTTTTCAGGGGCGTCACAATATAGAGGGGTTTTCAGAGGCGTCACAATATAGAGAGGTTTTCAGGGGCGTCACAATATAAAGGGATTATCCTTTTGCACAGAAACCTCAGGATATTGTTTCCTATCATCAGGTCGCCACCTTGTGGCCGCTGTTAGTGATGCATGGATTATAAAAATTAGCATGAATTTGAACGGTTTGAAAAACATTGTATGTAACGCCTGGGGGGGGGGGGCACACGCATCATTTTTTTGGTGCAACCAAGCACCATACCTCACAAAAATTTTGAGATAAGTACAGTGAAAAAATGGCTCCTGTATTAATTTTAGGATTAACCCTAAGCGAAATATACATCTCCATTTTTTGTCCAATCTTCACTACAATTCTGGCAGGTTCACTTTCTAAGAAATCGATTCTTCTCTTCGTTCTTTGTGCTCACAGCGAAAGAAACAGAATCTGCGTAAAAATGAACCAAACCTGATAGAATTCTAGTGAAGAGGACACAGAAAATGGAGCGGAATCTGTTACATGTAATCCTAACACTAACAGTAACCCTAACCCTCCTCTTAAACCATGCAGAAATAGAAACCCTAACCCAAGCACAAATACCAATCAACATAAAAGCAAAGGTCATTTTTGCACTAGGTCCATCAGCGCAGGAGGGGCCGCACCGCCAGCGCAGGAGGGGCCGCACCGCCAGCGCAGGAGGGGAGAGGGGCCGCACCGCCAGCGCAGGAGGGGGGAGGGGCCGCAGCGCCAGCGCAGGAGGGGGAGGGGCCGCACCGCCAGCGCAGGAGGGGGAGGGGCCGCACCGCCAGCGCAGGAGGGGGAGGGGCCGCACCGCCAGCGCAGGAGGGGGAGGGGCTGCAGTGCCAGCGCAGGAGGGGGAGGGGCCGCAGCGCCAGCGCAGGAGGGGGAGGGGCCGCACCGCCAGCGCAGGAGGAGGAGGGGCCGCACTAAATGCTGGGAGGGAAATGAAGACAAGCATACAGATGACACACTGGAAGACAGGGAACAGGGATGTGGGTTTGGATTTTTTGGGTCCCATTACTGAGAATAAAGGGAATATTAAACTTACTTCTCTGCACATTTCTTTATAGCTTCGTCTGCTATTTGCTTGAGGTTTATCAGTTTATCTCCACGGTAAAAGCCATCTGGAAGGACAGACGGACACAACTCATCCTTAGGTTATGGGGACCAGACTGATTTTGTTTTATAAGGTTGAAAAGGAGTATGTGAGGACGACGGCGCCCCAAGAAGTCCTATATTGTCTATGTATATATCATTATTAAAATAATGAAGAAAGAGGTTTTCATGGCGCCACCTCGCCCCGTCACCTTCCATTATGTCTTTACCCCGTTTCTCTGGCCTTTAATTGTTGCGTCCTCTTATCACTCCCCAGCCTGGAGGAGGATTGTCATCGTGACACAGCGTTTTTCGGGGCCTATTTTGGGACCTGCAGCACCAATAGTCCCCACATTAATCCGGTTCTGTCTAATTATTCTATGAACAGAACCTTCATCGGGTAATTATTAGCAATTTATCACATGCCGAGGATCTGCCTAACGTTAAAAATAGTGCAGGATTAATCAGGGAAAATCTTGGCAGCGCATCGAGCGCAGGGAGGCAAAAAACACCAGCAGGGTTATTCAGAGAGAGGTGAAACTCAGGAGAATGACTGAAAATTCGAGGTCAAAATAGCCAAACCAGAAAAATTCTCCCATTTATCTTACTTTCCAAAATCGGCTATTTTGACCTAGAATTTTCACTTCTCCAGTCATTCTCCTGGTTTTCACCTCTCTCTGAATAACCCTGTATGTGGTAATGAAAGGACTCCCAGGATCCTCTACTCCGGAGCTTGGTGGTTATTGCAGCCCTGTCGATCACAGCTGTGCCCATAGGATCGAGCTTCCCCGTCCAGTCCCAGCAGTCAGAATAGGCAGCCTATACGTCACAAATATCCAAACCTTCCCTCCGGCACGCGGTTACTTGCCGCCACTCAGTGCAATTTTGTGGCAATTCGTCTATTCACAAAGCTGTCAATTCGCCAAATACAGACGAACAGCGAAAAATGGTGCAATTTTCCACGATTCCGCGACATCGAAATTGTCCCATTGGAAACGATCGATTCATCTACTCACAGAACAGCGAATTGCACCAAAATAACAACAAAATGACCAGATATTCGTGATTTTAATGCAACGGGTTTAAACAAGTGAATCCCACGGAAATGGAATATCTTTATTTTTAAAGCAATTTGTTAATTTTATATCTTGCAAAAACCCTTATTTTTTAAAAAGACCTTTATGTAGGAGGGAAAAATAATTATTTTTTGTATTTTTAGTAATTTTTAAAAGGCCCTTTTTTATTAGACATTTTTTTTACTACATTTCTGTTGATTTAAACTATTAGATGAATAGGAGACTTTGTTTCCCCAGTTCGGTGGAATTCACCGAGGCGGATTCGGTTCAGTTTGGTGGCTATTGGTGACGTCCGATAACGGCATTGATGACTCCAATTTCTGCAGAATATGGCGAGGATTTGATAGTGAATTTTCAACAAACTGGAGCTGCCGAAATGCAGCAAAATGAAAAGCACTGAAACTGCAATAAATTTGGGTGCTTTGTGAATGGAACCCTAAGGATTCAACGTAAAAACAGACGAGGCTTCGCACGCCACGGATTAACCCGATGAAATGCCACGGCTTTACACGCGATGTATTTACCTGCCGTGAGGAGGAGGGAGCAGTGCGAGTCCAGGATTCGTTCACACAGAGACTCGGCGGAGAATCCTGCAAACTGAAGTAACAAACAGAAAACCTACAGATAAATGGCCGATACACAGAGCAGAGGTCACCGGGCGGCTGGGAGGGATCTGTGATACACCGTATATATTGGTTCTGTAAGAACGTTTCAACGCTCTCAGCGCAGGCTCAGTCATACGTTGCTGGAGTAAAGTCATCGCCAATGAAATACAAAAGATTTTTTATTATAAAATAGATAAATCGAGGGGGGAGGGGGGGGGGATTGTGGCAAATCCATTGTGCCCTGTGCCTGCCTTACCACGATGGAGTGAACAGCCCCGATTCTGGCACATGCCAGCATGGCCACCACCAGCTCAATCACCATGGGCATGTAGATAGACACACGATCCCCCTTCTTAACGCCTGGAAAACAAACGATAAGAATTATAAATTATTAATAATTTCTATGTATTGTTTAATAAACAAAAGGAAAATGCTAGCTCACAACCAGGGAGTGTTAACACCATATGCAAAGGCTCCAGGTGTAAGCACACCACGTGCGAAGGTGCCAGAGGGTTTGGCAGAGGTGTGGGTACAATAAGAGGAGGCATGACGTAATGGACATAAAGCATGGCGGCACCAAGGGTGTGGGTACCAGTAATGGAGGCACCAGGTGTGTAGGTAATAATACCCACACCCCTGGTGCTTCCATGCCTATGTGTCAAGGTGCCAGGGGTGTAGAAATCAGGGGTGGAGGTACTAGGGATGTCTATACAAACTGTGGAGATGCCAGGAGTGTGGTATCTATCGATGCAGGTACCAGGATGTAGGCAATAGGTATTGAAACACTAGGGGTGTGGGGACCATATTTTGTGACACTACCAGGAGTTGTGGGTAATATGGGTGCAGGTACCAAGAATGGAGGCACCGGTGGTGTGGGCTATCAGAAATGGAGGCAGCGGTGGTGTGGGCTATCAGGAATGGAGGCACCGGTGGTGTGGGCTATCAGGAATGGAGGCACCGGTGGTGTGGGCTATCAGGAATGGAGGCACCGGTGGTGTGGGCTATCAGGAATGGAGGCACCGGTGGTGTGGGCTATCAGAAATGGAGGCACCGGTGGTGTGGGCTATCAGGAATGGAGGCACCGGTGGTGTGGGCTATCAGGAATGGAGGCACCGGTGGTGTGGGCTATCAGAAATGGAGGCACCGGTGGTGTGGGCTATCAGGAATGGAGGCACCGGTGGTGTGGGCTATCAGAAATGGAGGCACCGGTGGTGTGGGCTATCAGGAATGGAGGCACCGGTGGTGTGGGCTATCAGGAATGGAGGCACCGGTGGTGTGGGCTATCAGAAATGGAGGCACCGGTGGTGTGGGCTATCAGAATGGAGGCACCGGTGGTGTGGGCTATCAGGAATGGAGGCACCGGTGGTGTGGGCTATCAGGAATGGAGGCACCGGTGGTGTGGGCTATCAGGAATGGAGGCACCGGTGGTGTGGGCTATCAGGAATGGAGGCACCGGTGGTGTGGGCTATCAGAAATGGAGGCACCGGTGGTGTGGGCTATCAGGAATGGAGGCACCGGTGGTGTGGGCTATCAGGAATGGAGGCACCGGTGGTGTGGGCTATCAGAAATGGAGGCACCGGTGGTGTGGGCTATCAGAAATGGAGGCACCGGTGGTGTGGGCACCAGACACACACGGAGACACAAGCAGCAGGTTAACTTGCGCTGCCATAATGTAAATCAGAAGAGAAACCTTTCCATGTAGACATTCGGGCTTAAACTCTGCAGCCATGTTTACCGGTTACCAAATCTTATTTTATCGATGGTGTTTTTGCGGTTGGAAGTTTTAAGGAAAAGCTCAACCAATCCCCGTTAGCCGCCTATAAGCCCCTCCCTGGAAGAAAAGAACCCAATATAAAATCATAAAGCAGATCGAGTGACTTTGCTGACCTTGGTCACGCAGAACGTTGGCAAACTGGCAGACCTGGCCAAGGAGCTCCGAGTAGGTGATGGACGTGGAGTCTCCAGGTTCGTTCCCCTCCCTGTAAGGAGACACGAAGACACTTTCAGGTCATTCACCCCACAACAGTTACAAAGTGACAAAAACCCCTGCAGAATATCGCACCCAATCTCCCCCGGCTGTGCAGGCGTGTATGGTGAGATAAGGTGATTACCGGTGAGAGAGGGACATCTTGTGTAACATGACTTCAGTATGTGTGTGCGGCTCTGAATGACGTCACAAACACATTGTCAGGGACTTACTGGTCACACACTATATGTCTATTATCATTTTCAGCCGAAACCCTCGAAACAGAGGGATGTAAAAAAAACTGTAAAAACTGAGAAATGGAAAATGTATTTTCTCTATTCACGTATTTAATCTTCAGAAATTATTTCTAAAAATGAAGTAAAACGCTGAATTCGATAGAAACGTCGATGATACAATTATCACACGCAAAAGCAAGATACAGATACATTTCTGTCTCTAGGAGGCGCTGCAGCCATAAGAGGCTTGATTTCTTTTGCATTGGGACGTCATGCAGATCGTGGCTCGGTGTCCTCTCCGCATCACAACAATGAGCAGCCTTATTGGACCTTAAAATGATCCCCGATTATCCACCTTAAAATGATCCCCGATTATCCACCTTAAAATGATCCCCGATTATCCACCTTAAAATGATCCCCGATTATCCACCTTAAAATGATCCCCGATTATCCACCTTAAAATGATCCCCGATTATCCACCTTAAAATGATCCCCGATTATCCCTCTACAGTCTAATGAACACCTCCGCCAGACTCCACCTCACACAACGCACCCCCCCCCACAGTCTAATGAGCTCCTCCGCCAGACTCCACCTCACATCCCGCACCTCTCACAACGCACCCCTCTACAGTCTGTAATGAGCTCCTCCGCCAGACTCCACCTCACATCCCGCACCTCTCACAACGCACCCCTCTACAGTCTGTAATGAGCTCCTCCGCCAGACTCCACATCTCACATCCTGTAACAGTCTTTCAAGACACTTAATCGAATTTTTTTCATTGAAGCCTATCAGTTTACTCCATAGTCCCCCCCATTGTACCTTTCCTGAACACACACACACCAGTCCTTCTCAGATTATTTACCCTCACCTCTTAGATTGTAAGGGGGGGCCCTCTTTCCCATCATTGTTCACGTGTTAATTTTATGGCCGTTGTTTTGTACCGTTTCTAAAGTAACAGCAGGACTTCTGATCGAACAAGCGAATATGGACTTTCCCAAAGATTTCCTAATGTGTCTGAATCCTATGGAAAATATCCGCTAGGCTTCACACAGTCTGTAATGTGCACCTTATAAAATCCTCCTCCATGTGATCAAACCTGCAATTTACTTTATTCAATTATAGAACCACTGCAACATTGTAACTTATCACAAGTGTTTCTAACCATCTTCCTTCACACAACGTGAACACCGGAACATGTTATTCCAGTCACTCGCATCCGAGATTAGATAATCCGCGACAGCTCAGCTGATACAGATCTGTGTACGGTAAAACACAAAGTAGCCCTTGTATGATGTATATATAATTACAGCTCATACAATGGGCCTGTCCAGCGCCTCCCAGCTCCAACCCAAGGAATCGGGAACAAACCTGGCGTGAATTTATTATGTAAACACAATCTCAGGGCATGTTAATAAACGTGTAATGCACCCAATCTCAATCCGATCATCTCAAAGCGGCCATGGTTTAAAAACACCCAAGAAAGGCCTACAGGCCCCATGGGACCAGATCTACACTAGTGGTGAAAATTGTGGAAACACCTTCGGATTTTGTCAGTTTTGGTTGACAAGAAAATTCCTCCTCTGCTTCCCTGGCCTGGAAATAACCCCGACTTGAATCCCATCGAAAATCTGTGGTCAAGATTAAAACGCATTGTCTCGAGCAGGAATCCAAGTGACAAGCGAGAGGACTCAGCGAGGCTATAATCATTTCATCACAGAAGAGGACGTCATAAGACTTGTAGAGTCAATAATGCCTGGAAGGTGTCGGGCAGTAGTTAAGGCCAATAAATATCCAACACGGTATTGAAAAAACACATTGTGACAAGCTTGAAGTTATCATTTTTATGCTATATAATAATAGCCAAGATGCATTATGGGACATTTCCAGCCAAAACTGAACTTAAACATTTTTTATGTTGTTAAGGCATTCATTTACTATATTAAATTTTACTTGTGCCGTGACATTTTTATATAAAAAGTACTTTAAACTGCAAAGGTTTGTAACACTGAGGTGTATCCACAATTATGGCCCCAGTAACACCGCGGCACCGAATAGAACTGGTCAAGAGAGTCGATATTTCCACATGAACATATTGTGTATAATAACAGCCCAAAGTATCTGTAGCTGCGACTTAAACATCACCTTGTACCTCTGGTTGTCTCTTTCAGCACACACACACACACACACACACACACACACACACAATAAAAAGCTACATTTGAAAAATAAGTGAAATAGGAGATTAAAAGGAGCCTGTGATGTGCGTCCCTTTGAACTTGGGGTACACTGGCCTAGAGATGTGTTTGGGAGGTTGTTCTATATTATTTCCCTGCCATCTCTTATGTTTAAGTCACCTGTGTCTGGAAGGTGCCGGGTGATTGTGTATTCTATTAAACTTCATCTAAGGACTGGTGGAAGGCTGGAAGGCTAGCTGGGGAGAGCACAGGGGACCAGCAAGGAAGCGGCATTGACGGAAGTGACCCACGCCGGGTACTGAGATCTGTGAGAGCCGCCATCTTTAACCGCTTGAGTGCCAAGGACGTGTGGGACACGTAATGTGCAATCCATTCCTCCCGGTGTCCTGGAAGAATGTGGCCATTCACACATGTCATGGCTTTGATACATTGTATCTTCACAAATCCCCAAGTCAGGTTACAAAAAAAAAAACTTTACAACTATGTTGAAGACGAGTTTTCTGAACTTGGTGTGTAACTCCACACAGTATCATTACTCAAACACACTGTGACCACACAGTTTCTCTGCACAGTCACACCTTGCTCCAGCACACAGTGTCGCCACACAATATACACAAAACCCCTCACAGCACACACCAACAGTTGTGTATAACCCGAACAAGTTATTCTGGTCTAATCAGGACTTTGTTTTTAGTGAAAACAAAAGTAACACAATTTACAAAACATCTTACTCCTGAACACAAACAGAAGCAAATGAGGTAACGACGTGTTTGAGGAAAAACTACGACTGCAGTTATTACATAGATTCATGGATAACACTTTAAAATCCCCACTGCTCGGCCAGAGCGCGACGCGAGGCTCGTTTCACCTGTCGCTCCCTTTTATTTGAGCTCATTGCAAATTGTGCTCGTTTTAGCAGAAAAAAACAAACCCTTATTAGTCTCCGATCCCTGTCCATGAGGAGAAGCTAAACCACTGCGCACCCTTTCCCTCGATTCTTTCCCCGTGTAAAACAGGCATTTTGCTCATTTCCACCATTTCTTCATAAAAAAATAAAATAAAAAGTTACTCCCTGTTAAAGGACAGATTTCTCCATCCCAATATAACTGACTGCTCTTTACTTACTAGCTCAGTCCCTGTGAGTTGCATAGCTGTGCACAGCAGAAGAGGAGTGTGCGCAGGTACCCGGCTAATAAATAGAACTTCTCCAGGGATAGAATTGTGGATCTGACCCCCCCCCCCCGGATAATTATAAGAAGCAAATCACGGGTCAGATCCAGGGGGTCTCATGAAAGCACATATCGCATGGGCGGGATCTTTTAGTTTGCGTGAGAGTTGGGTCCTTCCATATTCAAAGATACATTTACTTTTTGGAGATTTGTGCAGAGTTTTATCTATTGCATTGGACATAAAAAAAGGGAAATTAATCTGAAAAGCCAAAAACTGTCTGTATGACGAGGGAATCCGGTCCCGTTCACCACCACATCCTGCATAAAAGACTGGAGGGATCTGCGTCTGTTTGATTAGAGGATATCGAGGGGGTGATCGGGCGGATAAGACATTGCGCTCATTAGGATTTATTTCAGAGGGGCCGAGTGGGGACAGAAATGCCAGTTTGATTATTTTTAGAGCTTAAGTATTTATTGGAATTACCGATAAAACTGAATAATAAATAAATGTCTGAGCAGAAATTATACATAAAACACAGCAAAGGAACAATATAAAAACACATCAGCACCAGGGACTGGATGTAGCTCCATGCAGGCCCTACTGGCCAGAATTAATGACGTGAGATGCACGTACAAGAGGCAGAAATTGATTGAGATATATATATATATCATAGAAAATCAGCTATAATAAAGATGCCTGCGCACTGTGGTTATTAAATCAGGAGTCTGCGTCACGGACAGGATGAAGTAATGCATGTTGTCACAGGAGGATATTGAGCAGGAATACGCAGCTCCATTAGGATGATTAAATTTGTGTTTAGGGCTGAGAGAGTCAAGGGTATGTGTGCATCAAACTGCATAAAAGGTGCAAAGCTGGACGGCACACACGAAACGAGACATAACGTATTGCAAACAACTGTGCAGAATGTATTACGAGATCATAATGCGAGAGCCCGTGCAGCAGAATGCAATACGAGGAGATCATGCGAGAGCCCGTGCAGCAGAATGTAACACGAGGAGAACATGCGAGAGCCCGTGCAGCAGAATGTAACACGAGGAGATCATGCGAGAGCCCGTGCAGCAGAATGCAATACGAGGAGATCATGCGAGAGCCCGTGCAGCAGAATGCAATACGAGGAGATCATGCGAGAGCCCGTGCAGCAGAATGTAACACGAGGAGAACATGCGAGAGCCCGTGCAGCAGAATGTAACACGAGGAGATCATGCGAGAGCCCGTGCAGCATAATGCAATACGAGGAGATCATGCGAGAGCCCGTGCAGCAGAATGCAATACGAGGAGATCATGCGAGAGCCCGTGCAGCAGAATGTAACACGAGGAGATCATGCGAGAGCCCGTGCAGCAGAATGCAATACGAGGAGATCATGCGAGAGCCCGTGCAGCAGAATGCAATACGAGGAGATCATGCGAGAGCCCGTGCAGCAGAATGCAACACGAGGAGATCATGCGAGAGCCCGTGCAGCAGAATGCAACACGAGGAGATCATGCGAGAGCCCGTGCAGCAGAATGCAACACGAGGAGATCATGCGAGAGCCCGTGCAGCAGAATGTAACACGAGGAGATCATGCGAGAGCCCGTGCAGCAGAATGTAACACGAGGAGATCATGCGAGAGCCCGTGCAGCAGAATGTAACACGAGGAGATCATGCGAGAGCCCGTGCAGCAGAATGTAACACGAGGAGATCATGCGAGAGCCCGTGCAGCAGAATGTAACACGAGGAGATCATGCGAGAGCCCGTGCAGCAGAATGTAACACGAGGAGATCATGCGAGAGCCCGTGCAGCAGAATGTAACACGAGGAGATCATGCGAGAGCCCGTGCAGCAGAATGTAACACGAGGAGATCATGCGAGAGCCCGTGCAGCAGAATGTAACACGAGGAGATCATGCGAGAGCCCGTGCAGCAGAATGTAACACGAGGAGATCATGCGAGAGCCCGTGCAGCAGAATGTAACACGAGGAGATCATGCGAGAGCCCGTGCAGCAGAATGTAACACGAGGAGATCATGCGAGAGCCCGTGCAGCAGAATGTAACACGAGGAGATCATGCGAGAGCCCGTGCAGCAGAATGTAACACGAGGAGAACATGCGAGAGCCCGTGCAGCAGAATGTAACACGAGGAGAACATGCGAGAGCCCGTGCAGCAGAATGTAACACGAGGAGATCATGCGAGAGCCCGTGCAGCAGAATGTAACACGAGGAGATCATGCGAGAGCCCGTGCAGCAGAATGTAACACGAGGAGATCATGCGAGAGCAATATACTATAACAAAAAACCCTAAAATAAAACAGGAGAATCTAACTCCCCCACGGCTATGGACGTGCAGGGTTTTTACAATTTTGAAAGAGGCAGAAAATAAGTTAAATTGTTTGAATTTGGTACAGAATTGCTAAAATGCTTCTTTCTCCAAACTGAATTTATTAAAACAAGCTTCAAAAATCACTATAAAACAGACATCTATCCCTCACCATTTCCTGTGAAGTGTTTCTTCGTGAACATGGCTTGTGACCCCCCCCCCCCCTGCAGCTCCAGGTATTTTGGATTGGAATACTGTATTTACAGAGTGTTACAATGTATCCACTCCCACAATGCTCTGCTCACATGGATATGTGTGTGGAAGTAAATCCTGCTCGCAGGCCTCTCAGTCTGGAGGTAAATGCAGTAATAGAGGCCGGCGTTAAAGACAATGCCAGGATGGAACAGAGCATTTTAATTGGCTGCTGACTTGTGATGGGTGCACAGCAAATCCCCACACATTAGTACCAGTGCATGAGGGGTGTATATATATATATATATATATATACACACACGTTGCTATTCATGTATAACAATTGCATATTC
Organism: Leptobrachium leishanense; assembly: GCA_009667805.1. Classification (NCBI taxonomy): domain Eukaryota; kingdom Metazoa; phylum Chordata; class Amphibia; order Anura; family Megophryidae; genus Leptobrachium; species Leptobrachium leishanense. Next base: position 3,477,725 of record CM019074.1, read on the forward strand.
TGCTTTTGTAGAATTAAATTGACAGATTTGGACTTTTTTGCCTTTGGTTCTAGTTATAATGTGCTGCCTCTATCTCCATAGTACGCGTTCTCATTTAATGTACAGCTCTGTGTATAAAGAGATACTCAAAACATTAGGGATATTTGTAAATTCTCCCAGAAAGTGAAACCCGTGCAGGTAATAAACAATTCATTAAATGTATCAATAGGACAATAGAGAGACTGACCAATAGAATGCCACCTTGTCTCCCAGCTTCTTTTCGTGAACGTTGCGGTCGAGGACATTGTAGCAGATGTTGGTTATCCCCCCTTTCATCCATTCAATGAAGATCTCTCCTTTTGTTGTGTCAAAATTATATGTCAGGAACGGCTGGGAGGGAGGGACTCGCCAGTAGAAAGTGTTTGCAATTTCACCCCAGAATTCTGAGTAAAAACAGGAGATAAATAAGTTCTAGACATTTCTGTATAGGTGCAGCACCCTGTATCATGATCCTAACCCCACAGCATCCCGTGCCGGCTCAGAGATCTGAAACCATTCTCCAAGTCCACAGAAATCCTGCTCCTTATCCCACCTCGGACTTTCCATACAGCCCCTGCAGGAGGTCACAGGCGTTACGCCTGCCCGTCTATCCTGGCACACGTGCGTGAACAGCTTCCGGATTTAAGGGTGCTACCGAGGACATTATCCTGCTGAAAGAGGCCACTGCCATCAGGGAACACCATGGCCATGAAGACGTGTACGTGGTCTGCCGCAATCTCCAGGTAGGTGATGCGTGTCACGTGTGCTGACACCTTTCTATCATGGCCAGTGTTACGTTTTTGGGCGCCCATGACCCCAACGCCAATCACTGGTTGTCCTTCCTTGCAGCATTTTTGGTTGCTATAAACCCCTGCACACCGGGAACACCAACAGACATGGCGTTTTGGAGATGCTGTAACCCAGGTGTCTGGACGTCACTATTTGGCCGTGTCACAGTCACTCACACCTAGTCACCAATTATTTTGCTTAAACACATGAAATTCAAGAACTGTTCACTCCTAATAAATCCCGCCCGGCGACTATATATCCCGCCCGGCGACTATATATCCCGCCCGGCGACTATATATCCCGCCCGGCGACTATATATCCCGCCCGGCGACAGGCACCATATAAGCGTATAATCCGTGTGATTCACTGCACCTGGCAGGTGGTTTAATGCTGTGGCTGAGCACCGACCACCTGAAGCATCACTAAATCCTGCAGCTTGAGGACTGACCGGATCAATCCCTTTCACTGATCAGATCCGAGATCTCCGATTCATTTTACCAGACGAGGAATTACACGTTACGTTCCATCAGGTTTCCTCCGCGTGTCACGTTACTCAGGATAAATGATGGCTCCTGCCAGAGGCGACATCTCCCCCTCCGAGACTTGTCACATCAAAATAAAAAGTAGCAGCAGCTGAGCGACAAAACAAAACTACAGATACAATGTGTCCACCGAACGAAAAATAAACAACTAATCCTAATTAGAATAATCAGCATCTCCACCAAACATCGGTGAAAGCACAAAGCGCGGCCTCACAGGGCAAAGCCACCGGAGCGGGTTATAAAGGGTAAAGCACAGGTTAATAAATCCAGAAGTTACTCATTACACACAGGACACCGAAGGACAACCATAAAACCTGCGAATGAATATCTGACAGGTTCATGTGCCACCTGTGCCAATCTCATGACAATGCAGTTTGATACGACTCCTACGCCCGCCTCGCTCACCCTCTCCAGCAGAGACAGACACACTAGAGGGTGACCCCCTTTCTCCAGGTCACTCGCCCTCAGTGACATCTCGTGCTGTCTGTGATGTGAACGGCTCGGCTTCACTATTCCTGGACCTGTTGCTTTTAGTTCCTGTTCTGCTTCCTCCCACGCAGCTTGCACCGTTCCTACCTACCTTCTGCTGGATTGCAGCGACGGGAAGCTCGTGCCCTTATCCTGCTCTTTCCGGGTCCCTGAGCGCGGTTTCCTGTAATGCACCTGCGCTTCTCCTTACCTGCTTCAGCAAAATCTCCAGGAACAGATGGGCAGATAATGGTTTACTCACCGCTCGGCTCCCGCACAGATCTCTCATACATCTCCTTGTATTTCTGGAAGGAGTTGATGTGTGCGCTGGCACAGATCTCAGGGGGTGGCGGGTACATGTTGGATGCTGACATCGCGGATCTGCGGGCGCTGTACAAAAAATTGAGTATTTACACTAATTAAAAATAAATATGTGAATGCAGCAACATGACAGCAGAGAGCGATCACACACAGCGCAACACACAGCGAGCCTGCAAACACAGCGCAACAAAACACAGCGCAACACACAGCGAGCCTGCAAACACGGCGCAACAAAACACGGCGCAACAAAACACGGCGCAACAAAACACGGCGCAACAAAACACGGCGCAACACACAGCGAGCCTGCGAACACAGCGCAACAAAAAACACAGCGCAACAAAAAACACAGCGCAACAAAAAACACAGCGCAACAAAAAAACACAGCGCAACAAAAAACACAGCGCAACAAAAAACACAGCGCAAAAAAAAACACAGCGCAACAAAAAACACAGCGCAACAAAAAACACAGCGCAACAAAAAACACAGCGCAACAAAAAACACAGCGCAACAAAAAACACAGCGCAACAAAAAACACAGCGCAACAAAAAACACAGCGCAACAAAAAACACAGCGCAACAAAAAACACAGCGCAACAAAAAACACAGCGCAAAAAACACAGCGCAACAAAACAAAAATACAACACAGCGCAAAGACAAAAAGATGAAACCTAGTGTAAAGACAACTGTAAATTAAACGCAGCCATAAACACACACAGCGTGAAGTGACAACACAAACACGCGACACAGCGCAAAGACAACACACAGAGACTTTTGATTGTAAGCTCTTGAGCAGGATCCCTTTTCCTCCTGTTTTGTGTAACTTGTATATTTGTTATACTGTCTCACCCATTGTGCAGCGCGACGGAGCGTGTTAGTGCTTTATAAATAAATGTAACACCAAATACAAAAAGCAAAACACAACAAGAAATAAACTCACAAATCCAGAATATCCCAAACCAATCAGAATGAGGGGTGAGGAGAATCCATTCATCCAGCGGGGGGGGGGCTGTGCCAAATAAATGTGATCATCAACAAAAGTGAGGAGAATACAGAAATATACAGTGTATAAATATATATATATAATAATGAAATGTTCCTGAACTCAGGACATAATGAAAGCGAGAGAAATCTCAATGTATCCTGATAAGATTATATATATATCCCCCCCCCGGACTGAACCATCAGACAATACAGGGGGTTAATGAATCCCCCAAACCTGTCAGACCCCCCCAAAAACCCTTTCATATCTGCCCACCTGTCGCGCTGTCGGAGCCCCCGGTTCCCGCCCGGTGATGTTGTGTCCTCTGGGTTTCCTCGTGTGGAATGGATGTGACCTACAGGGGGCGGGGCGAGACACAGGAAGGACTCCGCTCACTGAGCCACGCCCACTCACAGCTCCGGGGAGGAGCCTCAGTATCCTGCTGTGCCTGACTGGACAAGCGCGCGACACGAGGAGCGAGGACCGCGTGACCTGCGGGGGGGGGGCTGTGCCAAATAAATGTGATCATCAACAAAAGTGAGGAGAATACAGAAATATACAGTGTATAAATATATATATATAATAATGAAATGTTCCTGAACTCAGGACATAATGAAAGCGAGAGAAATCTCAATGTATCCTGATAAGATTATATATATACCCCCCCCCCGGACTGAACCATCAGACAATACAGGGGGTTAATGAATCCCCCAAACCTGTCAGACCCCCCCAAAAACCCTTTCATATCTGCCCACCTGTCGCGCTGTCGGAGCCCCCGGTTCCCGCCCGGTGATGTTGTGTCCTCTGGGTTTCCTCGTGTGGAATGGATGTGACCTACAGGGGGCGGGGCGAGACACAGGAAGGACTCCGCTCACTGAGCCACGCCCACTCACAGCTCCGGGGAGGAGCCTCAGTATCCTGCTGTGCCTGACTGGACAAGCGCGCGACACCGAGGAGCGAGGACCGCGTGACCTGCGGGGGGGGGGGGCTGTGTATCCCCATACCATTTACATATTATAGTGAGGGTCCCGTGTGGGGCTGAGAAGGGGCGCACCACCCAGACACTCCCACCCAGTCACCGCCACCCAATCACTCCCACCCAATCACCACCACACAGACACTCCCACCCAATCACTGCCACTCAATCACCACCACCCAGACACTCCCACCCAGTCACCGCCACCCAATCACTCCCACCCAATCACCACCACCCAGACACTCCCACCCAATCACTGCCACTCAATCACCACCACCCAGACACTCCCACCCAGACAGTCCCACCCAATCACTGCCACTCAATCACCACCACCCAGACACTCCCACCCAATCACTCCCACCCAATAACCACCACCCAGACACTCCCACCCAGTCACCACCACCCAATCACTCCCACCCAGTCACCCCCACCCAGACACTCCCACCCAGACACTCCCACCCAGTCACCACCACCCAATCACTCCCACCCAGTCTCCACCACCCAGACACTCCCACCCAATCACTCCCACCCAATCACTCCCACCCAATCACCACCACCCAGACACTCCCACCCAATCACTGCCACTCAATCACCACCACCCAGACACTCCCACCCAGACAGTCCCACCCAATCACTGCCACTCAATCACCACCACCCAGACACTCCCACCCAATCACTCCCACCCAATCACCACCACCCAGACACTCCCACCCAGACAGTCCCACCCAATCACTGCCACTCAATCACCACCACCCAGACACTCCCACCCAATCACTCCCACCCAATCACCACCACCCAGACACTCCCACCCAATCACTCCCACCCAATCACCACCACCCAGACACTCCCACTCAATCACCACCACCCAATCACTTCCACTCAATCACCACCACCCAGACACTCCCACCCAATCACTCCCACCCAATAACCACCACCCAGACACTCCCACCCAGTCACCACCACCCAGACACTCCCACCCAGTCACCACCACCCAGACACTCCCACCCAGACACTCCCACCCAGTCACTCCCACCCAGACAGTCCCACCCAATCACTGCCACTCAATCACCACCACCCAGACACTCCCACCCAGACACCACCACCCAGTCACCACCACCCAGACACTCCCACCCAGACACCACCACCCAATCGCCACCACCCAGACACTCCCACCCAGACACCTCCACCCAATCACCACCACTCAGACACTCCCACCCCGGAAATATTATAGTCTTTGAATACCCAATTTAATACAAATATTAAACATTAAATTTATAATTCTAATGTGTGAGTGTATTTATGATATTGATTTATAGTGATGTAATATTAAATATTTTCTTATAATGATGTGAAATTTTAAATATATATATATATGTTTATTTCTATATGCACAGCTGGCAGCACATAAACGGTTAATCCTCCCTGTCTGGACCCTGTGTGAAACCCATCCATCACCTTTATAGATACACGTCCCAGACGGATATTTCCAGAAAATTAATTATCTCAAAAGCTCCAGGAGATATTGATTCTTAAGAGAGACTTTCCTGCAGCTCCGAGAAGCGAGACCTTCATCTGTGCCCAACTTTATCCCGAAACACGGAGTCACTGCGCGGCGCAAACTGTGTGTCCCCGGGAACACGTGTGGAATGTGAGGGATGTTACAAGTAAAATGTTTATAAATAATCAGATAATAATGTATCATCAGGTCAGTTTAAAAGAAAACCTCTAGATCAGGGTTCCAGCCCCCCCAGATGTTTCTGAACTGCAACTCCCATGACTCCACGCCTATCTGTTACATAGAAAGAACTCTAGGAATTTGTTGGCATCAACATCTGGGGTGCTGTGAGTTTTGACAGCTGCGCTCTAGTCTAGACTAAACTCCTGTGAGCCGGACCCTCTGCTCCTCTAGATTGTAAACTCCTGTGAGCCGGACCCTCTGCTCCTCTAGATTGTAAGCTCCTGTGAGCCGGACCCTCTGCTCCTCTAGATTGTAAACTCCTGTGAGCCGGACCCTCTGCTCCTCTAGATTGTAAACTCCTGTGAGCCGGGCCCTCTGCTCCTCTAGATTGTAAGCTCCTGTGAGCCGGACCCTCTGCTCCTCTAGATTGTAAACTCCTGTGAGCCGGACCCTCTGCTCCTCTAGATTGTAAACTCCTGTGAGCCGGGCCCTCTGCTCCTCTAGATTGTAAACTCCTGTGAGCCGGACCCTCTGCTCCTCTAGATTGTAAACTCCTGTGAGCCGGACCCTCTGCTCCTCTAGATTGTAAGCTCCTGTGAGCCGGACCCTCTGCTCCTCTAGATTGTAAACTCCTGTGAGCCGGACCCTCTGCTCCTCTAGATTGTAAACTCCTGTGAGCCGGATCCTCTGCTCCTCTAGATTGTAAACTCCCGTGAGCCGGACCCTCTGCTCCTCTAGATTGTAAACTCCTGTGAGCCGGACCCTCTGCTCCTCTAGATTGTAAGCTCCTGTGAGCCGGATCCTCTGCTCCTCTAGATTGTAAGCTCCCGTGAGCCGGACCCTCTGCTCCTCTAGATTGTAAACTCCTGTGAGCCGGGCCCTCTGCTCCTCTAGATTGTAAGCTCCTGTGAGCCGGGCCCTCTGCTCCTCTAGATTGTAAACTCCTGTGAGCCGGGCCCTCTGCTCCTCTAGATTGTAAGCTCCTGTGAGCCGGACCCTCTGCTCCTCTAGATTGTAAGCTCCTGTGAGCCGAACCCTCTGCTCCTCTAGATTGTAAACTCCTGTGAGCCGGACCCTCTGCTCCTCTAGATTGTAAGCTCCTGTGAGCCGGACCCTCTGCTCCTCTAGATTGTAAGCTCCTGTGAGCCGGACCCTCTGCTCCTCTAGATTGTAAGCTCCTGTGAGCCGGACCCTCTGCTCCTCTAGATTGTAAACTCCTGTGAGCCGGACCTCTGCTCCTCTAGATTGTAAACTCCTGTGAGCCGGGCCCTCTGCTCCTCTAGATTGTAAGCTCCTGTGAGCCGGACCCTCTGCTCCTCTAGATTGTAAGCTCCTGTGAGCCGAACCCTCTGCTCCTCTAGATTGTAAGCTCCTGTGAGCCGGTGTAATGGAGGAGATAGATGCATGGGGAGATGAAGTTTAACAGACACTAAAATACTGTATCCTGGAAACAGCAGTTGAATGTGATTTCTTTTCTTGATGATGTATGAGCATCCGATACAATTAAAGTCTCAGCAAATCACAGGGCAGACATTCTTGGCTTTCACTGAATTAATGTACAGACTGTGATGTTTGTTTTTTTCTGCTTTTAGTGAAGATGAATCCTCTATTCTCGCAGCTGCAGACGTAATGGTAAAATTCACTGGTTATTCTGTGTTTCATACCCAAAATCCCGGCGTATCCAGATCTGATAAACGTCCGTCCGTCTGTTGTGATGGAAAGTGTTTCTTTCGAATCCGCGAGATCAGGTCGTGGAGTCGGAGGATCCAGTCAATGAGTCTCCCAGTAGATAATCAGGGAAATTATTTCAGACCCTCATTATGGGATCGGGAGTCTGTGACGCCGCCGCGAGATGTATCTAGAAATGTAACCGGATTATCCGACCTGCAGGAGCTTCATTAACCACAGAAAATAAACATTGCCTCATGCCAAACGAACCTCTATGGCTGCACATTCGTTACAACCGGATTTGTCCTGCTCACGGCTTGGGGAATAACAGGTTAATTACAATTTGCAACAAAACAACCACACGTTACCTGGCGCTCCAGGCGGATATGTCTAAGGTGCCAAGGAGGGATCTTAGTCCCAAACAATCGTGAAACCAATTTATTTTAATAAAAATATGTAACAATACACAAGAACAAATGTCTAAAAAACATATAATGTCATTAAGCCTATACGAGGTACATCCAGCTACAACTTTGTAAGAAAAACATGCAGGGTTATTCAGAGAGAGGTGAAAAGCAGGAGAATGACTGGAGAATGAAATATTCTCGGTCAAAATAGCCGATTTGGAAAGTGAGATGAAAGGGAGAATTTTTCTGGTTTGGCTATTTTGACCTAGAATTTTTCATTCTCCAGTTACATAGTTAGTTACATAGTTACATAGTTATATAGGCTGAAAAAAGACATGCGTCCATCGGGTTCAGCCTCTCCCACATAACCTACTGCTGTTGATCCAAAAGAAGGCAAAAAACCCAGTCTGAAGCGCTCGCCAATATGCAACATACTGGGAAAAAATTCCTTCTTGACCCCAGAATGGCGTCAGATTTCTCCTTGGATCAAGAAGCTTTTACCCACATATTAAATATTATAACCCTTAATATTCTGTGTCTGCAGGAAGTCATCCAGTCGTTTTTTAAAAGTCTGTACAGACTCTGACCCAACCACCTCAACAGCCAGAGAATTCCACAGCTTTATTGTTCTCACCGTAAAATAACCCTTCCTATGCTTTAAGCTAAATTTTCTTTCTTCCAGTCTAAATGGGTGACCTCTTGTCCTATGTATAGTCCTGTTAATGAATAGGTTATCAGACAATGGTTTATAATGGCCCCGTATATATTTATATAAGGTTATCAGATCCCCTCTAAGGCGCCTTTTCTCTAAACTAAACAGGTTTAAGCTTGTTAGTCTTTCCTCATAACTTAACCCTTCCATCCCCCTTATTAATTTAGTTGCCCGTCTCTGCACTTTTTCTAGCGCTATAATATCTTTTTTTAAGACAGGTGCCCAAAATCACGCGGCATATTCAAGGTGCGGCCTGACCATTGATTTATACAGAGGCAAAATTATGTTTTCATCCCGTGAGTGAACTCCCCTTTTAATGCATGCCAATACCTTGCTGGCCTTGGCGGCTGCTGTTTGACATTGCACATTGTTACTTAGTTTGAAGTCTATGATTATTCCCAAATCCTTCTCCTGCTTGGATTTCCCTAACTCCGTACCATTTAGGGTATAAATTGCTTGTGTGTTCTTCACTCCAAAGTGCATAACTTTACATTTATCTAGATTAAATCTCATCTGCCATTTAAGTGCCCAGTCCCCCAATCTATCTAAATCCCTCTGCAGCGAAGTAACATCCTGCCCACATTGTATCACCTGCACATACTGTAACATCCTGCTCACATTGTATCACTTTTCCTAGCTTAGTGTCATCTGCAAACACTGATACATGACTTTCAATGCCTATCTCAAGGTCATTTATAAATAAATTGAATAGTATTGGTCCTATAACAGACCCCTGAGGGACACCACTTACCACTGGTGTCCATCTTGAAAATGTACCATTTATGACCACTCTCTGTACCCTATCTTTTAGCCAGTTTTCTATCCAAGAACAAGTATTTTCATCTAGACCATTTTTTCTTAATTTAAGTAGTAACCTTTTGTGTGGAACTGTGTCGAAAGCTTTGGCAAAATCTAAGTAAATCACATCCACTGCGACCCCCTGATCTATACTTCTACTTACTTCCTCATAGAACGTAATTAGGTTAGTCTGACATGATCTGTGTTTCATGAAACCATGCTGATTTTTGCCAATTACATTATACCTCCCAATAAATTCCTGAATATTATCCCTTAGTAACCCCTCGAATACTTTCCCAGCCACAGATGTTAAGTTCACAGGTCTATAATTCCCAGGCACAAATTTTAAACCTTTCTTAAATATAGGGATCACGTCAGCTTTTCTCCAATCCTCTGGTACTATTCCTGAAAGTCATTCTCCTGCTTTTCACCTCTCTCTGAATAACCCTGTATGTGTTTGGCAACTGGCCAATATGATAAACACATGAAGGATCAAAGCGTAACAAAAAGGCAGAATCTATAGACCTAAGAGACAGGAGCCCAAACAGATGGATAGAATGAAGGTGCGGGGACCACAATCCAATCAATATCACGCCAAGATAGTCTAATCGACTGCCAAAGGCAAATTCATAATATCTGCACCAAATAGCTCAAAACATACATCTTCTCTATGTAAAGGTCCACAGATACCCCATACTTGAAAGAGTAAAACAACAATAAGGTGCACTTGACGCGTTTCACCTGTCACGCAGGCTTTATCAAGATTAACTCTTGGGAGTTGACTCTGTGTATTAGCGGGGGTCGGCTCTGTGTATTAGCCGGGGGTCGGCTCTGTGTATTGGCCGGGGGTCGGCTCTGTGTATTAGCCGGGGGTCGGCTCTGTGTATTAGCCGGGGGTCGGCTCTGTGTATTAGCCGGGGGTCGGCTCTGTGTATTGGCCGGGGGTCGGCTCTGTGTATTAGCCGGGGGTCGGCTCTGTGTATTGGCCGGGGGTCGGCTCTGTGTATTAGCCGGGGGTCGGCTCTGTGTATTGGCCGGGGGTCGGCTCTGTGTATTGCCGGGGGTCGGCTCTGTGTATTGGCCGGGGGTCGGCTCTGTGTATTAGCCGGGGGTCGGCTCTGTGTATTGGCCGGGGGTCGGCTCTGTGTATTAGCCGGGGGTCGGCTCTGTGTATTGGCCGGGGGTCGGCTCTGTGTATTAGCCGGGGGTCGGCTCTGTGTATTAGCCGGGGTCGGCTCTGTGTATTAGCCGGGGTCGGCTCTGTGTATTGGCCGGGGGTCGGCTCTGTGTATTAGCCGGGGGTCGGCTCTGTGTATTAGCCGGGGGTCGGCTCTGTGTATTGGCCGGGGGTCGGCTCTGTGTATTAGCCGGGGGTCGGCTCTGTGTATTAGCCGGGGGTCGGCTCTGTGTATTAGCCGGGGGTCGGCTCTGTGTATTGCCGGGGGTCGGCTCTGTGTATTAGCCGGGGTCGGCTCTGTGTATTGGCCGGGGGTCGGCTCTGTGTATTAGCCGGGGTCGGCTCTGTGTATTGCCGGGGGTCGGCTCTGTGTATTAGCCGGGGGTCGGCTCTGTGTATTAGCCGGGGTCGGCTCTGTGTATTAGCCGGGGTCGGCTCTGTGTATTGGCCGGGGGTCGGCTCTGTGTATTAGCCGGGGGTCGGCTCTGTGTATTAGCCGGGGTCGGCTCTGTGTATTAGCCGGGGGTCGGCTCTGTGTATTAGCGGGGGTCGGCTCTGTGTATTAGCCGGGGGTCGGCTCTGTGTATTAGCTGGGGGTCGGCTCTGTGTATTAGCGGGGGTCGGCTCTGTGTATTAGCTGGGGGGGGCTCGGCTCTGTGTATTAGCGGGGGGTCGGCTCTGTGTATTAGCTGGGGGGGCTCGGCTCTGTGTATTAGCGGGGGTCGGCTCTGTGTATTAGCGGGGGTCGGCTCTGTGTATTAGCTGGGGGGGGCTCGGCTCTGTGTATTAGCGGGGGTCGGCTCTGTGTATTAGCTGGGGGGGCTCGGCTCTGTGTATTAGCGGGGGGTCGGCTCTGTGTATTAGCTGGGGGGGCTCGGCTCTGTGTATTAGCTGGGGGGGCTCGGCTCTGTGTATTAGCGGGGGTCGGCTCTGTGTATTAGCTGGGGGGGGTCGGCTCTGTGTATTAGCTGGGGGGGCTCGGCTCTGTGTATTAGCGGGGGTCGGCTCTGTGTATTAGCCGGGGGTCGGCTCTGTGTATTAGCCGGGGGTCGGCTCTGTGTATTAGCCGGGGGTCGGCTCTGTGTATTAGCTGGGGGGGGCTCGGCTCTGTGTATTAGCTGGGGGGGGCTCGGCTCTGTGTATTAGCGGGGGTCGGCTCTGTGTATTAGCGGGGGTTGGCTCTGTGTATTAGCCGGGGGTCGGCTCTGTGTAATAGCGGGGTGTCGGCTCTGTGTATTAGCTGGGGGGGTCGGCTCTGTGTATTAGCTGGGGGGGGTCGGCTCTGTGTATTAGCTGGGGTCGGCTCTGTGTATTAGCTGGGGGGGGGTTGGCTCTGTGTATTAGCCGGGGGGGGTCGGCTCTGTGTATTAGCCGGGGGGTCAGCTCTGTGTATTAGCCGGGGGGGGGTCGGCTCTGTGTATTAGCCGGGGGGTCAGCTCTGTGTATTAGCCGGGGGGGGGGTCGGCTCTGTGTATTAGCGGGGGGGGTCAGCTCTGTGTATTAGCCGGGGGGGGGTCGGCTCTGTGTATTAGCCGGGGGGGTCGGCTCTGTGTATTAGCGGGGGTCGGCTCTGTGTAATAGCGGGGGCTCGGCTCTGTGTATTAGCTGGGGGGGTCGGCTCTGTGTATTAGCTGGGGGGTCGGCTCTGTATTAGCCGGGGGTCGGCTCTGTGTATTAGCCGGCGTCGTCTCTGTGTTTTAGCCGGGGGGGGGGTCGGCTCTGTGTATTAGCCGGGGGGTCGGCTCTGTGTATTAGCCGGGGGGGCTGACTCTTGTTATTAGCTGGGGTCGGCTCTGTGTATTAGCCGGGGGGTCGGCTCTGTGTATTAGCCGGGGGGGCTGACTCTTGTTATTAGCTGGGGTCGGCTCTGTGTATTAGCTGGGGGGGGTTGGCTCTGTGTATTAGCGGGGGGTCGGCTCTGTGTATTAGCCGGGGGGTCAGCTCTGTGTATTAGCCGGGGGGGGGGTCGGCTCTGTGTATTAGCCGGGGGGTCAGCTCTGTGTATTAGCCGGGGGGGGTCGGCTCTGTGTATTAGCCGGGGGGTCAGCTCTGTGTATTAGCCGGGGGGGGGGTCGGCTCTGTGTATTAGCCGGGGGGGTCGGCTCTGTGTATTAGCGGGGGTCGGCTCTGTGTAATAGCGGGGGCTCGGCTCTGTGTATTAGCTGGGGGGGGTCGCTCTGTGTATTAGCTGGGGGGTCGGCTCTGTATTAGCCGGGGGTCGGCTCTGTGTATTAGCCGGCGTCGTCTCTGTGTTTTAGCCGGGGGGGGTCGGCTCTGTGTATTAGCCGGGGGGGTCGGCTCTGTGTATTAGCCGGGGGGGCTGACTCTTGTTATTAGCTGGGGTCGGCTCTGTGTATTAGCCGGGGGGTCGGCTCTGTGTATTAGCCGGGGGGGCTGACTCTTGTTATTAGCTGGGGTCGGCTCTGTGTATTAGCTGGGGGGGGTTGGCTCTGTGTATTAGCCGGGGGGGGGTCGGCTCTGTGTATTAGCGGGGGTCGGCTCTGTGTAATAGCGGGGGGTCGGCTCTGTATTAGCCGGGGGGGTCGGCTCTGTATTAGCCGGGGGGTCGGCTCTGTGTATTAGCGGGGGTCGGCTCTGTGTAATAGCGGGGGTTGGCTCTGTATTCCCGGGGGTCGGCTCCGTGTATTAGCCGGGGGGTCAGCTCTGTGTTTTAGCCGGGGGGTTGGCTCTGTGTATTAGCCGTGGGGGGGGTCGGCTCTGTGTATTAGCCGGGGGGGTCGGCTCTGTGTATTAGCTGGGGGGGTTGACTCTGTGTATTAGCGGGGGGGCTGACTCTGTGTATTAGCTGGGGTCGGCTCTGTGTATTAGCTGGGGGGGGTTGGCTCTGTGTATTAGCCGGGGGGGGTCGGCTCTGTGTATTAGCCGGGGGGGGGGCGGCTCTGTGTATTAGCCGGGGGGTCGGCTCTGTGTATTAGCCGGGGGTTGGCTCTGTATTTCCCGGGGGTCGGCTCCGTGTATTAGCCGGGGGGGCTGACTCTGTGTATTAGCTGGGGTCGGCTCTGTGTATTAGCTGGGGGGGTTGGCTCTGTGTATTAGCCGGGGGGTCGGCTCTGTGTATTAGCGGGGGGGGGTCGGCTCTGTGTATTAACCGGGGGGGTCGGCTCTGTGTATTAGCCGGGGGTCGGCTCTGTGTATTAGCCGGGGGGGGTTGGCTCTGTGTATTAGACGGGGAGTCGGCTCTGTGTATTAGCCGGGGGGGTTGGCTCTGTGTATTAGCCGGGGGGTCGGCTCTGTGTATTAGCCGGGGGGGGGTCGGCTCTGTGTATTAGCGGGGGTCGGCTCTGTGTAATAGCGGGGGGTCGGCTCTGTATTAGCCGGGGGTCGGCTCTGTATTAGCCGGGGGTCGGCTCTGTGTATTAGCGGGGGTCGGCTCTGTGTAATAGCGGGGGTTGGCTCTGTATTTCCCGGGGGTCGGCTCCGTGTATTAGCCGGGGGGTCAGCTCTGTGTTTTAGCGGGGGTTGGCTCTGTGTATTAGCCGTGGGGGGGGTCGGCTCTGTGTATTAGCCGGGGGGGTCGGCTCTGTGTATTAGCTGGGGGGGGTTGACTCTGTGTATTAGCCGGGGGGGCTGACTCTGTGTATTAGCTGGGGTCGGCTCTGTGTATTAGCTTGGGGGGTTGGCTCTGTGTATTAGCCGGGGGGGGTCGGCTCTGTGTATTAGCCGGGGGGCTGACTCTGTGTATTAGCTGGGGTCGGCTCTGTGTATTAGCTGGGGGGGGTTGGCTCTGTGTATTAGCCGGGGGGGGGTCGGCTCTGTGTATTAGCCGGGGGGTCGGCTCTGTGTATTAACCGGGGGGGTCGGCTCTGTGTATTAGCCGGGGGGTCGGCTCTGTGTATTAGCCGGGGGGGGTTGGCTCTGTGTATTAGACGGGGAGTCGGCTCTGTGTGTATTAGCCGGGGGGGTCGGCTCTGTGTATTAGCTGGGGTCAGCTCTGTGTATTGGCTTGGGGGGGGGTCGGCTCTGTGTATTAGACGGGGGGTCAGCTCTGTGTATTAGCCGGGGGGGTCGGCTCTGTGTATTAGCTGGGGTCAGCTCTGTGTATTAGCCGGGGGTCGGCTCTGTGTATTAGCCTGGGGGGGGGGTCGGCTCTGTGTATTATATGGGGTCGGCTCTGTGTATTATATGGGGTCGGCTCTGAGTATTATATGGGGTCGGCTCTGTGTATTATATGGGGTCGGCTCTGTGTATTATATGGGGTCGGCTCTGTGTATTATATGGGGTCGGCTCTGTGTATTATATGGGGTCGGCTCTGTGTATATATTGGGGTCGGCTCTGTGTATTATATGGGGTCGGCTCTGTGTATTAGCCGGGGGGTCAGCTCTGTGTTTTAGCCGGGGGGTTGGCTCTGTGTATTAGCCGTGGGGGGGGGGTCGGCTCTGTGTATTAGCCGGGGGGTCGGCTCTGTGTATTAGCTGGGGGGGTTGACTCTGTGTATTAGCCGGGGGGCTGACTCTGTGTATTAGCTGGGGTCGGCTCTGTGTATTAGCTTGGGGGGTTGGC
The DNA here is from genome assembly GCA_009667805.1 of Leptobrachium leishanense. Classification (NCBI taxonomy): domain Eukaryota; kingdom Metazoa; phylum Chordata; class Amphibia; order Anura; family Megophryidae; genus Leptobrachium; species Leptobrachium leishanense. Next base: position 3,492,778 of record CM019074.1, read on the forward strand.
TCTGTGTATTAGCCGGGGGGGTCGGCTCTGTGTATTAGCCGGGGGGGGTCGGCTCTGTGTATTAGCCGGGGGGTCGGCTCTGTGTATTAGCTGGGGGGGGTTGACTCTGTGTATTAGCCGGGGGGGCTGACTCTGTGTATTAGCTGGGGTCGGCTCTGTGTATTAGCTGGGGGGGGTTGGCTCTGTGTATTAGCCGGGGGGGGGGTCGGCTCTGTGTATTAGCCGGGGGGGTCGGCTCTGTGTATTAACCGGGGGGGTCGGCTCTGTGTATTAGCGGGGGGTCGGCTCTGTGTATTAGCCGGGGGGGGTTGGCTCTGTGTATTAGACGGGGAGTCGGCTCTGTGTATTAGCCGGGGGGGGTCGGCTCTGTGTATTAGCTGGGGTCAGCTCTGTGTATTGGCTTGGGGGGGGTCGGCTCTGTGTATTAGACGGGGGGTCAGCTCTGTGTATTAGCCGGGGGGGGGGTCGGCTCTGTGTATTAGCTGGGGTCAGCTCTGTGTATTAGCCGGGGGGGTCGGCTCTGTGTATTAGCCTGGGGGGGGGTCGGCTCTGTGTATTATATGGGGTCGGCTCTGTGTATTATATGGGGTCGGCTCTGAGTATTATATGGGGTCGGCTCTGTGTATTATATGGGGTCGGCTCTGTGTATTATATGGGGTCGGCTCTGTGTATTATATGGGGTCGGCTCTGTGTATTATATGGGGTCGGCTCTGTGTATTATATGGGGTCGGCTCTGTGTATTATATGGGGTCGGCTCTGTGTATTATATGGGGTCGGCTCTGCCATCTTTCTTGACGTTCTGTTCACGCGCTCTGGTCTCTGCGTGCCTCCACACACCTTCCTCCGTCTCTGTATCACGTTGCACATATGTTTGTGTTATTATGTTGCATCTGAGTTCGTTTTGCAAAACGCACTTTATGTTTATAAATAATGTCGAGAGCGGCTTAAATCGCTCAACACAACCAAAGCGTTAAGTGATTTCCCCAAATTCAACTGAAAATACAAGTTTTAATCATTTCCGCAGTCTCAGAATGTTTCCTCCCTTCACGGCAGCTTCTTTAGGGGTTATTGTTGCACCTTTTGCTGTTATGACCAGCTGCGAGCGAGATGCACGACCAGACGCCGCTTCATTCCTGGGGATCATAGCCCTTTCATTGAGCAATGGCCTCCAGGTCTGTCATATTCTCAGGTTTGCGGCTGCAAACACTGTCTTTGTTGAATCATTCATGTCTGATCATTTCATTTCACAAACCATAATGAGATTTCCTGGGAGATATTTTATTAAATGAAATCGTGGCTGACGTCCAGCGTGGATCCATTAGCAGCTCCGCGCACGTAAACTGACGACCGCTTCACTGTCCTCTACGGCTCAAACCCTTTAACAAAATGAAATTTATTCTAAAAAGCAGCGAATGATTGATTTTTACTTCATTTCTGAGCTCTGGCAAAAAAGCAGAAGTAATAATCATTCTAATACAGGGGCTGCGTCCAACGGAGCTTTAATGGTTAATACATAACGGCTCCAGCCACTATCTCAGCCGAGCTGCAAACTTAGCTTCCGCTTCAGACACTACAGCAGGTTATGTAAATTAATGGCTCCTATACTGTGTATAACGGCCTCTGTAATGTGTATACTGTGTATAAAGGCCTCTGTAATGTGTATACTGTGTATAACGGCCTCTGTAATGTGTATACTGTGTATAACGGCCTCTGTAATGTGTATACTGTGTATAACGGCTCCTATACTGTGTATAACGGCCTCTGTAATGTGTATATTGTGTATAACGGCTCCTATACTGTGTATAAAGGCCTCTGTAATGTGTATCCTGTGTATAACGGCTCCTGTACTGTGTATAACGGCCTCTGTAATGTGTATACTGTGTATAACAGCTCCTGTACTGTGTATAACGGCCTCTGTAATGTGTATACTGTGTATAACGGCCTCTGTAATGTGTATAACGGCCTCTGTAATGTGTATACTGTGTATAACGGCTCCTATACTGTGTATAACGGCCTCTGTAATGTGTATACTGTGTATAACGGCTCCTGTACTGTGTATAACGGCCTCTGTAATGTGTATACTGTGTATAACAGCTCCTGTACTGTGTATAACGGCCTCTGTAATGTGTATACTGTGTATAACAGCTCCTGTACTGTGTATAACGGCCTCTGTAATGTGTATACTGTGTATAACAGCTCCTATACTGTGTATAACGGCCTCTGTAATGTGTATACTGTGTATAACAGCTCCTATACTGTGTATAACGGCCTCTGTAATGTGTATACTGTGTATAACAGCTCCTATACTGTGTATAACGGCCTCTGTAATGTGTATACTGTGTATAACAGCTCCTATACTGTGTATAACGGCCTCTGTAATGTGTATACTGTGTATAACGGCCTCTGTAATGTGTATACTGTGTATAAAGGCCTCTGTAATGTGTATACTGTGTATAACCGCTCCTATACTGTGTATAAAGGCCTCTGTAATGTGTATCCTGTGTATAACGGCTCCTATACTGTGTATAACGGCCTCTGTAATGTGTATACTGTGTATAACGGCTCCTATACTGTGTATAACGGCCTCTGTAATGTGTATACTGTGTATAACAGCTCCTATACTGTGTATAACGGCCTCTGTAATGTGTATACTGTGTATAACAGCTCCTATACTGTGTATAACGGCCTCTGTAATGTGTATACTGTGTATAACAGCTCCTATACTGTGTATAACGGCCTCTGTAATGTGTATACTGTGTATAACAGCTCCTATACTGTGTATAACGGCCTCTGTAATGTGTATACTGTGTATAACAGCTCCTATACTGTGTATAACGGCCTCTGTAATGTGTATACTGTGTATAACGGCCTCTGTAATGTGTATACTGTGTATAACGGCTCCTATACTGTGTATAACGGCCTCTGTAATGTGTATACTGTGTATAACGGCTCCTATACTGTGTATAACGGCCTCTGTAATGTGTATCCTGTGTATAACGGCCTCTGTAATGTGTATACTGTGTATAACGGCTCCTATACTGTGTATAACGGCCTCTGTAATGTGTATCCTGTGTATAACGGCTCCTATACTGTGTATAAAGGCCTCTGTAATGTGTATACTGTGTATAACGGCCTCTGTAATGTGTATACTGTGTATAACAGCTCCTATACTGTGTATAACGGCCTCTGTAATGTGTATACTGTGTATAACGGCCTCTGTAATGTGTATACTGTGTATAACGGCCTCTGTAATGTGTATACTGTGTATAACGGCCTCTGTAATGTGTATACTGTGTATAACGGCCTCTGTAATGTGTATACTGTGTATAACGGCCTCTGTAATGTGTATACTGTGTATAACCGCTCCTATACTGTGTATAAAGGCCTCTGTAATGTGTATCCTGTGTATAACGGCTCCTATACTGTGTATAAAGGCCTCTGTAATGTGTATACTGTGTATAACGGCTCCTATACTGTGTATAACGGCCTCTGTAATGTGTATACTGTGTATAACGGCTCCTATACTGTGTATAACGGCCTCTGTAATGTGTATCCTGTGTATAACGGCCTCTGTAATATGTATACTGTGTATAACGGCTCCTATACTGTGTATAACGGCCTCTGTAATGTGTATACTGTGTATAACGGCTCCTATACTGTGTATAACGGCCTCTGTAATGTGTATCCTGTGTATAACGGCCTCTGTAATGTGTATCCTGTGTATAACGGCCTCTGTAATGTGTATACTGTGTATAACGGCTCCTATACTGTGTATAACGGCCTCTGTAATGTGTATACTGTGTATAACGGCTCCTATACTGTGTATAACGGCCTCTGTAATGTGTATCCTGTGTATAACGGCTCCTATACTGTGTATAACGGCCTCTGTAATGTGTAGGAGCCGCTAATGATGATCGCGTTATTCCATCCTCGCTCGTTCTTCGTGGCTCGAGCCAATGTTCAGAAATGAGCACCAGCTCTGAAACCGAGGGGTTAAATGATTTTACACAATCACTTAAGAAATTGTAAAATAAATCACAAAGTGACCTCTTATTCTGTGTTGCAGAGCGCAGCGTGATCCGCCAAGTCACCTGTCTTCAAGCAGCCACACACTGGCAATAAATAGTCCCTTCCTGGTGTTTTTCTGCCAAAGCTGCGAAACCTGGAGCCGCAGTTACCTGCAAACTCACCTGCAAACTCACCTGCAAACTCACCTGCCCGTCCTGATCCTGCTTTACTTTCCCAGCTGTGTAACCCTCGGCTTGACTTCTGGTGATACATTGTTACTCCTTGAGCCCAGCATGTTCTGGTTTCTGAAATCCGTCCCCTGCCTGCGCCCCTTAAACGATGATTCCGCCCCCTGCCTGCGCCCCTTAAATGATGATTCCGCCCCCTGCCTGCGCCCCTTAAACGATGATTCCGCCCCCTGTCCTGCGCCCCTTAAATGATGATTCCACCCCCTGCCTGCGCCCCTTAAGTGATGATTCCGCCCCCTGCCTGCGCCCCTTAAATGATTCCGCCCCTGCCTGTGCCCCTTAAATGATTCCGCCCCCTCCCTGCGCCCTTAAATGATGATTCCGCCCCCTGCCTGCGCCCCTTAAATGATGATTCCGCCCCCTGCCTGCGCCCATTAAATGATGATTCCACCCCCTGCCTGCGCCCCTTAAGTGATGATTCGCCCCCTGCCTGCGCCCCTTAAATGATGATTCCGCCCCCTGCCTGCGCCCCTTAAATGATGATTCCGCCCCCTGCCTGCGCCCCTTAAATGATGATTCCGCCCCCTGCCTGCGCCCTTAAATGATTCCGCCCCCTGCCTGCGCCCCTTAAATGATGATTCCGCCCCTGCCTGCGCCCCTTAAATGATTCCGCCCCCTGCCTGCGCCCCTTAAATGATTCCGCCCCCTGCCTGCGCCCATTAAATGATGATTCCACCCCCTGCCTGCGCCCCTTAAATGATTCCGCCCCTGCCTGCGCCCCTTAAATGATGATTCCACCCCCTGCCTGCGCCCCTTAAGTGATGATTCCGCCCCCTGCCTGCGCCCCTTAAATGATGATTCCGCCCCCTGCCTGCGCCCCTTAAATGATGATTCCACCCCCTGCCTGCGCCCCTTAAGTGATGATTCCGCCCCCTGCCTGCGCCCCTTAAGTGATGATTCCGTCCCCTGCCTGCGCCCTTAAATGATGATTCCGCCCCCTGCCTGCGCCCCCTTAAATGATTCCGCCCCCTGCCTGCGCCCCTTAAATGATTCCGCCCCCTGCCTGCGCCCATTAAATGATGATTCACCCCCTGCCTGCGCCCCTTAAATGATTCCGCCCCCTGCCTGCGCCCCTTAAATGATGATTCCACCCCCTGCCTGCGCCCCTTAAGTGATGATTCCGCCCCCTGCCTGCGCCCCTTAAATGATGATTCCGCCCCCTGCCTGCGCCCCTTAAATGATGATTCCACCCCCTGCCTGCGCCCCTTAAGTGATGATTCCGCCCCTGCCTGCGCCCCTTAAATGATGATTCCGCCCCCTGCCTGCGCCCCTTAAATGATGATTCCGCCCCTGCCTGCGCCCCTTAAATGATTCCGCCCCCTGCCTGCGCCCCTTAAATGATGATTCCGCCCCCTGCCTGCGCCCCTTAAATGATTCCGCCCCCTGCCTGCGCCCCTTAAATGATTCCGCCCCCTGCCTGCGCCCCTTAAATGATTCCGCCCCCTGCCTGCGCCATTAAATGATGATTCCGCCCCTGCCTGCGCCCCTTAAATGATTCCGCCCCCTGCCTGCGCCCCTTAAATGATGATCCACCCCCTGCCTGCGCCCCTTAAGTGATGATTCGCCCCCTGCCTGCACCCCTTAAATGATGATTCCGCCCCTGCCTGCGCCCCTTAAATGATGATTCCGCCCCCTGCCTGCGCCCATTAAATGATGATTCCGCCCCCTGCCTGCGCCCCTTAAATGATTCCGCCCCTGCCTGCGCCCCTTAAATGATTCCGCCCCCTGCCTGCGCCCCTTAAATGATTCCGCCCCCTGCCTGCGCCCATTAAATGATGATTCCGCCCCTGCCTGCGCCCCTTAAATGATTCCGCCCCCTGCCTGCGCCCCTTAAATGATGATTCCACCCCCTGCCTGCGCCCCTTAAGTGATGATTCCGCCCCCTGCCTGCGCCCCTTAAATGATTCCGCCCCCTGCCTGCGCCCCTTAAATGATGATTCCGCCCCCTGCCTGCGCGCCATTAAATGATGATTCGCCCCCTGCCTGCGCCCCTTAAATGATTCCGCCCCCTGCCTGCGCCCCTTAAATGATTCCGCCCCCTGCCTGCGCCCCTTAAATGATTCCGCCCCCTGCCTGCGCCCCTTAAATGATGGTTCCGGATTCCAGCCTGTGTAATGTCAGTGGATTGTTACCCCTAAACCAGTGCGCGGCTCTTTACTCGAGGTTCCTATAACAGATTATTATTAACCCTTTTTCCAGGTTTACAGAATAATATTTGTGTTTCTGTTTGTGATGAGACCAGAGACATTCATAGCATTATATAGAAGCCTTGGTTTTCGCCGCTCTGCTCGTTTTCGCCTGTACGTGTAGTCGTGTATATACAGTATATAGATCTGAACCTCCATTCTTCCTTCCATGGACAAATGGCCCTTTATAACAAACAAGTCCTGCGCTCCTGCTGTGGGAGAATCTTGTTGTTTTGTGATACACAGGGACACAGCACCACCAGGTGGCAGCTCCAGGAATGGTCAGAATCATCAAGTGGAACCTGATAAGGGAATGGATCAGGATGGGATTTTCCTGCTGTAGAGGCCGAGCTGTTGGACAGAGCTGCTGCCGGATAGAGCTGCTGCCGGATAGAGCTGCTGCCGGATAGAGCTGCTGCTGCCGGATAGAGCTGCTGCTGCCGGATAGAGCTGCTGCTGCCGGATAGAGCTGCTGTAATGTGTTCTTATTGTGAGTGGCGTCTCGGGAGGAAATGTTGGCTGGCGCTGTGTCTGCACATCTATTGATTATTATATTACTTTATATAGCGCCACAGATTCCATAGCGCTGTACAAGGGGTTGATACAGTTTCATTGTGGATCCTGTTCTGGAGTGAAATTACAATCTGTATTAGAATCTACACGTATTGTGAGGTGGGCGCATATACAGTTGTGTTCAAAATGATTCAACCCCCAATGCTGTAAAGTGTTTTAGGGAATTTAGTGACATTTGTAATTGTATTCAGAATGAAATCCTACAAGGACTTTTTAAAGAACCATATGCAACTAAAATGACATCAATTGGTTTTGTAATACAGTAGTAAATGTTTCTTTTGTGAATTCTTCATTGACACAATTATTCAACCCCTTAAAGACTACCACTCTGAAGAACAGAGGTTCATTCAAGTGTTTTCAATCAGGTATTGAAAACACCTGTGGATGTCACGGAGCAGCAATAAAGCATAATAAGCACCAATTAGGCAGCTTTAAAATGACTGTGATACTCAGCTCCTTCTAGACATTTACTGGTGTGGTTACAAACATGGTGAAGTCAAGAGAATGGTCCAGGAAGACAAGAGAAGAGGTGATTACTCTTCACAGGAAGGGCAATGGCTATAAGAAGATTGCAAAGATGTTAAACATACCAAGAGAGACCATAGGAAGCATCATTCGCAAATTCAAGGCAAAGGGCACTGTTGAAACGCTACCTGGTCGTGGCAGAAAGAAGATGCTGACTTCGACTGCTGTGCGCTACCTGAAGCGTAGAGTGGAGAAAAGTCCGCGTGTGACTGCTGAGGAACTGAGAAAAGATTTGTCAGATGTGGGTACTGACGTTTCAGCTCAGACAATACGGCGCACACTGCGTAATGAAGGCCTCCATGCCAGAACTCCCAGGCGCACCCCCTTGCTGTCTCCAAAGAATAAGAAGAGTCGACTGCAGTATGCCAAAAGTCATGTGGACAAACCACAGAAGTTTTGGGATAGTGTTCTGTGGACTGATGAAACACAATTAGAACTGTTTGGGCCCATGGATCAACGCTATGTTTGGAGGAGGAAGAACAAGGCCTATGAAGAAAAGAACACCTTGCCTACTGTGAAGCATGGCGGGGGGTCAATCATGCTTTGGGGCTGTTTTGCTTCTGCAGGTACAGGGAAGCTTCAGCGTGTGCAAGGTACCATGAATTCTCTTCAGTACCAGGAGATATTGGATGACAATGTGATGCAGTCTGTCACAAACCTGAGGCTTGGGAGACGTTGGACCTTTCAACAGGACAATGATCCCAAGCATACCTCCAAGTCCACTAGAGCATGGTTGCAGATTAAAGGCTGGAACATTTTGGAGTGGCCATCGCAGTCACCTGACTTAAATCCGATTGAGAACCTCTGGTGGGACTTAAAGAAAGCAGTTGCAGTGCGCAAGCCTAAGAATGTGACTGAACTGGTGTCACGGTTCCCAGATCCCACCACGCAGTACTTAACGCCCCACACTCCACAGAGCCCAGAAGCTACCAAACAGAGTAGCTGTGAAAGATCTCTAACTGTCTGGTCCTTAGAATTGGCCAGGTAAACTAGCTAGACAGAAAGGGTTAACAACACAGGGAGTAGTCAGCCGAGCCAGAATCAGGAATACAGAGTTCAGAATGGCCAAATGGAATAGTCGGGTCGATATCAGAGCAGTGGCGTAGTACAAGAAAATGGTCTAGGGCAACAGAAGGCAGAATAGTCAGAAACAAGCAGAGGTCAATAACGGGTTAATTCAATATAGCAGTCAGGTACAAGGAGCTCAGGTATGGATAACCATGATCTGGCAACTGCTGAGAATACACTGAGGGTTTTTAAAGACCTTCACCAGGCCACGCCCCCCACTCAAGCCGCGCCTCATGCAACCACCTCCCTGCCTGTCTCCATTTAAACCGGGCATTGGTCAGCGAGCAGCATCTGACATGCTGCCCTCAAGCACACAGGTAGGGCTGGAAGCTCCCAACATTACAACTGGAGGCTTTTGCCCATGACGAATGGGCGAAGATACCCGTAGATGGCTGCAAGACACTTGTGTCAAGCTATGCTTCACGTTTAAAAGCTGTTATAACTGTAAAAGGATGTTGTACTAAGTACTAAGATTGAATGTCACTTGGGGGTTGAATAAAACTGATAATGATGTGAGCACAGAAAAGACATTTGTGGTTATTTCATTATAAATGTTATGTTATATTTGTCTGACCTACACGTGCCTCTTTGATTTAATTGTAAGCAAGATGACTGAATGATCAAAATCAATGTCAAACTGGCCAAAACACTCAATTTCAGTGGGGCTTGAATAATTTTGAACACAACTAATTATATATACTGTATATAGTGTTGTGTTTCGTCAAGGGATGTTTGGCGTCTCCTGAGCGGGATCTGAGCGGGATCTGAGCCTGATTTCCATGATTGTAGATCAGAGAGCTGGTGGTTCAGTTCAAGCCGCTTCTCCTAAAGTCGAGACTTGCTTCTCCTTGGTTGTATCGGACGGATGTGCTGAATGGGATTTGATTTGCTTCTCCACGGTCTAAGAGCAGAGACGTCACCACTGGAATCCACAGACGATATTGTGTGCTGGCGAGTCTGTACCGTTGGGTGTCTCACCCGAGGAGAGGAGCTCTGGCCGGGATCGAGCCTGCGTCTCCACGGTTACAGAGCAGTGACGTTACATCTAGTCCATCCAGCCGGTCTTACTATCAGGTCAGAGAATCCAACTGGGATTTGAACCTTCTCCACGTTTGTCAATAACAGATGATACAGGAATACCTAGGTCAGGGCTGTCAAACTCACGGCCCTCCAGATGTTGATGCCTTCAAAACCCAGAATTCTTTCAATGCAATACATGGCCAGGGAATCATGGGAGTTGTAGTTCAGAAACATCGTGGAGGGGGGCCCGAGTTTGACAGCCCTGACCTAGAGCATCATCGTGTGTCAGAAGTAAAAGCCGTCACTCCATGACTGCAATAAAATGCCTTGTGATTGATTGTGGAGCAGGTGCAACGTTCGGCTGCTGGAACCTTTGCTCGGTTCCTTCAATAAACATCGGCTGCGCAGTCACTACAAGCGTCTTCTCCAGCGGCGTAGTGTGGGCCGTCAGCGCCCGGGGCAAGGCAAGAATTGTGCGCCCCCCCCCAACCTGCGGGCACGGTAACACACCCTGATTCCCTTCCACCAGTAGAGTATTGACCCCCCCCCCGTTACCCCACAAGCAGCACATGTATTGTATATTAACAAAATACTGATATAACAAAAAATGAAACACACAAGCCCCCACGCTACACCACTGCTACCAGTCACCCTGTCCCAGTATACCCTAGCATAGTTTCCCTCTCACAGTATACCCAGTCACTCTCTCCCAGTACCAACAGTCACTCTCTCTCCCAGTACCCCCAATCACTCACTCTCCCCCAGTACCAACAGTCACTCTCTCCTTCTCTCTCAGTATCCACACTCTCTCCCAGTACCCCCCAGTCACTCTCTCTCTCTCAGTATCCACACTCTCTCCCAGTACCCCCAGTCACTCACTCTCCTCCAGTACCAACACTCTCTCTCCCAGTACCCCCAGTCACTCTCTTTCCCAGTACCCCCCAGTCACTCTCTCTCCCAGTACCCCCCAGTCACTCTCTCTCTCAGTACCCCCCCAGTCACTCTCTCTCTCACAGTACCCCCCCAGTCACTCTCTCTCTCAGTACCCCCCCAGTCACTCTCTCTCTCACAGTACCCCCCCAGTCAGTCATTCTCTCTCTATCCATATACCCCCCAGTCACCCTCCCCCCGTACCCCCTCACTGCGTGTTGGTTACGCTGCTCTGGGGTCACAGTGTCGCCTACCTGTGTGGAGTTGCTGGTGGCCCGGGGGGGGGACTGTCCAGGGGGCTTAGTGGAGACTGGATTTTAAATGTGCAGGGCAGGCATCTCCCTCCCTCCTTCCTGTTCAGCGGCTGCAGGGCTGCCAGTGGCGGGGGGCTGGCACAGGGCTTCAAGGGGAGCTGACAAAGTGGTACAGGGTGTTCCGTTGGGTAATGCTGCACTGCTTCACGTGACTCATGTCAGCGTTAAGGAGTCAGGACAGGACCAGAATTTTCTGTCCTGGTCCTCCCTTCCAGATGCTGAGTGCCAAGTCACCGCCGGTGCCGCAAAACTGGCGGCTGCCCATGAGAGGACCTCTGACGGACACCTTACTGATCCCTGCTGGAAAATATTAGTGCTTCAAATTTCTTTTGCAATTTTGCACCCCCTAAGAAAAATGCGCCCGGGGCGACTGTCCCCGACGCCCCCCCACGCTACGCCACTGGTCTTCTCACATCCAGGGTACACTGGCAGCCGGTTCCTGTGCCGGCGGTAATGTGTTATACAATGTTTGTCAAAGTGAAGGCGCTGCAGACGTTACGGTGTAGAGACGCTCAGGGCCGGATCTCCCTGGACACCCACAAACAAAATGCAGAAATTGGGGGAGATAAATGTTCTTTTCGGGGCACATTACACACTTTAAAAAACTTGTATAACCAGCTTCTCCATATGTTCATGCTGGAGGAGGGAAGGGCGAAGGGCGAGGGGCGAGGGGTGAAGGGCGAGGGGGTGAGGGCTGAAGGGTGAGGGGCGAGGGGCGAAGGACAAGGGGCGAGGGACTAAGGGTGAGGGGTGAGCAGCGGCAGAGGAGGCAGGTTTATTTTTTAATCTCTCATTATTTTTTTTACACGGGGGATAAAATATTAAACCCAGTGTTTTTTAGGGGCTGTTTGTAAATTATACATTTTTTAGAGTTTTACAGAGCAGGCCCCCCCCCCCCCTATCCCCGTGGTGGGCTCCTGCTCGTGCGCGGCGGGGTGGATATTCGCCAGTAATATTTTTCACTCTTCTGAATATTAACGGTTTGTTTGTATTTATTTTTTAATAAACTCAGTCTTAACGGTTTTTAATCCTCCTCAATCTCAATCATTTCTGATCTGATTATAAAAGCGAAGGGATTATTCACTAACCCCTGAATTGGCCCCGAAATCGATGAATTTCACCGTATCTGTAATTCATATATTCACCAAATACCGTCAAAATGACCGTGAAATCCGCGGCAATTCATCGAAATTATCCCATAGGGAACTATCGTGTCTTCTATTCACAGAACGCCGAATTGGGGCAAAATGCCCTGATTTTGGTGTTTCAATTCGACAGGTTTAAACAGGCAAATCTAATATCGGTTTCAATGTAATAAATGGAATTTCTTTTTTATTTAAGTCCGTTTTATTCTTCTTATTTTTTTATAATTTTATTCTATTTTATATTTTATTGATTTAAACTCCGAATAGAAGAATAAGACACTTCCTTCTTTTTATTTGAGTTCGGTGGAATTTGCCGAGGCCAATTCGGCGATTATCAGCACAATTCGGTGCTTTTCGTCAACGTTCAATTACTGCTTTAGCGTCTCCAATTTCAGCAGAATACGGTGACCATTCGCTAAATAGTGAATTCATGGAATTTTCTGTGAAATAGTATCTTTGACAATCACTGGCGGAACACGAAGCGCTGAATTTGTGAGCGGCGTCGGTGCTCTGCGAATAGACCCGTAACTGTTTTCGCACAATATATACAGATCTTTCACTTATTCTACCCAATCCTTTGTTTCCTGAATAAACCCGGCAGAGATTCGACACTCGCCACCAAAAGAAAAGCTGTGGTCTTAGATTGTAAGCTCTTGAGCCGGGTCCTTCGCTCCCCTTGTTCTCGGTGTGTCTCACTTGTATGTGTATTTGGTAATTTTTTTCCCACCTGTTGTACAGCGCTACGGAATTTGTTGGTGCTTTATAAACACTTGTAATTGCAGAGAGATTGTGAAGACCTGAGGACGGTTTTTCTGTCATGTTTTACTCTAAAGTGTCCACGTGGTGTCAGCACGGAGCGAAACGCTGCTCCTGTATGTGTCGTAGACATGCCAGGCTGTCACTAACGGAACTTGTTTGTTAATTTCATGCTCGCAGGACCCTATTAACAGCATTGCAGGCAAAGCGCTCACTGGGGCCCCTGCTCACACTGCCGGAACAACGCGTTTCGCTCCTCTGAGGCCTGGTCCGTTGAGGAGGGGGGGGGGGACTAGTCACTCGTGTAATTTTAGAAGTTTGACAGCACAGAATATTTTTATTGTGTAAATATTTTTTTTCTAGAAGCTCGTGCACGCCGGACACTGGACACTGGACGCCGGACACTGCACGCCGGACACTGGACACTGCACACCGGACACTGCACGCCGGACACTGGACGCCGGACACTGGACACTGCACGCCAGACACTGGACGCCGGACGCTTGCGCGTAACTGCTTGCACGGGTTGGGTCACGTCGGAGCCGCTGCCTGAGGCCAGAGGAGGTGGTGGATCACCCTGTGAGCAGATGGAAATAAGGAATATTTTGGTGTATTTTTTTTCAGTGATGTTGTAAAAGCAAAAAACCTAATTAACCCCGAGGACTCCGAGTCAACATTCCTTTCAGGATACTGGGGGCTGTATTCCAACCCGGTGCAAACTTAACCAGAGCTGCCAGGTCGGCCATGTTTTCCTGGACACCTATTACTGTTTCATGCAGAGGGGGAGCACAGAGAAAAGTGCGGCCCTGCAACATGTATACATCATATGCTGCAGGAAGGAAATCAAGGCAGGTCACCTGGGATTCCGTTATGATTTCTTGCCTGCGGTGTATGGATTATACATGGTGCAGGGTGGCATTTTTCATGCACTGCCCATCAGCATGAATAAATTATGTGTCCAGTAAAACAAGGCGGACACGGTGACTCGTAAACTTACAGGTCTATTTGCGAAGGCCGGGGTCAGACGTGCGCACTACGGCCCCACTCATTGGCTCGCTGGAATACGGCCGCCATGTTTGGTTCAAAAAATTAGAAAGATCAACCCAACACGCACATCAATCTGTCTGCGTGTGGATCATTTCTTTAAGGCTACATTCAATAAAATAAATGCGGTTACTTTGTGTTTTAATCTATTCTCTGTATCTGCTTCTTCCCACATTCAGTTCCATTAAGATTATTGTAGCTGTTCCAGGAATAACGTTCCGGTCTGTTCCTGGACGCACGATCTTCACACACGCAAACTGGAAATATTCTGACTCCTTCACCTTGACTTTCATTCAGCAAGAAACTAATCCCTTTATCTGTCCTGCACTCCGTGACGTACGGGGCTGCCGCCTCCTGTTTCTATGGCAACTACTTTATCTGTTGCTATGGGAACAACAGAGCTTTGGGTACCAGAAGAAACGAGTGTGTTGTGATTCTTTCAGCATAAATATTGTTGTCTGTTTGATGTGTTTACTCGCACCGTCTGGGCTGCAGATTATCTCGCAGTATCTTCCTGAGCTTTAGAACACGGAGAATGATGAAAGATTGTGTCGAGATGTTTCTGTTTGTCTCCTGTTCCACTCGAATGATATGCGTCGTATGCAAAACGCCGACGCACAGAGCCGCACGCATAAACAGCGACGCAGAGTGCCGCACGCTCAAACAGCGACGCACAGAGAACCGCACGCATAAACAGCGACGCACAGAGCCGCACGCATAAACAGCGACGCAGAGTGCCGCACGCTCAAACAGCGACGCACAGAGAACCGCACGCATAAACAGTGACGCACAGAGCCGCACGCTCAAACAGCGACGCACAGAGAACCGCACGCATAAACAGCGAGGCACAGAGAACCACACACATAAACAGCGACGCACAGAGAACCGCACACATAAACGGCGACGCACAGAGCCGCACGCATAAACAGCGACAAACAGAGCCGCACGCTCAAACAGCAACGCACAGAGAACCGCACGCATAAACAGCGAGGCACAGAGAACCGCACACATAAACAGTGACGCACAGAGAACCGCACACATAAACTGCGACGCACAGAGCCGCACGCTCAAACAGCGACGCACAGAGAACCGCACGCATAAACAGAGACGCACAGAGAACCACACACATAAACAGCGACGCACAGAGAACCGCACACATAAACGGCGACGCACAGAGAACCACACGCATAAACAGCGACAAACATAGCCGCACGCTCAAACAGCGACGCACAGAGAACCGCACGCATAAACGGCGACGCACAGAGAACCACACGCATAAACAGCGACAAACAGAGCCGCACGCTCAAACAGCGACGCACAGAGAACCGCACGCATAAACAGCAACGCACAGAGAACCGCACACATAAACGGCGACGCACAGAGCCGCACGCATAAACGGCGACACAGAGAACCGCACACATAAACAGCGACGCACAGAGAACCGCACGCATAAACAGCGACGCACAGAGAACATCACGCATAAACAGCGACGCACAGAGAACATCACGCATAAACAGCGACGCACAGAGAACCGCACGCTCAAACAGGGACGCACAGAGAACCGCACGCATAAACGGCGACGCACAAGGCCGCACGTATAAACAGCGACGCACAGAACCGCACGCATAAACAGCGACGCACAGAGCCGCACGCATAAACAGCGACGCACAGAGCCGCACTCATAAACGGCGACGCAGAGAATCGCACACATAAACAGCAACGCACAGAGCCGCACGCATAAACAGCGACGCACAGAGAACCGCACACATAAAAACGGCGACGCAGAGAACCACACACATAAACAGCGACGCACAGAGAACCGTACGCATAAACGGCGACGCAGAGAACCGCACACATAAACAGCGACGCACAGAGAACCGCATGCATAAACAGCGACGCACAGAGCCGCATGCACAAACAGCGACGCACAGAGAACAACACGCATAAACGGAGACGCACAGAGATCCGCAAGCATAAACAGAGAGCCGCACGCAAAATGGCGATGCACAGAGAATTGCACGCATAAACAGCGAAGCACAGAGCCGCACACATAAACAGCGACGCACAGAGAACTGCACACATAAACAGCGGCGCACAGAGAGCCGCACACATAAACAGCGACGCACAGAGCCGCACGTATAAATAGCGACGCACAGAGAACCGCACACATAAACGGCGACGCACAGAGCTGCACACATAAACGGCGACGCACAGAGCTGCACACATAAAAAGCGACACACAGAGAACCGCACGCATAAATGGCGATGCACAGAGAACCGCACGCATAAATGGCGACGCACAGAGAACCGCACGCATAAACGGCGACACAGAGAACCGCACGCATAAATGGTGACGCAGAGAGAACTGCACGCATAAACAGCGACGCACAGAGCCGCACACATAAACGGTGACGCACGCATAACAGCGACGCAGAGAACCGCACGCATAAACCGCGACGCACAGAGAACCACACGCATAACAGCGAAGCAGAGAGCCGCACGCATAAACCGCGACGCAGAGAGACGCAACCCCTGCAGCTAATTATAAGAAACGACTTGCACATAGAAAATGATCTTTTTCCGAAAATTGGGTTTATTTTGTAAAAGCAACGCACACGTTTGTTTTTAAAGAGATTACATCCAGCAAAGCGTTCCGCGTTTTCTCTGCACATTCCTCCCAGTCAGACATGCAGGTATTTATCTGCAACACAAAGCGAGCGGCAGCGACGCGTCCTCTGGCTCCTGTAACGCAGGAAGTTTCCTCCTTTCCTATGAGACGGCCGGAGCTACTGGAAAAAAGAAGTCACAGCACGAGGAATAACACGGCTTTGTGAGCAGAATTCAAGTCATGGGAGCGAATGTATCAGCTTCTCTGCATTTACTGGTCCGGGCAGACACCTGGAATCTTGTTTTTATTATTCATCCTGCAACCTCCTCCCACTGACCTCTGTGACGCAACCTCCTCCCACTGACCTCTGTAACGCAACCTCCTCCCACTGACCTCTGTGACGCAACCTCCTCCCACTGACCTCTGTGACGCAACCTCCTCCCACTGACCTCTGTGACGCAACCTCCTCCCACTGACCTCTGTAACGCAACCTCCTCCCACTGACCTCTGTAACGCAACCACCTCCCACTGACCTCTGTGACGCAACCTCCTCCCACTGACCTCTGTGACGCAACCTCCTCCCACTGACCTCTGTGACGCAACCTCCTCCCACTGAACTCTGTGACGCTACCTCCTCCCACTGACCTGTGACGCGACCAACTCCCACTGACCTCTGTGACGCGACCTCCTCCCACTGACCTCTGTGACGCTACCTCCTCCCACTGACCAGTGACGCAACCACCTCCCACTGACCTGTGACGCAACCTCCTCCCACTGACCTCTGTGACGCAACCTCCTCCCACTGACCTCTGTGACGCAACCTCCTCCCACTGACCTCTGTGACGCAACCTCCTCCCACTGACCTCTGTGACGCAACCTCCTCCCACTGACCTCTGTAACGCAACCACCTCCCACTGACCTCTGACGCAACCTCCTCCCACTGACCTCTGTGACGCAACCACCTCCCACTGACCTCTGTGACGCAACCACCTCCCACTGACCTCTGTGACGCGACCTCCTCCCACTGACCTCTGTGACGCGACCACCTCCCACTGACCTCTGACGCGACCACCTCCCACTGACCTCTGTGACGCGACCTCCTCCCACTGACCTCTGTGACGCGACCTCCTCCCACTGACCTCTGTGACGCGACCTCCTCCCACTGACCTCTGTGACGCGACCTCCTCCCACTGACCTCTGTGACGCGACCACCTCCCACTGACCTCTGACGCGACCACCTCCCACTGACCTCTGTGACGCGACCTCCTCCCACTGACCTGTGACGCAACCTCCTCCCACTGACCTGTGACGCAACCTCCTCCCACTGACCTCTGTGACGCTACCTCCTCCCACTGACCTGTGACGCGACCAACTCCCACTGACCTCTGTGACGCGACCTCCTCCCACTGACCTCTGTGACGCTACCTCCTCCCACTGACCTGTGACGCGACCACCTCCCACTGACCTGTGACGCAACCTCCTCCCACTGACCTCTGTGACGCAACCTCCTCCCACTGACCTCTGTGACGCAACCTCCTCCCACTGACCTCTGTAACGCAACCTCCTCCCACTGACCTCTGTGACGCAACCTCCTCCCACTGACCTCTGTAACGCAACCACCTCCCACTGACCTCTGACGCAACCTCCTCCACTGACCTCTGTGACGCAACCACTCCCACTGACCTCTGTGACGCAACCACCTCCCACTGACCTCTGTGACGCGACCTCTCCCACTGACCTCTGTGACGCGACCACCTCCACTGACCTCTGACGCGACCACCTCCCACTGACCTCTGTGACGCGAACCTCCTCCACTGACCTCTGTGACGCGACCTCCTCCCACTGACCTCTGTGACGCGACCTCCTCCCACTGACCTCTGTGACGCGACCACCTCCCACTGACCTCTGTGACGCGACCACCTCCACTGACCTCTGACGCGACACCTCCCACTGACCTCTGTGACGCGACCTCCTCCCACTGACCTCTGTGACGCTACCTCCTCCCACTGACCTCTGTGACGCGACCTCCTCCCACTGACCTCTTGTGACGCGACCTCCTCCCACTGACCTCTGTGACGCGACCAACCTCCCACTGACCTCTGTGACGCGACCACCTCCCACTGACCTCTGACGCGACCACCTCCCACTGACCTCTGTGACGCGACCTCCTCCCACTGACCTCTGTGACGCGACCTCCTCCCACTGACCTCTGTGACGCTACCTCCTCCCTCTGACCTGTGACGCGACCTCCTCCCACTGACCTCTGTGACGCGACCTCCTCCCACTGACCTCTGTGACGCGACCACCTCCCACTGACCTCTGTGACGCGACCACCTCCCACTGACCTCTGACGCGACCACCTCCCACTGACCTCTGTGACGCGACCTCCTCCCACTGACCTCTGTGACGCGACCTCCTCCCACTGACCTCTGTGACGCTACCTCCTCCCACTGACCTGTGACGCAACCTCCTCCCACTGACCTCTGTGATGCAACCACCTCCCACTGACCTCTGTGATGCAACCTCCTCCCACTGACCTCTGTGACGCGACCTCCTCCCACTGACCTCTGTGACGCTACCTCCTCCCACTGACCTGTGACGCGACCACCTCCCACTGACCTGTGACGCAACCTCCTCCCACTGACCTGTGACGCAACCTCCTCCCACTGACCTCTGTGACGCTACCTCCTCCCACTGACCTGTGACGCGACCAACTCGCACTGACCTCTGTGACGCGACCTCCTCCCACTGACCTCTGTGACGCTACCTCCTCCCACTGACCTGTGACGCGACCACCTCCCACTGACCTGTGACGCAACCTCCTCCCACTGACCTGTGACGCAACCTCCTCCCACTGACCTCTGTGACGCTACCTCCTCCCACTGACCTGTGACGCGACCAACTCCCACTGACCTCTGTGACGCGACCTCCTCCCACTGACCTCTGTGACGCTACCTCCTCCCACTGACCTGTGACGCGACCACCTCCCACTGACCTGTGACGCAACCTCCTCCCACTGACCTGTGACGCAACCTCCTCCCACTGACCTGTGACGCAACCTCCTCCCACTGACCTCTGTGACGCTACCTCCTCCCACTGACCTGTGACGCGACCAACTCCCACTGACCTCTGTGACGCGACCTCCTCCCACTGACCTCTGTGACGCTACCTCCTCCCACTGACCTGTGACGCGACCACCTCCCACTGACCTCTGTGATGCAACCTCCTCCCACTGACCTCTGTGACGCAACCTCCTCCCACTGACCTCTGACGCGACCACCTCCCACTGACCTCTGTGACGCGACCTCCTCCCACTGACCTCTGTGACGCGACCTCCTCCCACTGACCTCTGTGACGCTACCTCCTCCCACTGACCTCTGTGACGCAACCTCCTCCCACTGACCTCTGTGACGCAACCACCTCCCACTGACCTCTGTGACGCAACCTCCTCCCACTGACCTCTGTGACGCAACCTCCTCCCACTGACCTGTGACGCAACCTCCTCCCACTGACCTGTGACGCAACCTCCTCCCACTGACCTCTGTGACGCAACCACCTCCCACTGACCTCTGTGACGCAACCACCTCCCACTGACCTCTGTGACGCGACCTCCTCCCACTGACCTGTGACGCGACCTCCTCCCACTGACCTCTGTGACGCGACCACCTCCCATTGACCTCTGACGCAACCACCTCCCACTGACCTCTGTGACGCGACCACCTCCCACTGACCTCTGTGACGCGACCTCCTCCCACTGACCTCTGTGATGCGACCTCCTCCCACTGACCTCTGTGACGCTACCTCCTCCCACTGACCTGTGACGCAACCTCCTCCCACTGACCTCTGTGATGCAACCACCTCCCACTGACCTCTGTGATGCAACCTCCTCCCACTGACCTCTGTGACGCGACCACCTCCCACTGACCTCTGTGACGCGACCACCTCCCACTGACCTCTGTGACGCGACCACCTCCCACTGACCTCTGACGCGACCACCTCCCACTGACCTCTGTGACGCGACCTCCTCCCACTGACCTCTGTGACGCGACCTCCTCCCACTGACCTCTGTGACGCTACCTCCTCCCACTGACCTCTGTGACGCTACCTCCTCCCACTGACCTCTGTGACGCGACCACCTCCAACTGACCTCTGTGACGCGACCACCTCCCACTGACCTCTGACGCGACCACCTCCCACTGACCTCTGTGACGCGACCACCTCCCACTGACGCGACCACCTCCCACTGACCTCTGTGACGCGACCTCCTCCCACTGACCTCTGTGACGCTACCTCCTCTCACTGACCTCTGTGACGCGACGTCCTCCCACTGACCTCTGTGACGCGACCTCCTCCCACTGACCTTTGTGACGCGACCTCCTCCCACTGACCTCTGTGACGCGACCTCCTCCCACTGACCTCTGTGACGCGACCTCCTCCCACTGACCTCTGTGACGCGACCTCCTCCCACTGACCTCTGTGACGCGACCACCTCCCACTGACCTCTGTGACACGACCTCCTCCCACTGACCTCTGTGACGCGACCTCCTCCCACTGACCTCTGTGATGCTACCTCCTCCCACTGACCTGTGACGCGACCTCCTCCCACTGACCTCTGTGACGCGACCACCTCCCACTGACCTCTGACGCGACCACCTCCCACTGACCTCTGTGACGCAACCTCCTCCCACTGACCTCTGTGACGCAACCACCTCCCACTGACCTCTGTGACGCAACCACCTCCCACTGACCTCTGTGACGCAACCTCCTCCCACTGACCCCTGTGACGCAACCTCCTCCCACTGACCTGTGACGCAACCTCCTCCCACTGACCTGTGACGCAACCTCCTCCCACTGACCTGTGACGCAACCTCCTCCCACTGACCTGTGATGCAACCTCCTCCCACTGACCTGTGACGCAACCTCCTCCCACTGACCTCTGTGACGCAACCTCCTCCCACTGACCTCTGTGACGCGACCTCCTCCCACTGACCTCTGACGCGACCACCTCCCACTGACCTCTGTGACGCGACCTCCTCCCACTGACCTCTGACGCGACCACCTCCCACTGACCTCTGTGACGCGACCTCCTCCCACTGACCTCTGTGACGCGACCTCCTCCCACTGACCTCTGTGACGTGACCTCCTCCCACTGACCTCTGTGACGCGACCACCTCCCACTGACCTCTGACGCGACCACCTCCCACTGACCTCTGACCTCTGTGACGCAACCTCCTCCCACTGACCTGTGACGCAACCTCCTCCCACTGACCTGTGACGCAACCTCCTCCCACTGACCTCTGTAACGCAACCCTATCTTCCTGCTCGTTTTTGAAAGTTTTTCTTTATTCTTCTTATAATAAGTGAAGCAGCCTCTAAACGCCCCGTTTTACTGTCTGTCTGTGTTATTCGATACTGTATATGGTTCTGTAAGGTTTATTCCTTGTTGCAGCATAATGTTTTGGTGACGCTCTCAGGGTCAGCTCGATGGCAGTGGGAAAGGATGATGCAATGCTGAGAAAGCACACGAGTCAGGAAGTGTGTTGAGGAGGCCGGGCGGCACCGGGGGTGTTCCCTCTTAGTGTGGCTTATATTACCTCAAAAAAACTGTATAAAAGAGTGCGATGTAATAAAACTTCGCTCGGCTTTCACCCTTAGACAGGGCCCGGTCTCTGGTTTTGGGTACAGCTATAATCACACTTTCCCCCCCTTACAGGGCGGCTTCCTCGCCCTAGAGAAGCAGCTTCGGCTGGTACCTGTTAGGACCCTGAGCAAGACGTGATAATCACTGCTCCTCAGCAGAAGAGCTGCCCCTGGAGAAGCTCTGGCCAAAAGAGCAACCTGGACGGGGCGGGGGGATCTTCAGAGACTTGGAGCCGTGTCGCAGCCTCATGCAGTCATGGCGTTGTTGTCAATGTTCCTTCAGGTTAACTTTTTTACCTAAATGGTACAAATTTCTTGCATTTCTCACTCCCTGACATCATAGAGGGTAACCCTGTACTGCACAGGTAGTCACATTGAGCAGGAACAAATGGGAACGCAGTTCCACCACTGATTTAGCAGGAGGAACGACGTTCCCATTGGTCCAACACACTAAAAAGCTTTTATTTAGGTGATTAATAATATGCTTCCCTGTTAAGTCACAATAAGTAACATGTATCGTACGTTTTCCATAAAATGAAGCCTATATATACTGTATATAACCACACGGATATCACATTACAGTGTGCGGCTGGTGTTAAGGGAGAGATGATTTAGTTAATTGGCAAAAATCCTGGAGTTCCCACACTTTTTTAAGATGTGGCCCCTGATTAAATAATTGGCCCCTAACAAATCAGTGACCAGGTCCAGCATAAGACATGGCGCAGGTTGAAGACCAGGGATCATGTTGAGCAGAAATGCGTGGGAACACCGATCCTCCACTATTTTTAAGGGGGAACAGAGGTCCCTTTTGCTTCATAAACTGAGAAGCTTTTATTAGATCAGGTTTATTACAATTAAGATGGATTTCAGGGAATCATTATAGGGGTTATTCAAAGAGCGCCAAACTTGCCACCGAATTTCCCCATAAGGTGCAATTTCATGGCAATCCGGCCATTCGGAAAGCTGGCAAGTCGCCAAATGCCAGTGAAATACGGTGCCTGTTCGGCGGCAGTGAAATACGGTGCCTGTTCAGCGGCAGTGAAATACGGTGCCTGTTCGGCGGCAGTGAAATACGGTGCCTGTTTGGCGGCAGTGAAATACGGTGCCTGTTTGGCGGCAGTGAAATACGGTGCCTGTTCGGCGGCAGTGAAATACGGTGCCTGTTCGGCGGCAGTGAAATACGGTGCCTGTTCGGCGGCAGTGAAATACGGTGCCTGTTCGGCGGCAGTGAAATACGGTGCCTGTTCGGCGGCAGTGAAATACGGTGCCTGTTCGGCGGCAGTGAAATACGGTGCCTGTTCGGCGGCAGTGAAATACGGTGCCTGTTCGGCGGCAGTGAAATACGGTGCCTGTTTGGCGCAGTGAAATACGGTGCCTGTTCGGCGGCAGTGAAATACGGTGCCTGTTCGGCGGCAGTGAAATACGGTGCCTGTTCGGCAGCAGTGAAATACGGTGCCTGTTCGGCGGCAGTGAAATACGGTGCCTGTTCGGCGGCAGTGAAATACGGTGCCTGTTTGGCGGCAGTGAAATACGGTGCCTGTTTGGCGGCAGTGAAATACGGTGCCTGTTTGGCGGCAGCAGTGAAATACGGTGCCTGTTTGGCGGCAGCAGTGAAATACGGTGCCTGTTTGGCGGCAGCAGTGAAATACGGTGCCTGTTCGGCGGCAGTGAAATACGGTGCCTGTTTGGCGGCAGTGAAATACGGTGCCTGTTTGGCGGCAGCAGTGAAATACGGTGCCTGTTTGGCAGCAGTGAAATACGGTGCCTGTTCGGAGGCAGTGAAATACGGTGCCTGTTCGGCGGCAGTGAAATCCCCCATAGAGAAGCAATGGTTAATCTATTCACATTGAACAGCAGAGAAATGTCAGTGAAATGCCCTGATGTTCAGTGGTTTCATTCGACAGGTTTAATCAGGCGAATCCCATAGGCTTCAATGTTAAAAATATTCCCGTTTTAATACAATATCTAATAAACCGCTTATTACTTTATTCTGCAGCAAAAAGTCTCTATTTTTTAGAAAATATTTTAGCAATTTTTTTGAGAATTTTTTTTTAGGCGAAATTTTTGATTAATATATAATTTTTTTTATAATTCTGTAACAGACCTTTTTTATCATTTATTTGCAAAGTATTTTAGCAGGAAGGATACATTGAGATTTATCTCATTTTCACGTATGTCCTGGGTTCAAGAACATTATTCATAGGACCTTATAAATTATTTCCAGGAATTTTCATGCATTAGTTTTTATTTTTAAAAAAGTTTTTAAAAACACCTTTTTAAAAGTTATTTATTTTCCTTTTTTTTTTACCCCTATTCAACCTTTTTTCGGAGGCGTTCGGCGGATCGATTCGGGGACCCTGCGGTGAATGCTGAATTCATTGCAGGGTCGGAGAATTGAGCTCGCCGAAGTGCGTCGAACGAGAAAGCAACGATATTTTGTTGCTCTTTGAATAACCCTTTATATCTTTCTGTTTTATCATTGATCCCACATTTGCATTTCGAGGGTTAAGTTCGTCAAGTCAATGGTTTAAAGTCCTGGAGAGTTTGTGTGTGTATTTTTTTTTTTTTAAGGACTAGACCCCTGGTGAAGGTGACTAGAACGGATTCTTCATGGCGTACATTTTATGTTTATTTATAAAGTATTTTACCAGGAAGGATACATTGAGATTATGAAGCTGAATAATAATAATAATAAAATACACGAGTTTTGTTTTTAGTCTTTTAATTTAAGTAAATGGAATTTAGAGACACGGCGACAAACGATTTCCAAGACATAATGGAAAGTGTATGAAAAGGGAGGAAATGACACAATATGCATCTCGTTTATACAATGCGTGAAATCAGCTTAGAAAAAAATCCCCAGAAAATCAGCATCGGATACTTTAGCGTTTAACAAATGGTGACGAGCAGCGAAGCCGCAGATCAGGGATCAGTAAACCATCTGAACGGGTTTAAAACCCAGGGATTGTTACAAATTCCATAAATCACACCTTTTTGGAGGCGGAATTTAACGCACAGACGATTAGCGGGAATCTGAAACGTTCTGCGTCGTCACGGAAACAAATTACATCAATGACATAGAAACAGGCTTTAGGGAATTTACAAAGCGGAAGGAATTTCGTTAGAAATCGGTAAAAGTTGTTGGTAAAAAGGAGAAAAGGTTTAAAAAGGTAACATTTTCCTTTAAAAAAACGATGAAAAAATGCTTAAAAAAACATAAAAAGTCTATCAAAAAAGTTAAATCTCCCCAATATCATGCAGGAAAATTACTAAAAACGGAAACGGTATTAAGAATTGCACTTTTTGGAAGCTGCCCCGTGTCCCTCCGGGTCGTAAGGACGCTGTGCTTACAAAACAACAAAAACAAACCACGGAATAAGAGGAGGTGTTTGTAAATAGTGTATATTGTGGACGTGGCTTCCCGCGTGGGTTTACATGGCGGCCGCACCACGAGATAATTCCACGTTCGGCTGAATGATCTGTTTGGTCTTATGAGCCGAGCAGCAACGTTTTCATCTCACAATAAAGGGGAAATGTGGAAGCAGAGGAGCCGCCGTGTGAAGCTCCTCTAAGTGTCAGGGTATTTGTTCCCGTTCGTTGTCTGCGAAATAATGAAAGCTTTAGCCCCGGTGACCATGTTACGGATATACGTGTGGCTGATACATCACTGCAGACGTGTGTGTGTGTGTGTGTGTGTGTGTGTGTACACCTGTGTGTGTGTACAGGTGTGTGTACGTGTGTGCACATGTGTGTGTGTACACGTGTGCACGTGTGTGTGTGTAAGCGTGTGCACGTGTGTGTGTGTCAGGACAGATATAAACCACAGACAGGTTTCCGTGGATTAGGATGTGAGGGTGTAATGGAATAAAATGCTTTATCTACTGGGGAAGAAAAACATCACAGAATCCAACAGCGTCGAACGATAAAGTCAACGTGTAACTTCCTCAACGAGCTGCGCAAAACTAATGTACATCGTAAAATAAAATCATGTTTTAAACGAGCCTAACACTGCGACAGTAAGCGGATAGTGTGAACGAGGAGAGAACGGCGTCAATGGAGAGAGTGCGGCTCCAATGGGGAGAGCGCGGCGTCAATAGGGAGAGTGCGGCGTCAATGGGGAGAGTGCGGCGTCAATAGGGAGAGCGCGGCGTCAATGGAGAGAGTGCGGCGTCAATGGGGAGAGTGCGGCTCCAATGGGGAGAGCGCGGCGTCAATAGGGAGAGTGCGGCGTCAATGGGGAGAGTGCGGCGTCAATGGGGAGAGTGCGGCGTCAATAGGGAGAGCGCGGCGTCAATAGGGAGAGTGCGGCGTCAATGGAGAGAGTGCGGCGTCAATGGAGAGAGTGCGGCGTCAATGGAGAGAGTGCGGCTCCAATGGGGAGAGTGCGGCGTCAATGGGGAGAGCGTGGCTCCAATGGGGAGAACGGGGCGCCAATGGGGAGAGTGCGGCGTCAATGGGGAGAGCGCAGCGTCAATGTGATCTGGGGGGATTCTAGCATTGGAAACCAAGCACACTAGTCATCGGTATGGAAATTGGGGGATTATAGCACTGGCAATGTGCCCTGTATGACAGTGTTGGTGGCAGAGTGTATAGTGGTTGTAGTAGTGGCACTGTGCACTTTATGGTTGTATGGCAGAACGGGTGGATGGCAGGGCTGTAGTACTGGCAGTGTGAGTGGTGGCAGTGTGTATAGTGGCTGTAGTAGTGGCAGTCTGGCCCCGTGGGCTGTAGTAGTGGCAGTGTGCACTGTATGATTGTGTGGCAGGGCTACAAAGTAGTGACCTGCAGGGCTCTAGTAGTGGCAGTGTGGGTGCTGGCAGGGCTATAGTAGTGGCAGTGCGGGTGGTGGCAGGGCTATAGTAGTGGCAGCGTGGTTGGCGGGGCTGTAGTAGTGGCAGCGTGGGTGGTGGCAGGGCTATAGTAGTGGCAGTGCGGGTGGTGGCAGGGCTATAGTAGTGGCAGTGTAGGTGGTGGCAGGGATATAGTAGTTGCAGTGTGGGTGGTGGCAGGAATGTAGTAGTGGCACTGTGCACTTTATGGTTGTATGGCAGAACGGGTGGATGGCAGGGCTGTAGTACTGGCAGTGTGGGTGGTGGCAGTGTGTATAGTGGCTGTAGTAGTGGCAGTCTGGGCTCGTGGACTGTAGTAGTGGCAGTGTGCACTGTATGATTGTGTGGCAGGGCTACAAGTAGTGACCTGCAGGGCTCTAGTAGTGGCAGTGTGGGTGGCATGGCTGTAGTAGTGGCAGTGCAGGTGGTGGCAGGGCTGTAGTAGTGGCAGTGCAGGTGGTGGCAGGGCTATAGTACTGGCAGTGCGGGTGGTGGCAGGGCTATAGTAGTGGCAGTGTCGGTGGCGGGGCTGCAGTACTGGCAGTGCAGGTGGTGGCAGGGCGAGTAGTGGCAGGGCTATAGTAGTGGCAGTGTGGGTGGTGGCAGGGCTATAGTATTGACAGGACTATAGTGGTGGCAGTGCGGGTGGTGGCAGGGCTATAGTAGTGGCAGTGTGGGTGGCGGGGCTGTAGTAGTGGCAGTGCAGGTGGTGGCAGGGCTGTAGTAGTGGCACTGCGAGTAGTGGCAGGGCTATAGTAGTGGCAGTGTGGGTGGCGGGGCTGTAGTAGTGGCAGTGCAGGTGGTGGCAGGGCTATAGTAGTGGCAGTGTGCACTGCAATCAGCAGATAGTTTGTTTACAGTGAATCAATGTTTTCTATAGGAAGTAGCTACAGAAGTTACAAAGAGTCTTGATTGGTTCATAGTAAGAGTAAACAGAGGAGGTTCTTGCTGTGCAGACGTGGCCGCGGCACCAGCTGGCAGTGTGTGCTCTACAAGCCTTAGATTTGGCAGTGACAACTGGAAGGGCCCATGGGGCCCCCCCTAAACACAGGGGCCCCTACACACAGGCCCCCTATACACAGGCCCCCTACACACAGCCCCCCTAGACACAGGCCCCCTATACACAGCCCCCCTAGACACAGGCCCCCTATACACAGCCCCCCTAGACACAGCCCCCCCTAATCACAGGCTCCTATACACAGCCCCCCGATACACAGCCCCCGATACACAGCCCCCCCTAATCACAGGCTCCTATACACAGCCCCCCCTAATCACAGGCTCCTATACACAGCCCCCCGATACACAGCCCCCGATACACAGCCCCCCCCCATACACAGGCCCCCATGTGCTAGTTTTACAGACCGGATAAAGCTGTGTGTAAAGGGAAGAGTCTCTGGAAGCAGAAAACGGATCACACGTAGCGCGGCCGTGTCTGCTCCATTGAAAGGGAGGAGAACGGGGTTCCCGGCACAGCAAGGGTCTATATAATGTGAAGTGTGCACAAGCAATGTAGCAGAGCGGGTGTGTGGCGTGTACACAAATAATGCAGCAGAGCGGGTGTGTGGCGTGTACACAAATAATGCAGCAGAGCGGGTGTGTGGAGTGTACACAAATAATGCAGCAGAGCGGGGGTGTGGCGTGTACACAAATAATGCAGCAGAGCGGGTGTGTGGAGTGTACACAAATAATGCAGCAGAGCGGGGGTGTGGCGTGTACACAAATAATGCAGCAGAGCGGGGGTGTGGCGTGTACACAAATAATGCAGCGGAGCGGGGGTGTGGCGTGTACACAAATAATGCAGCGGAGCGGGGGTGTGGCGTGTACACAAATAATGCAGCGGAGCGGGTGTGTGGAGTGTACACAAATAATGCAGCAGAGCGGGTGTGTGGAGTGTACACAAATAACAAGGAAAATGAATGGGGAGGAAGAATGTGAATGTGACGGGAACACAAGTACTGGGGAAGAGGATTAGTTTTGTGCACAAGTAATAAGGAAAAGTGAGTGTGCAAAAGCAATGGGGCAAGATGAATAAGTGTGCACAAGTAACAGGGAATGAGTGGCAGTGTACACATGTAACGTGGAAAAGCATAGCATTGTGGTGTGACACAACTAACAAGAATTGGAAGACTAAAGTCATGGGGAGAGGAAGAGGAGTGTGGCGCGTACAGAAGTCTTGTCATGTAGCGTGCATGCGTGTGCTGAGCACTGTGTCACATGTAGCTGCACGGTTTAGTTGTGATGTAACGGGTGTGCACGGTTTAGTTGTGATGTAACGGGTGTGCACGGTTTAGTTGTGATGTAACGGGTGTGCACGGTTTAGTTGTGATGTAACGGGTGTGCACGGTTTAGTTGTGATGTAACGGGTGTGGTTACGGCGTAACGGGTGTGGTTACGGCGTAACGGGTGTGGTTACGGCGTAACGGGTGTGGTTACGGCGTAAGTTGTGATGTATGGGGTGTGCACGGTTTAGTTATGATGTAACGGGTGTGCACGGTTTAGTTGTGATGTAATGGGTGTGGTTACGGTGTAACGGGGTGTGGTTACGATGTAACAGGTATGGTTACGGGTGTGGTTACGGCGTAACAGGTGTGGTTACGGTGTAAGTTGTGATGTATGGGGTGTGCACGGTTTAGTTGTGATGTAACGGGGTGTGGTTACGATGTAACGGGTGTGGTTACGGGTGTGGTTACGGTGTAACGGGTGTGGTTACGGCGTAAAGGGTGTGGTTACGGCGTAACGGGTGTGGTTACTGTGTAACGGGTGTGGTTACGGTGTAACAAGTGACCCTTTAAGTCACTGCATGCTCATGAATGAAATCAGGTGTTGTGCGCCAGATCGATACGTGTTGCAGGAAACAGCATTTTAACAACAAAAGATAAAACAAACAAAAGAATAAAAGAATAAAGAATAAAGAATAAAGAATAAAGAATAAAGCGGCCGCATCCAGAAAACAGGGAATAAAATATAAAAAGTGCATTTCACGATGAGAGGAGGAAAACGTACTCTGTGAGCAGGAAGTTTCTCTATTCACACTATTTACACAAACCTCGACGCGGAATATTCTTATTTACAGAATATTTTCTGCGCTATCAGGGCCGCCTCCTGCGTCACTGGCTGCATGTCGCAGGCGTATGACATCACACAGGCATCAGCCAATGGAATCACAGGGAACCTGTTGAACCAAACAGAGCCGGCCCCGAAAGCAACGCTTTATATATTATCAAATGGACAAAAAAAGCCAAAAACAAAGAAATTCTGCTTCTTTCAGCCGTTTTAAGGCTTAAAAAAAGAAGAGAAAATTCCCCTAAAATAAACGGTTACTGTGAGCCTTATTATTAAATAAATAAACGATCACGGGAGACGTTTGTGGTGAGAAAAGCGGATTGTTCTCCTCTAAATGTTGAACGTTGGAGCCTCTTTGTAGTTTAAGGCGATGCCGCTTTATTGCACGGCTTATGTGAGCGATATAATAAAAAACGCCATTTACTGGAAAAAATAAATAAAAACAACACAAAGCCCCGTCCAGATTCCAAGAGCAAAGAGACTCCCCCGGCGCGCGCATACAGACTGATCACCAGTGGCTGGCTGAGGGTTGTGGGATCATACAGGGGAATACGTGGCTGCTGGCTGAGGGTTCAGACATACAGGGGAATACGTGGCTGCTGGCTGAGGGTTGTGGGATCAAGCAGCCGTCCGTCAGTCTGTACAGGCGCCTCAGGCCCTCGGGAGATCTCAGTATAAATCGGCATCTTGGATCTTGACTAATAAAAGTGTATAGTTGTGTTTTGGGGTCACACGGTTGTGTAACACACAGATAAAGACAGTAAGGGGTTAATCATGTATCCCGCCCCCCCCCCCTTTCCTGTTATCTTGTTTTTCTTTAGAATGAGATTATTGCCTCAGGAAACATACACAGACACACATACACACACGCACACACAGACACACACACACACATACAGACACAGACACACACACGCATACAGACACGCATACACACACACTAACAGACACTCTGTATCCACAGGGTAAGTGCTGGAAAACCCAACATTGTTGCATTTCTGTCTGTGTGTTATGTCTAGA
Source organism: Leptobrachium leishanense (assembly GCA_009667805.1). NCBI lineage: Eukaryota > Metazoa > Chordata > Amphibia > Anura > Megophryidae > Leptobrachium > Leptobrachium leishanense. Next base: position 3,523,754 of record CM019074.1, read on the forward strand.
CCCAGGTACACACACACACACACACACACACACACACACACACACACTATATAAGTGTACATATTAACACACACACACACACTATATATATATATATATAAACACCGGTACACACACAAATGATACATGTAGATTTGTGCTACATAACACCTGTGTGTACGTAGTAATTGTGTGTTTGTGCCGCACGTCCTCCAGTCTCTGCGCAGAAGGGGGGGGGGCACTGCTGTTGTATCGGATGGCATTATCCGGCGTCGCACGCGGCAGCGGCGGCTCCTCAGCTGCACGTGGGTTTGTCCTCGGCCGGGCCTGGCTCGGGATGGAGGTGACACTTGAGATGCACGTGACGGCTGTGGACCCGGGACGGCCGGGAGAAGCAGGAGGTGAGGGGCTGCGCGTTGCAGTTACAGGTGACGTCCTGTTGGAATAGAAAGAAAATGCTGTCAGCGCCTCCAGGACCCGAACAGCTCAGAACGCAGAGACCTGCGGGACGGCAAGGATACACCGAGGAACGCAACCACAGTAACACACCACTATACACCTCCATGACCCTGAGAGAGGGGGGTGATGGGCCACGAGCAGCCCCTGGGCCGAGCCCCTATTCCATGGCTGTCGTTGGGATAATCGTGCGCCGGCCGTTAACCCCTCGCGTCTCTCGCCTGTAATGTCCGTATTCCATCCAAGGCGCTAAAGTCGGCCGGAGACGTTAAAACCTCTCAGCGAGACGTTACATAGTGTGCGGAGCAGGGAAATTACCAGCTGGCGCTGCTGAAAGTGGCCGCGCGCGCAGCTAACGCTCATTAACCCCCTGTGTGTGTATATCTCAGCCCTGGTGTAAACGTGGTGTAAACCATGAACACTCTAAAGTGGGTGCGCCTGATGCCGGCAGCCCCACCCCCGCACATGCTGCCAGGTCTGACCGTTGAGTCTCACTTACGTCGAGGGCAGCGTTTGAATTCAGGTCAGCATTATTCACGTTCCCGTCTTTGCCCCCCTGGTTCAGGGCGGAGGTCTTCTGCTCGTCGCCTGGTTGCTGCCGTGGTGACTTCTTGCTCAGTAGTTTGGACACGTTATTGGATGGATGACAGACGGCAGAAGAGCAATGGTCGTGGTTATCAGGTCTCCTGCTTTCTTCTTCCTTCTTCTCTGGCACCGAGCTGGAGCTCTGCCCTGCCCGTCCGCAGACGTTCCTGAAGAACTCCTGCACGATGCCGTACTTAGACGCGTCGGCTTTGATTTTGTTCTCAGAAAGTCCCATTTTGCAGAGGGATTCTGTGCTACCAGCATGATCCACCACGTTGAAGAGACTGGATGCCCCATCATTGATGGTGCTCAAGACAGGACTATCACGGGTTGTGGTAGACCTTGCCCATGCTGAACCATTTTTTTGGTTTTGGTGGAGGTTCCACAAACTCCGGTCCTTGGATGCATCCAGTTTTGACGATGACCGCCTCTGTAGCTTTGGAGAGCCAAACTTGGGTGAACAGCACGGCCTTTCAATACGGGAATGGACTTTATCCAGGGACGTCGAGATGTGTTTGGTCCTCGTGGAGAGCAGAGAAGATCCTCTTGGTGACCAGCTCTTGGTATGAAGACTTGACCTTGAAATATCAGTTTGAAGACCAACACTAACCATCTGGACCGTCTGAATGCCAACATTCGGGAGACCAGCAGTCTGAGTCGCCGTGCTCTTGGGTTTCCTTTCTAGAGAGCTGGATCGGATTGCTTGTCTGACACAGTTCGTGATCTCTTTCATGTCGTCACTCATGTTGCCGGAGATCTCGAATTCGCCCAGTGAAGGTGGGAACTCGGCAACTGACGAAGGCGACTCCTTGACAACATCGTTATCCAACAAGTCCCTGTGCTTCTTGGAGAAATGACATAACCACTGATTGTACGTGTTCCCGGGCAGTTGATTGGACTTTTCTAGGTCTTTGGGTTTGGCCATCGTGAACAGGAATCCAGGTTCTCCCACCAGCTTTTCTTTGCTTTGGACCAAAAAGGCGTCTAATCTCCGTACCACGGGGGGGCTGTAATAAATGCGAATGCCGGTCTTGTCCGGTGCAGTGTAGCTGCGCTGGATCTTCTTCTGTCCGGAGTCCAGGTCGTTTGCCGTCTTGGTCAATGAATAATCCCAGGAGGAGATAATACAGTTATTCTTCAAGAGGTGCTCGGAAATGTCCTCCTCCTGCTGCACATATGTAGGGTGGTCTTTCGTAAGGCCGGAGTCCAGGCACCCGTTGGTTAGTGGTTGTGATGCCAGAAGACTTTTACTCCATATACGCTGGTCTTTTTGGATGGGCGATGTACCCCCAGGAATGTAAGGCGAGCTGTCCAGCAAATCTTCAAACTCGGACATCGATGACACTGACTTTGTCCTGGAGAGAAACAAAAATGGTGAAAACACAAGGGGGTAACGGATTAGGTGGGGAAGGGGAGAGCTAGGAAACGAGAGTTTGCCGACACATTAACCATGGAAATCCATGGAAAGATTCATGATAAAACAGGGAGGGAACAATGGCTCTGTGCATGCGCGTGCGGCTCCAATCCATCGCTCTGTGCATGCGCGTGCGGCTCCGATTCATCGCTCTGTGCATGCGCGTGCGGCTCCGATCCATCGCTCTGTGCATGCGCGTGCGGCTCCGATCCATCGCTCTGTGCATGCGCGTGCGGCTCCGATCCATCGCTCTGTGCATGCGCGTGCGGCTCCGATCCATCGCTCTGTGCATGCGGCTCCGATCCATCGCTCTGTGCATGCGGCTCCGATCCATCTCTCTGTGCATGCGGCTCCGATCCATCTCTCTGTGCATGCTCGTGCGGCTCCGATCCATCGCTCTGTGCATGCGGCTCCGATCCATCTCTCTGTGCATGCTCGTGCGGCTCTGATCCATCGCTCTGTGCATGCGCGTGCGGCTCCGATCCATCGCTCTGTGCATGCGCGTGCGGCTCCGATCCATCGCTCTGTGCATGCGGCTCCGATCCATCGCTCTGTGCATGCGGCTCCGATCCATCGCTCTGTGCATGCGGCTCCGATCCATCGCTCTGTGCATGCGCGTGCGGCTCCGATCCATCTCTCTGTGCATGCGCGTGCGGCTTCGATCCATCGCTCTGTGCATGCGCGTGCGGCTCCGATCCATCGCTCTGTGCATGCGCGTGCGGCTCCGATCCATCGCTCTGTGCATGCGGCTCCGATCCATCGCTCTGCGCAGGCGCTACAGGACTTGTGTAGCATAGGAACCACAAATTGTGCAGCACTACGGGACTCACACTTTGCACAGAAAAGCTTCAGGGATTCCCGGGTTCAGGAAGAGGAGAAGCAGCGCGCGGTGAGGGGGGAGAAAAATCCCCAAAAATAGATAATAATCAGGCAGAGGCCGTGAGCGAGATTTAACCCATTATTTAAGGGCAAAAAAATGGAAATGCGCCTGTAATAGAATATCCTTTGATGTCTCCCATGTGATTGTGTCTTGTCGTACGCGCGTGCGTGCGTGCGCGCGCGCGCAGTGGTCATTGGGGGCGTCTGCATATTATTGTGTATTTATGTGCGTCTGAGGACGTGGATCCGGTTCGCGGTGAAATCAGTAAAACAAGCTCCGGTTACAGAATGAAAACGTTGTTTCCCTCTTAAAGCGTCGTCTGGGAAAGTCCATGCACAAGGCGAGTCTCACCGCTTTAAGCTGGTCCCGCTGGCGTCCGTGTCGCAGTCGATGTCCTTGTCCTGCAGGTTGTCATTAAGGGCCTGGAAAACACGAGGAATAATCAATGACCTGATCCAGGGATTCGCTCCGTCCTAGAAATTACTGTACAAGGCTCTCCTGAAGAAGCCGCCGGTGAAACGCGTTGACGAACACTCTGACCCGCAGTTAAACTATGCGTTAAATACGTACCGTACAACAGGGACTGAATAAGGACACCGTTTGCGTCTCGACACGGGGCGTTAGCGCGGTCCCTGTATGTACCAGCATGTCGGGGAGTAAAAGCTTCCATCCAGCCCCGAGCGTTAACATCCCAGGGATCGGCCAACGTTTACTATTACTCAGCCCCCGGAGGTCCCCCCCACCTGTCTTTTGGGTAAGTGACCAGTAGGGGCTTTTCTGCCAGACAGGAGCCCCCCCCCCCACTTTGCATTCCCATAAAACCTGCAGGCGATGGGGCCGGGGTGTGTTTTTTTGCAGCGGGACGTGGGGGTCACATGCTGACTTCACTTTTTTGCTAGTGTCAGTAAATTGCTTTTTAACCCTTTAGTGGCTGAGCAGCACATTTCAAGAAGGGTATATATGTATATTTTCTGCTGTTTTGGCTTCTGAGTGTTATTTGTAAATAAGTATTAATAGTTGTTACATTTTATCTCTTCAGGTTCCGGGCTCCATTCTATGTGTTGTTACATTTTATCTCTTCAGGTTCCAGGCTCCATTCTATGTGTGGTTACATTTTATCTCTTCAGGTTCCAGGCTCCATTCTATGTGTGGTTACATTTTATCTCTTCAGGTTCCAGGCTCCATTCTATGTGTTGTTACATTTTATCTCTTCAGGTTCCAGGCTCCATTCTATGTGTTGTTACATTTTATCTCTTCAGGTTCCAGGCTCCATTCTATGTGTTGTTACATTTTATCTCTTCAGGTTCCGGGCTCCATTCTATGTGTTGTTACATTTTATCTCTTCAGGTTCCAGGCTCCATTCTATGTGTTGTTACATTTTATCTCTTCAGGTTCCGGGCTCCATTCTATGTGTTGTTACATTTTATCTCTTCAGGTTCAGGCTCCATTCTATGTGTTGTTACATTTTATCTCTTCAGGTTCCAGGCTCCATTCTATGTGTTGTTACATTTTATCTCTTCAGGTTCCAGGCTCCATTCTATGTGTGGTTACATTTTATCTCTTCAGGTTCCAGGCTCCATTCTATGTGTTGTTACATTTTATCTCTTCAGGGTCCGGGCTCCATTCTATGTGTTGTTACATTTTAAATTTTATCTCTTCAGGTTCCGGGCTCCATTCTATATGTGGTTACATTTTATCTCTTCAGGTTCCGGGCTCCATTCTATATGTGGTTACATTTTATCTCTTCAGGTTCCGGGCTCCATTCTATGTGTTGTTACATATTGAGGGTTACCCCCAGATCTCACCCCCAGATTCCTGATCAATTACCTGAATATTGATTTATTTATCTGCGTTTTGGGTAGCGTCATATACTGTGGTGTGCCGTGAGCTGATTGGTGGAATCCTGGCTGATGTCAGTCACAGACGCGCGTCACAACTATTGCAATAAAGCATTTTTTCCCTAAATAATCAGTTTTTTGGTCCTGCTGAAGATAAAGTAATTTATGCGCTTCCGTTCTTCAGATGCCAATTTCTGACCCCAGAAAGAACTGAAGGGAAAAGGGTCACCTTAATGCAAACCCTGGGAGCAGAAGTTCTGGACGCAGGACGGGACCCCCGGAAAACGGGAGCGGGGTGGGACACACAAAAAACAAAAAACCTCACCTCCTTCCAGCAGCTGCTCCTGCTCTCAGGTCTCTTCTTCAGCCAAGACTCTTCCCTCTGGAAGCCCCAAATAATAAAAAATATCACAGAATTTCAGGAAACAGAACAATAGGTCATTTAAAATACAAAAAAGGGGGAGGGGGGGGTTTATTAGTTATTCACTTAAAGGGATACTCTAACAAAATCTAATGACACCGAGTGTAAGGAAAAGCAAAAAAAGAGGATTCTGCACATTCCGAGACGTCACCGGCCGACATTATGGCAACATTTCTGGTGAAAAATGCCCAATATTAGCAACGGAGCAGAATATATAGAATAAATGAGCAGCACCACCAGACAAGACGAGCAGGGACACTTGGGAACACCGTTCCTTCACTATTTTTTCAGGAGGAACAGAGTTACCGTTTGGCCGCACACGGACAAGATCTTATTAGGATCCAAGGAGTGGTGGGTGTCAGCGCTTGTGCTCAGCGACTCGATCTTCTGTGACCTCCACTGGTTCCAGTATCCCTGAAGCCGCACACCTCGGTGTAAACCTATAGAATGTGCGCGGATTTAAATGGTAAATAATGGTCACTTACATTTCTTGGGGCCCTCTGAGAAGAGGCACCGAAATACTGGCGGCCGGTGAATAAAGGGAGCACCGGATCTCCCATCACTCCCGGGTGGTCCTCAGGAAGCGGCTGGATTGAGTCTTCCGGGGTAGGAACAGGACAGGCAGTGTCAATTAATAAACAAGTGATTGATCATTAAAAGAAAAGACGCGTTTCACCGTATAGGCTTCCTCAGTGGGTATAATATAAATACAGAAACATTCTACCCACTGAGGAAGCCTTCACGGGGAAACGCGTCTGCGGTAGATTAGGTTTGTTTTAATGATCAATCACTTGTTTATTAAGTGACACTGCCTGTCCTGTTCCTTACCCAGAAGACTCAATCCAGCCGCTTCCTGAGGACTGCCCGGGAGTGATGGGAGATCCGGTGCTCCCTTTATTCACCGGCCGCCAGCATTTCGGCGCCTCTTATCAAAGGGCACCAAGAAATGTGAACATTAAAAGTGACCATTATTTACCATTTAAATCCGCGCACATTCTATAGGTTTACACCGAGGTGTGCGGCTTCAGGGATACTGGAACCAGTGGAGGTCACAGAAGATCGAGTCGCTGAGCACAAGCGCTGACACCCACCACTCCTTGGATTAGCTTTAGTGAAGCAGAATAAGCAGATACGATTTTATTAGGTTTCTGTCACATAATTCTGAAATAATTCACCAGAAATCTGTGATATTCATCAAAATCATTTCCTAAAACTCGGCTTATCGTTACATATAAACATGGATATTAACTTTGCTGAGTGAGGGGCGGCAGCAAAAGTGCAACACGGCAACGGCTGTTTGGGGAACAGAAATCTTGGAGAGTTCCCACACTTCTTTTTTTAAGGATTTGTCCCCTGATCACCTTCACCACGTGCAGAATCCAGCTTCCCTGGTGTCAGTGGCCGGCTGGACTCATGTCCTCCATGCTAGCCGTACCTTTATCAGTTTGTTGCTCAGGTCCTTTATCTGCTGCTCCATCTGTTTGCGCTCGTTCTGGAAGCGTCCCAGCAGCTCCTGCTTCTCCTGGGCCCAGTTCTTCTCGCTGACCTGGAGCTGCTTGGTGAGGTCCATGACGGCGCTGTAGGACTCCGCCAACAGGTGCTGGTGCTCCTCTCTTTCCTTCTTCAGAGATGTTTTGGGGTCTGGAGAAGTCCTGTCCACGCCGTGCTGCGTGGAATAAATACATTTTAAAAGAGGCCGGGACGTCGATCTTATTGCGAAAAAAAACCATGAAATTCAGAAAAAATAAATCTAAAACACAAAAACGAGATAAAAATAAACAAAAAACCCAGGAAAGTAAAATATAAATGAGGTTAAGTAACAGCATCCTTTATGCAAAGGGTTTAATAAAATCACGTTCTCCTCCTCATTCGTCAACCGATGCCGTGTGCGTTTATTTATTTGATCATTTTTATTTAAGATGCAAAACAGACAATAAACAACTAAGACGGAGAAATAAAACGCAACAAAAAGCAGGAGAATGCGGAAAATTAATCACTGAGCGTGAAAACTGCTGCGACTCATTTATCAATATACCAAAAATAACAAACAACCCTGAAACAGGTTAATGGACGGCTGAGGCAAAAATACGGGGTCTTGATTTTCGGGAAGGTTTGGGGGGGGGGTCCTTACCCGCAGAGTAGGTGAGAGGACCCGAGCATAACCTTAATTAGTAACGAGTAGCAGAGAGTAAGAACGGCAGAATATGAGAAAATTCAGAAAGTACATAAATAATAAGGTGCAATGTGCGGTTTTATCGCTTCCTTACAGTATTTTATACATATATATATACACACAGGGTGTCCATAAAGTCTCTTTACATGCCATGTTGGCTGTAGCGAAACCCTCAAGAAATCCAGCACCGTCTTGATGTGCTTCAACTAATGGCGCACATATAGAGGTGCATTTAAACGAGGGAAAAAAAACTTCAATATATAGGTCTCATTTTGTAATAATTTTCACTGATCTTTTCATTTGCTTTTGGAATAAATTATGGAAGTTGTAACGAGACTTTATGGACACCCTGGGTGTGCGTATATATATATATATATATTGCAGAAGCCACCCGCACATCATAGCAATTCAAAGAATTGTATCCCAGAGCTCCTGTGCCACATTCCCCATATGCAGCAAGGAATTCTGGGTAGGATATGCAAATGACCTCTGTCTCACTTTTACACATCCTGGGTCTGTTATTACACAGAACCCTAAAATCAATGCTATGTCACACCGTGACTTTGTAGCAAAGATAAGGTTATGCAACTGGTCAAAGCCGCTCCCAGGACAGCGCTGTTTCAGGTTTGTTGAACCTTCATCAGCAGGAGATAGGCATGACCAGTTGCAGTGGATGCTTGGACCATAGGTAAGTAAGTGTCTATAAGGGTTGTGGTGAAGAACTAAAAGTGAGATAAAAAGCCTCCACACTATAATAAGTGTGTTTAATATTGCAGAAGCCACTCGCACATCATAGCAATTCAATGAATTGCATCCCAGAGCTCCTGTGCCACATTCCCCATATGCAGCAAGGAATTATATGTATAGACTTTATGGACACCCTGTATATATATATATATATATATATATACACATACACAGTGGCAAGAAAAATTATGTGAACCCTTTGGGATTACGTGGAGTTTTGCATGAATTGGTCATAAAATGTGCTCTGATCTTCATCTAAATCACAACAATTTGAAAAACACAGTCTGCTTAAATTAATACAACACAAACATTATATGTTTTCATGTTTTTATTGACCAGAACATGTAAACATTCACAGTGCAGGGTGGAAAAAGTATGTGAACCTTTGGACTTAATAACTGGTTGACCCTCCTTTGGCAGCAATAACCTCAACCAAACGTTTCCTGTAGTTGCAGATCAGACCTGCACAATGATCTGGAGTAATTTTGGACCACTCCTCTTCACAAAACTGTTTCAGTGTAGCAATATTCTTGGGATGTCTGGTGTGAATCGCTCTCTTAAGGTCATGCCACAGCATTTCAATCGGGTTGAGGTCAGGACTCTGACTGGGCCACTCCAGAAGGCGTATTTTGTTTTGTTGAAGCCATTCTTTTGTTGAATTACTTGTATGCTTTGGGTCATTGTCCTGTTGCATCACCCATCCTCTGCGGAGCTTCAGTTGGCGGACAGATGGTCTTACGTTTTCCTGCAAAATGTCTTGATAAACTCTGGAATTCATTTTTCCATCAATGACAACAATCCGTCCAGGCCCTGAGGCAGCAAAGCAGCCCCAAACCATGATGCTCCCTCCGCCATGTTTTACAGTGGGGATGAGGTTTTGATGTTGGTGTGCTGTGCCTTTTTTTCTCCACACATAGTGTTGTGTGTTTTTTCCAAACAACTCAATTTTAGTTTCATCTGTCCACAGAATATTTTGCCAGTAGTGCTGTGGAACATCTAGGTGCTCTTTTGCAAACTTCAAACGCGCTGCAATATTCTTTTTGGACAGCAATGGCTTCCTCCGTGGTGTCCTCCCATGTACTCCATTCTTGTTTAATGTTTTCCTTATTGTAGATGTGTCAACAAAAATGTTAGCATGTGCCAGAGATTTCTGTAAGTCTTTAGCTGACACTCTAGGATTCTTCTTTACCTCATTAAGCATTCTGCGCTGTGCTCTTGCAGTCATCTTTACAGGACGACCACGCCTAGGGAGAGTAGCAACAGTGCTGAACTTTCTCCATTTGTAGACAGTCTGTCTTACCGTGGACACATGAACATCAAGGCTTTTGGAGATACTTTTGTAACCCTTTCCAGCTTCATGCAAGTCAACAATTCTTGATGGTAGGTCTTCTGAGAGCTCTTTTCTGCGAGGCATGGTTCACATCAGGCAGTGCTTCTTGAAACCAGTAAACCCAAAACTGGTGTGTGTTTTTAAAGGACAGGACAGCTTTCAGCAACACATCCAATAATATCACACTGATTGGACTCAAGGTTGGCTCACTCCTGGCTCCAATTAGCTCTTGGAGAAGTCATTAGGCTAGGGGTTCACATATTTTTTCCACCCTGCACTGTGAATGTTTACATGTTCTGTTCAATAAACACATGAAAACATATAATGTTTGTGTTGTATTATTTTAAGCAGACTGTGTTTTTCAAATTGTTGTGACTTAGATGAAGATCAGAGACATTTTATGACCAATTCATGCAAAACTCCACGTAATCCCAAAGGGTTCACATACTTTTTATTTTTTCTTAAATCCTGGTGTGCGTCCTTCTCTTTTTGGTCTCTATAGAGACTTTATGGACACCCTGTGTATTCGTTTTCCGTTCTCGTTTTTGGGCTGGTTTCTTGTCTTCTGTTACATTTTATTTCTCCATGTTTATAGTGTTGCAGGTCAGCATTGCTCGGTTTGTTTTTGCCGCCTGCGTCGGGGGAGGGGGTGGTGCCGGTCTCCGGTGTTTACAGACCGGTAAAGCCACGTTCCAGCAGTAAATACTGGATTTCTCTGCTCTTTATAAAACGTTGTGGTATTTATACGCGCGGTTTCTGTATGAAATGCTCTGAGTGAGGTTTATCCCAGAAATGCTGCTCGTGTCTCCGGGCACTGGAGAATCCGGGATCGTTTTTCTGGCTCGCTATCAGGTTCCCGGCCGTACTATGCCACGGCTGCGGATCACTTTACTCTCGCCTCTGGGAAACGGATCATATTTCCAGATCATTCCACGCCTGAGCCCAGCATGTGCGAGCAGGCGCCATGCTGCACGTGACACCGCGGGGGGTGCAGGGCTTTATTAGGGGATCTAGAGGCAGGAGTTACAATGTATCTAGAAGGTGTGAAGCCCGGGGCATGAGAATACATTATCTGTGAATCGCCGCGCGCTGCCAGACGCTCCGTGCTCCGCTCAGCGTTACTCCTGGACGCCTCTGTATACAGACACACTGATACCTTCCCGGTCACACTCACAAAAGAAAGTCGCAGAAATAGCAGATTGTGACGCACTGACCGGAGACACAAAAACAGTAACGTGATTTGTGCCTCGATCTTTCCCGATGTAATAATTACAAAGGGTGTGAGGGCCGCGTCGCGTGTGCTCTGTGCAAGAACGACACGTAACATGGAAGGACGTACATTTCTACAGAGTTACAGTTACAAGTATTTATAAAGCGCCAACAAGTTCCATAGCGCTGTACAATGGGTGGGATATAACATATATAACAAGTTAGACACACTGAGGACAGAGGGAGAGAGGAACTTGCTCAAGAGCTAACAATCTAAGCGACTAAAGAGTTCTGTGTTGTTCCTGGGGCTTCAGCGCTCGCTTCTAGGTTACTATATACGTACACCGCATCCCAGCACACAAAGGGAATGATAAAGGGGCATAAGAAGAGCAGCCCCGGAGCTGGAAGTATACGTGTACATTACAGCCAATAGGAAAACAGCCCTAACCACAGTGTGATTTACATGCAAGAAGCGTAAGGGAACACGGCCGCAATCCTACATACTGCGCCTTTATCTATGGAGGTGTATTTGCTGTATGAGTGCTGGAGCAGCTCATTTAGACCAGTGTTTCTCAACTCTGGTCATCAGGTCTTCCTAACCGGCCAGGTTTGCAAGATATGGACAGGTTTGCACAGCACAGGGAATATGATTTGCTGCTCAGGGATTGCAGGATTCAGTCTACATTTCCACAAGATAATCCTGTTAGAGGGACCTGAGGACCAGGCGCGGCAAAAACTGATATAGACCCCTGTGTGCCTAACAAAGAGGAGCAGCAGCAGCAACGCACGGGAGAGACGCTCAGCCTCCTGCACAGAATCATAGCCATACAGTCCCACTCTAACACTTCATTAAAACGTGTTATAAAAGTGATTAAAACGTGTTATAAAAGTGATAATGAGATGTAAAAATCACAGATGAGACTCTCACCCGCCGAGCAAGCGGGAGATAAATATTCTGCGCGGAATCCGCTATCATGAACATGCAGGAGGCGACGTAAACCTCGAAAAATCACAATAATCTGTGATTAGGGACGAGCTGCAGATTAGAGGATTCTTAAAATTATTCATTTCAGAAACAAAAAGAAAAGTGCGACTCTGCTCGGCCAATAAGCACACATACTATATACACACAGACACAATCAACACACACACACAGACACACACACACAGAATACAAAGTGTCACATATTATAAACACACAGACACACACACACACAGAATACAAACACAGCCACATATTATAAACACACTAAACACACACAGAATACACAGTCACAGGTTTTAAATAGACACAAACACAGTGCACGCACTTGGAGGTATTGATGGAGAAAATAAATGAGGTATTATGCAAAAAAACAAGTCTCAGCCTGTGAATCCAGTGATCATTAGGTGTGTGTATTGTGTGTATTGCGTGTATTTAATGTGTCTGTGAGGTCCACATTTATAGACGTCTCACAGTGGTCACAGCGGCCTCTCTCAGAGCCAGGATTCATCACCAGATGCGCAGGAAGGGCCGCAACATAATCAGGTGCCCCTGGATCTGTGTATATATTGGTTTATTGGATTGATTGTATGATCATGTATTTATAAATAAAGTGACTGTGCGGTGCTGTTTATGGGATCGGGTATTTATAAATAAAGTGACTGTGCGCTGCTGTTTATGGGATCGGGTATTTATTTATAAAGCGACTGTGCGTTGCTGTTTATGGGATCAGGTATTTATAAATAAAGTGTGCGTTGATGTTTATGGGATCGGGTATTTATAAATAAAGTGACTGTGCGTTACTGTTTATGGGATCGGGTATTTATAAATAAAGTGTGCGTTGCGGTTTATGGGATTGGGTATTTATAAATAAAGTGACTGTGCGTTGCGGTTTATGGGATCGGGTATTTATTTATAAAGTGACTGTGCGTTGCTGTTTATGGGATCGGGTATTTATAAATAAAGTGTGCGTTGATGTTTATGGGATTGGGTATTTATAAATAAAGTGACTGTGCGTTGCTGTTTATGGGATCGGGTATTTATAAATAAAGTGTGCGTTGCGGTTTAAGGGATCGGGTATTTATAAATAAAGTGACTGTGCGTTGCGGTTTATGGGATCGGGTATTTATAAATAAAGTGACTGTGCGTTGCGGTTTATGGGATCGGGTATTTATAAATAAAGTGACTGCTTTGCGGTTTATGGGATCGGGTATTTATAAATAAAGTGACTGCTTCGCTGTTTATGGGATCGGGTATTTATAAATAAAGCGACTGTGCTTCGCTGTTTATGGGATCGGGTATTTATAAATAAAGTGACTGTGCGTTGCGGTTTATGGATCGGGTATTTATAAATAAAGTGACTGTGCGTTGCGGTTTATGGGATCGGGTATTATAAATAAAGTGACTGTGCGCTGCTGTTTATGGGATCGGGTATTATAAATAAAGTGACTGTGCTTCGCTGTTTATGGATCGGGTATTTATAATAAAGTGACTGTGCGTTGCGGTTTATGGGATCGGTATTTATAAATAAAGTGCGCGTTGCTGTTTATGGGATCGGGTATTTATAAATAAAGTGACTGTGCTTTGCGGTTTATGGGATCGGGTATTTATAAATAAAGTGACTGTGCGTTGCTGTTTATGGGATCGGGTATTTATAAATAAAGTGACTGTGCTTCGCTGTTTATGGGATCGGGTATTTATAAATAAAGTGACTGTGCTTCGCTGTTTATGGGATCGGGTATTTATAAATAAAGTGACTGTGCGTTGCGGTTTATGGGATCGGGTATTTATAAATAAAGTGACTGTGCTTTGCGGTTTATGGATCGGGTATTTATAAATAAAGTGACTGTGCTTCGCTGTTTATGGGATCGGGTATTTATAAATAAAGTGACTGTGCTTCGCTGTTTATGGGATCGGGTATTTATAAAGCTACAGATACAAGCATTTATAAAGCGCCAACAAGTTCTGTAGCGCTGTACAAAGTGAGAGACAGAATAACAGATATACATACATGTTGCACACACAGAACAGAAGGAGAGATGACCCTGCTCAAGAGCTTTCAATCTAAGGAGTGATTTTGTATTTTCCTGGCAGTGCCGTGTCTGGGTTTCTATTGATAATTTTGGGCATATTGCTGGTGTCGGAGAAAGATACATGTTTAACCCTAGTCCTTTCATGGCGGCTGTCTTTATTATACGTATAGATGGAGCTGTGTCCTGTTATTATTCTGATTAATATGTGCTGTGAGAGCGCCTGAGCTTCACACCAGCTGCTTCCACTGCTTCTTTGCTTTCTCATGGTCCTGGTCCCTGCATTGTTTCCCGTTGCTCGTCTTTCTCTACCTTTTAACATGATAGCAAATCTCCAGTTATACAAGGTGTGAGGACCAGTGCGCTCCTGCCCTGACATTCAGCTGACCTTGAGCTCCGTCCTTTCAGTCTCCCAGGCGGCTTTTGCTTTCCCAAACTGCTGCTGCAACTCGTTCATCCCTCGCCGCTCGTCCTGCAGCTCTCTGCAAAGGTCCTTCAGGATCCCCTTGACGTCAGACAGGGTTTTCATGTATTCCCCAGCCTGTACGACAAAACAACAACAACGCAGGGTTAAAGGAAAGACGCGGCTTCACTCCGATCCCTAAGAGAGTCTCATCTGCTACAAATCATACATTGTATTTATAAACAAAAAAGCTACGTTTTCTTTTCAGATGCAGGAGCAGTAAATCGTTAAAAGCCGCGCGTCCATCGTGTTCAGCCTCTCACACGTCACCTACTGCTGTTAATCCAAAAAGCCGTAAAAAAACACTGAAGCACTTTGATTCACCCCAAAATTGCTCACTAGCTTTATTCCCCTGTAGTCTCTTGTGTTCTGGTTATGCAATGACCAGGGTCATACTTACATGCCCATGGTATAGGTTTGCTACTCGATGGCTGAACTGAAATCGCCAGGAAGTCGCTGGAGGACAAGCTGTCGTCCAGACGCATTACAGGGATATATTGTGTTTTGCCGTGCTAGTTTAAAAACATTTCATTTTGTCCTGATAAAGTGTAACTTGTTACATTTTTGATACAAGGCCGAAATGATTTGTTTTATTAAAAACATTCCAAGAAACAAAACTGGTCACGTGACTCGGGGAGCAGCTAAGGCCACGGATACCAGAAGGCAAACATACATTACAGATTTAGGACACGACTGATGTTAAAATGTATCAAACATGTTACGGCTCAAAGAAGAAGAGGTTTCTGGTAGCTGCCAGTAGAAGCCCAAACACGGGCGGTTTGTACAGCGCCGCGGCAGAAATTTCATTCTTAATAATGGCATAAATTAAGTGACTACTGAAAATGTCAATCCTTCCTTCCTTCCTTCCTTCCTTAGCGAGGAGAATGTTTTTGTAAAGACCAGTAAACAAACACCTTTTCAGACATAACAGTACAATAAAAAAAAATAACTGGGCGTGTGAAGAATTTGGGATGTTTTTGTAAACTGTCCCAGCTGAGGTCGTGTCACACATGCTCAGTTTGACAGCGCCCCACCTTGACAATCCCAGCTGCCACTGACAACCAATGAGAAACGTTTGATTCACTGATCTGGATCAGGCAGTATTGAAGCTCACAAGATGCATCGGGGGGGGGGGGGGCACGGGAGGAGGGAGGGACAGGAAAGAAACAGAAGAGAGCAAAGGCATGCATTTAAGTGGCACGAATATAAGTAGGGTTGCCAGGTCGGCCATGTTTTCCTGGACACATATTACCATTTCATGCCGAGGGGGGGCACGGGGAAGGAGCTGCCATGTAAAATGTATAAATGATATGCTCCAGGAGGAAAATTCTTAATCTAAATAAGTCACCTGGAATTCCTTTGATTTCTTACCTGCAGCATATGAATTCTACATGCTGCAGGGTGGCATTTTTCATGCACTGCTGTCCTGGAATAAACTATATGTGTCCAGGAAGGCATGACCAATCTGGCAGCCCTAAATATAAGGGAGCAATACAGGAAAGCGGTGCAGAGGTGGCTGAGTTAAGTGGCATACACATAAAGAAGTGAACAAGAGTCCGCAACCTTGGCCCTCCAGATGTTTGGGAACTACACATCCCACGATGCTCAGTCATCCATTAGGCTGACTTTGCATCATGGGAAATTTAGTTCCAAGGGCCAAGGTTGCAGAGCTCTGCGCTCGAGGACAAGGTAAGGATGTGACAGAGGTGCAGAGCAATAGAGGAAGTGGTCCATGTGATAAGAGGAAAGTGGCACAGAAATAAAGAAGCAAGAGAGAAGAGCAGCACAGAGGTAAAAGAGTGCAGGTTACAGAGGAACAATGGAACATGTATGTGGAGGTCAGTATGGAGGTAAAGGAGAGAAGAGAGGGAGGGGATGATATGGGTGAGTGAAACAGAGAGAAGATACAAAGGGAGGGGAGGATAAGAGGGGAATGTCAGAGGATGAGGAGAAGAACAGAAGTATTACAGCATAATCAAGGAGGAGGATAAGGCTGAGCGACGCAGTGAAGAAGAGGAGAGCCGTCTGAATAACTGGTTCTTCAGTGGATGTACGTTATAGGAGTTTATAGACACCAGGAGACAGTCTCAACACATACAACGTCACAGACGCAGCCAACAAATGCCCTCTCACATAACGCAAAATAGACGGCTTTACTGACCATGTTCTGCGGACAGTTTTCTCCATCAGGGACCTTATAGTCACTCGACGGGGTGTTTAACTCTTCCTCCTCAATCAGCATGTACAGCTCCTTCACACTGCTCACCTAACGAGGGAAAACAAAACAAAGGAGGCGCGTGTTAAACACAATGTATCCCATAATGCAGGGCTTAAATTTCAACTCCCGAGCTACTAGCCAGGTCTTAAGAGTCACTTACCACCAGTTGCCCCACCTACCCTGCCCTGAACTCTGCCCTTAAACACACCATCCTGAATTATCGTACGAAATTACACTCTTTAATGTTTTATTCAGAATAAAGTTACAAAAATAAATAACAACATTAATACCCAGAGACCCCAGATACATGTATAGCCAGACATCAGACCCCAGATACATGAATACCTTGACATCAGACCCCAGATACATGAATACCTTGACATCAGACCCCAGATACATGAATACCTTGACATCAGACCCCAGATACATGAATACCTTGACATCAGACCCCAGATACATGTATACCTTGACATCAGACCCCAGATACATGAATACCTTGACATCAGACCCCAGATACATGTATAGCCAGACATCAGACCCCAGATACATGAATACCTTGACATCAGACCCCAGATACATGTATAGCCAGACATCAGACCCCAGATACATGAATACCTTGACATCAGACCCCAGATACATGAATACCTTGACATCAGACCCCAGATACATGAATACCTTGACATCAGACCCCAGATACATGAATACCTTGACATCAGACCCCAGATACATGAATACCTTGACATCAGACCCCAGATACATGTATACCTAGACTTCAGACCACAGATACATGTATACCTTGACATCAAGCCCCAGATACGTGAATACCTTGACATCAGGCCCCAGATACAATTTAAGTGAGGGCGAGTGGAAATGGACACACAGGCAGCACAATACATTTTATTGCGCCGTTTGTGCTGCATATTCCAGCGATGCCCTAAAGAAGAAAAAAAAACGTCTGCCGCCTCAATACGCGGCTCAGGCAGCACAATATAATTTATTGTGCTGCCTGTCTGTGCATTTCCACTCGCCCTCACTTAATTTCCACTCGCCAAATTCGAGCAGGCGAGAGGAAATTTTGAGCTCTGCCATAATGCACTGAATGCTACGCTGGGTCCAGGGCAGCACTAGGCACAGACACAGGACCCGCCCTGAGCATGATACATTTTATAACATCAAAGTGATCCTGAAACGCAGACATAAGCAATTGATTTATATAAAGCATGCGCTGCGTATGTTGATTGTTTGTTTATATGTTTAAGATTTTCCATTAAGACACTTTATAGGTTTATTCCACAAACTTGTCTGGGAGCGACATGGAGTAAAGGACTAACGAACGTGCGCGGCGTAACCCCGTGTCGCTGCCAGGACAGAGAGTCGAATGGGTTTTAACGTCGCTGTCAGTTTGCGTTTACAAAGTCATGTGTGTTAAAAGCACAACCTCACCCAGGAGAAAATAAAAGACACAGGGTTCAATGAGTTGGGAAAGCGTAAGGTGCCGGTACGAGGTCAATAAATCCTATATCAATCTGCTTTACTGGGGATGACGCCTGTATTAAGTATCAGAATGCTTCACTAGTGACATATTGCGCGCCCCGATAATGCTCCAAGCGACGAATAAGCC
Source organism: Leptobrachium leishanense (assembly GCA_009667805.1). Lineage (NCBI taxonomy): Eukaryota > Metazoa > Chordata > Amphibia > Anura > Megophryidae > Leptobrachium > Leptobrachium leishanense. Next base: position 3,542,100 of record CM019074.1, read on the forward strand.
GCCCAGCATCCCGATAATCCACGCTAGGCTGATAAATTCCTGGCTCTGCCGGGCAGATCTCACAGGGTGCAGCACATGCCGAGCTTTATCCAGAACAGCTGCGCTCACAGCCAGAAACACAACGCCCGAGGCAGAGCTGCAATCCCCACCGCAGCACGTACAGACACTAAATGCACCGCAAAACACAGGAGGAATCATCTACACAAAACAATGTAACACAAGAACCAGATTCTACACACTGCAACACAAGAACCAGATTCTACACACTGCAACACAAGAACCAGATTCTACACACTGCAACACAAGAACCAGATTCTACACACTGCAACACAAGAACCAGATTCTACACATTGCAACACAAGAACCAAATTCTACACACTGCAACACAACCAGATTCGACACACTGCAACACAAGAACCAGATTCTACACAATGCAACACAACCAGATTCAACACATTGCAACACAAGAACCAGATTCTACACACTGCAACACAACCAGATTCGACACACTGAAACACAAGAACCAGATTCGACACACTGCAACACAACCAGATTCTACACACTGCAACACAAGAACCAGATTCTACACACTGCAACACAAGAACCAGATTCTACACACTGCAACACAAGAACCAGATTCCACACACTGCAACACAAGAACCAGATTCTACACACTGCAACACAAGAACCAGATTCTACACACTGCAACACAAGAACCAGATTCTACACACTGCAACACAAGAACCAGATTCTACACACTGCAACACAAGAACCAGATTCTACACACTGCAACACAAGAACCAGATTCTACACACTGCAACACAAGAACCAGATTCTAAACACTGCAACACAAGAACCAGATTCTACACACTGCAACACAAGAACCAGATTCTAAACACTGCAACACAAGAACCAGATTCTACACATTGCAACACAAGAACCAGATTCTACACACTGCAACACAAGAACCAGATTCTACACACTGCAACACAAGAACCAGATTCTAAACACTGCAACACAAGAACCAGATTCTACACATTGCAACACAAGAACCAGATTCTACACATTGCAACACAAGAACCAGATTCTACACACTGCAACACAAGAACCAGATTCTACACACTGCAACACAAGAACCAGATTCTACACACTGCAACACAAGAACCAGATTCTAAACACTGCAACACAAGAACCAGATTCTACACATTGCAACACAACCAGATTCTACACACTGCAACACAAGAACCAGATTCTACACATTGCAACACAACCAGATTCTACACACTGCAACACAAGAACCAGATTCTACACATTGGAACACAAGAACCAGATTCTACACACTGCAACACAACCAGATTCTACACACTGCAACACAAGAACCAGATTCTACACATTGCAACACAACCAGATTCTACACACTGCAACACAAGAACCAGATTCTACACATTGCAACACAAGAACCAGATTCTACACATTGCAACACAAGAACCAGATTCTACACACTGCAACACAACCAGATTCTACACACTGCAACACAACCAGATTCTACACATTGCAACACAACCAGATTCTACACATTGCAACACAACCAGATTCTACACACTGCAACACAAGAACCAGATTCAACACAACCAGATTCCACACACTGCAACATAACTAGATTCTACACACTGCAACACAAGAACCAGATTCCACACACTGCAACACAACCAGATTCTACACACTGCAACACAAGAACCAGATTCCACACACTGCAACACAAGAACCAGATTCTACACACTGCAACACAAGAACCAGATTCTACACACTGCAACACAAGAACCAGATTCTACACACTGCAACACAAGAACCAGATTCTACACACTGCAACACAAGAACCAGATTCTACACATTGCAACACAAGAACCAGATTCTACACATTGCAACACAAGAACCAGATTCTACACACTGCAACACAAGAACCAGATTCTACACACTGCAACACAAGAACCAGATTCTACACACTGCAACACAAGAACCAGATTCTACACACTGCAACACAAGAACCAGATTCTACACACTGCAACACAAGAACCAGTTCTACACACTGCAACACAAGAACCAGATTCTACACACTGCACACACAAGAACCAGATTCTACACACTGCAACACAAGAACCAGATTCTAACACATTGCAACACAAGAACCAGATTCTACACACTGCAACACAACCAGATTCTACACACTGCAACACAAGAACCAGATTCTACACACTGCAACACAAGAACCAGATTCTACACACTGCAACACAAGAACCAGATTCTACACACTGCAACACAAGAACCAGATTCTACACACTGCAACACAAGAACCAGATTCTACACACTGCAACACAAGAACCAGATTCTACACACTGCAACACAAGAACCAGATTCTACACACTGCAACACAAGAACCAGATTCTACACATTGCAACACAAGAACCAGATTCTAAACACTGCAACACAAGAACCAGATTCTACACATTGCAACACAAGAACCAGATTCTACACACTGCAACACAAGAACCAGATTCTACACACTGCAACACAAGAACCAGATTCTACACACTGCAACACAAGAACCAGATTCTACACATTGGAACACAAGAACCAGATTCTACACACTGCAACACAAGAACCAGATTCTACACACTGCAACACAAGAACCAGATTCTACACACATTGCAACACAAACCAGATTCTACACACTGCAACACAAGACCAGATTCTACACATTGCAACACAAGAACCAGATTCTACACATTGCAACACAAGAACCAGATTCTACACACTGCAACACAACCAGATTCTACACACTGCAACACACAACCAGATTCTACACATTGCAACACAACCAGATTCTACACATTGCAACACAACCAGATTCTACACACTGCAACACAAGAACCAGATTCAACACAACCAGATTCCACACACTGCAACATAACTAGATTCTACACACTGCAACACAAGAACCAGATTCCCACACTGCAACACAACCAGATTCTACACACTGCAACACAAGAACCAGATTCCACACACTGCAACACAAGAACCAGATTCTACACACTGCAACACAAGAACCAGATTCTACACACTGCAACACAAGAACCAGATTCTACACACTGCAACACAAGAACCAGATTCTACACACTGCAACACAAGAACCAGATTCTACACATTGCACAACATACATGAAACAACAGAACCAGATTCTACACATTGCAACACAAGAACCAGATTCTACACACTGCAACACAAGAACCAGATTCTACACACTGCAACACAAGAACCAGATTCTACACACTGCAACACAAGAACCAGATTCTACACACTGCACACACAAGAACCAGATTCTACACATTGCAACACAAGAACCAGATTCTACACACTGCAACACAAGAACCAGATTCTACACACTGCAACACAAGAACCAGATTCTACACACTGCAACACAAGAACCAGATTCTACACATTGGAACACAAGAACCAGATTCTACACACTGCAACACAAGAACCAGATTCTACACACTGCAACACAAGAACCAGATTCTACACATTGCAACACAACCAGATTCTACACACTGCAACACAAGAACCAGATTCTACACATTGCAACACAAGAACCAGATTCTACACACTGCAACACAACCAGATTCTACACATTGCAACACAACCAGATTCTACACATTGCAACACAACCAGATTCTACACACTGCAACAGAAGAACCAGATTCCACACACTGCAACACAACCAGATTCTACACACTGCAACACAAGAACCAGATTCAACACAACCAGATTCCACACACTGCAACATAACTAGATTCTACACACTGCAACACAAGAACCAGATTCTACACACTGCAACACAAGAACCAGATTCTACACATTGCAACACAACCAGATTCTACACACTGCAACACAAGAACCAGATTCTACACATTGCAACACAAGAACCAGATTCTACACATTGCAACACAAGAACCAGATTCTACACATTGCAACACAAGAACCAGATTCTACACACTGCAACACAAGAACCAGATTCTACACACTGCAACAAAATCTGATTCTACACACTGCAACACAACCAGATTCTACACACTGCAACACAACCAGATTCTACACACTGCAACACAACCAGATTCTACACATTGCAACACAAGAACCAGATTCTACACATTGCAACACAAGAACCAGATTCTACACACTGCAACACAAGAACCAGATTCTACACACTGCAACAAAATCTGATTCTACACACTGCAACACAACCAGATTCTACACACTGCAACACAACCAGATTCTACACACTGCAACACAACCAGATTCTACACACTGCAACACAACCAGATTCTACACACTGCAACACAACCAGATTCTACACACTGCAACACAACCAGATTCTACACACTGCAACACAACCAGATTCTACACACTGCAACACAACCAGATTCTACACACTGCACACACAACCAGATTCTACACACTGCAACACAACCAGATTCTAAACACTGCAACACAACCAGATTCTACACACTGCAACACAACCAGATTCCACACACTGCAACACAACCAGATTCCACACACTGCAACACAACTAGATTCTACACACTGCAACACAAGAACCAGATTCTACACACTCCAACACAAAAACCAGATTCTACACACTGCAACACAAGAACCAGATTCTACACATTGCAACACAAGAACCAGATTCTACACACTGCAACACAACCAGATTCTACACACTGCAACACAACCAGATTCCACACACTGCAACACAACTAGATTCTACACACTGCAACACAACTAGATTCTACACACTGCAACACAAGAACCAGATTCTACACACTGCAACACAAGAACCAGATTCCACACACTGCAACACAAGAACCAGATTATACACACTGCAACACAACCAGATTCCACACACTGCAACACAACCAGATTCCACACACTGCAACACAAGAACCAGATTCTACACACTGCAACACAACCAGATTCCACACACTGCAACACAACTAGATTCTACACACTGCAACACAAGAACCAGATTCTACACACTGCAACACAACCAGATTCTACACACTGCAACACAACCAGATTCTACACACTGCAACACAAGAACCAGATTCAACACACTGCAACACAACCAGATTCCACACACTGCAACACAACCAGATTCCACACACTGCAACACAACCAGATTCCACACACTGCAACACAAAAGAATTCTACACACTGCAACACAAGAACCAGATTCTACACACTGCAACACAACCAGATTCTACACACTGCAACATAACTAGATTCTACACACTGCAACACAAGAACCAGATTATACACACTGCAACACAAGAACCAGATTATACACACTGCAACACAACCAGATTCCACACACTGCAACACAAGAACCAGATTCTACACACTGCAACACAACCAGATTCTACACACTGCAACACAACCAGATTCTACACACTGCAACACAAGAACCAGATTCTACACACTGCAACACAAGAGAAATCCTCACATCCTCTACACACTACATGCACACACAACATAATACAGCACAAATTGTGCCACAAAATCAACCACAGCGATAAAACAAAACCTTCCTGAGAGACACATTTCCTGCCTGTATGATTTGTGTGAATTACACACCTGACACAATCCAGTCTAAAACGACAACGAATTAAAATGCACAATACACACGTACTGCACATAAAAACACTAAACACACAGCCACAAAGTCTGTACACAAACACCTTCTGTTTACTGTAAACAGCAAGAGAAAAGCACACATCAAAATAGAACCAACACACACGTTACACTGTGACTAAGCACTAATAGAGAGGCAGGGCTTGCTCCCTCTGTATAGCACTAATAGAGAGGCAGGGCTTGCTCCCTGTATAGCACTAATAGAGAGGCAGGGCTTGCTCCCTCTGTATAGCACTAATAGAGAGGCAGGGCTTGCTCCCTCTGTATAGCACTAATAGAGAGGCAGGGCTTGCTCCCTCTGTATAGCACTAATAGAGAGGCAGTGCTTGCTCCTCTGTATAGCACTAATAAAGAGGCAGGGCTTGCTCCCTCTGTATAGCACTAATAGAGAGGCAGGGCTTGCTCCCTCTGTATAGCACTAATAGAGAGGCAGGGCTTGCTCCCTCTGTATAGCACTAATAGAGGCAGGGCTTGCTCCCTCTGTATAGCACTAATAGAGAGGCAGGGCTTGCTCCCTCTGTATAGCACTAATAGAGAGGCAGGGCTTGCTCCCTCTGTATAGCACTAATAGAGAGGCAGGGCTTGCTCCCTCTGTATAGCACTAATATAGAGGCAGGGCTTGCTCCCTCTGTATAGCACTAATAGAGAGGCAGGGCTTGCTCCCTCTGTATAGCACTAATAGAGAGGCAGGGCTTGCTCCCTCTGTATAGCACTAATAGAGAGCGCGGCTTGCTCCCTCTGTATAGCACTAATAGAGAGGCAGGGCTTGCTCCCTCTGTATAGCACTAATAGAGAGGCAGGGCTTGCTCCCTCTGTATAGCACTAATAGAGAGGCAGGGCTTGCTCCCTCTGTATAGCACTAATAGAGAGACAGGGCTTGCTCCCTCTGTATAGCACTAATAGAGAGGCAGGGCTTGCTCCCTCTGTATAGCACTAATAGAGGCAGGGCTTGCTCCCTCTGTATAGCACTAATAGAGAGGCAGGGCTTGCTCCCTCTGTATAGCACTAATAGAGAGGCAGGGCTTGCTCCCTCTGTATAGCACTAATAGAGAGGCAGGGCTTGCTCCCTCTGTATAGCACTAATAGAGAGGCGCGGCTTGCTCCTCTGTATAGCACTAATAGAGAGGCAGGGCTTGCTCCCTCTGTATAGCACTAATAGAGAGGCAGGGCTTGCTCCCTCTGTATAGCACTAATAGAGAGGCAGGGCTTGCTCCCTCTGTATAGCACTAATAGAGAGGCAGGGCTTGCTCCCTCTGTATAGCACTAATAGAGAGGCAGGGCTTGTTCCCTCTGTATAGCACTAATAGAGAGGCGCGGCTTGCTCCCTCTGTATAGCACTAATAGAGAGGCAGGGCTTGCTCCCTCTGTATAGCACTAATAGAGAGGCAGGGCTTGCTCCCTCTGTATAGCACTAATAGAGAGGCAGGGCTTGCTCCCTCTGTATAGCACTAATAGAGAGGCAGGGCTTGCTCCTCTGTATAGCACTAATAGAGAGGCAGGGCTTGCTCCCTCTGTATAGCACTAATAGAGAGGCAGGGCTTGCTCCCTCTGTATAGCACTAATAGAGAGGCAGGGCTTGCTCCCTCTGTATAGCACTAATAGAGAGGCAGGGCTTGCTCCCTCTGTATAGCACTAATAGAGAGGCAGGGCTTGTTCCCTCTGTATAGCACTAATAGAGAGGCAGGCTTGCTCCCTCTGTATAGCACTAATAGAGAGGCAGGGCTTGCTCCCTCTGTATAGCACTAATAGAGAGGCAGGGCTTGTTCCCTCTGTATAGCACTAATAGAGAGGCGCGGCTTGCTCCCTCTGTATAGCACTAATAGAGAGGCAGGGCTTGCTCCCTCTGTATAGCACTAATAGAGAGGCAGGGCTTGCTCCCTCTGTATAGCACTAATAGAGAGGCAGGGCTTGCTCCCTCTGTATAGCACTAATAGAGAGGCAGGGCTTGCTCCCTCTGTATAGCACTAATAGAGAGGCGCGGCTTGCTCCCTCTGTATAGCACTAATAGAGAGGCAGGGCTTGCTCCCTCTGTATAGCACTAATAGAGAGGCAGGGCTTGCTCCCTCTGTATAGCACTAATAGAGAGGCAGGGCTTGCTCCCTCTGTATAGCACTAATAGAGAGGCAGGGCTTGCTCCCTCTGTATAGCACTAATAGAGAGGCAGGGCTTGCTCCCTCTGTATAGCACTAATAGAGAGGCAGGGCTTGCTCCCTCTGTATAGCACTAATAGAGAGGCAGGGCTTGCTCCCTCTGTATAGCACTAATAGAGAGGCAGGGCTTGCTCCCTCTGTATAGCACTAATAGAGAGGCAGGGCTTGCTCCCTCTGTATAGCACTAATAGAGAGGCAGGGCTTGCTCCCTCTGTATAGCACTAATAGAGAGGCGCGGCTTGCTCCCTCTGTATAGCACTAATAGAGAGGCAGGGCTTGCTCCCTCTGTATAGCACTAATAGAGAGGCAGGGCTTGCTCCCTCTGTATAGCACTAATAGAGAGGCAGGGCTTGCTCCCTCTGTATAGCACTAATAGAGAGGCAGGGCTTGCTCCCTCTGTATAGCACTAATAGAGAGGCGCGGCTTGCTCCCTCTGTATAGCACTAATAGAGAGGCAGGGCTTGCTCCCTCTGTATAGCACTAATAGAGAGGCAGGGCTTGCTCCCTCTGTATAGCACTAATAGAGAGGCAGGGCTTGCTCCCTCTGTATAGCACTAATAGAGAGGCAGGGCTTGCTCCCTCTGTATAGCACTAATAGAGAGGCGCGGCTTGCTCCCTCTGTATAGCACTAATAGAGAGGCAGGGCTTCCTCCCTCTGTATAGCACTAATAGAGAGGCGCGGCTTGCTCCCTCTGTATAGCACTAATAGAGAGGCAGGGCTTGCTCCCTCTGTATAGCACTAATAGAGAGGCAGGGCTTGCTCCCTCTGTATAGCACTAATAGAGAGGCAGGGCTTGCTCCCTCTGTATAGCACTAATAGAGAGGCAGGGCTTGCTCCCTCTGTGTATAGCACTAATAGAGAGGCACGGCTTGCTCCCTCTGTATAGCACTAATAGAGAGGCGCGGCTTGCTCCCTCTGTATAGCACTAATAGAGAGGCAGGGCTTGCTCCCTCTGTATAGCACTAATAGAGAGGCAGTGCTTGCTCCCTCTGTATAGCACTAATAGAGAGGCAGGGCTTGCTCCCTCTGTATAGCACTAATAAAGAGGCAGGGCTTGCTCCCTCTGTATAGCACTAATAGAGAGGCAGGGCTTGCTCCCTCTGTATAGCACTAATAGAGAGGCAGGGCTTGTTCCCTCTGTATAGCACTAATATAGAGGCAGGGCTTGCTCCCTCTGTATAGCACTAATAGAGAGGCAGGGCTTGCTCCCTCTGTATAGCACTAATAGAGAGGCAGGGCTTGCTCCCTCTGTATAGCACTAATAGAGAGGCAGGGCTTGCTCCCTCTGTATAGCACTAATAGAGAGGCAGGCTTGCTCCCTCTGTATAGCACTAATAAAGAGGCAGGGCTTGCTCCCTCTGTATAGCACTAATAGAGAGGCAGGGCTTGCTCCCTCTGTATAGCACTAATAGAGAGGCGCGGCTTGCTCCCTCTGTATAGCACTAATAGAGAGGCAGGGCTTGCTCCCTCTGTATAGCACTAATAGAGAGGCAGGGCTTGCTCCCTCTGTATAGCACTAATAGAGAGGCAGGGCTTGCTCCCTCTGTATAGCACTAATAGAGAGGCAGGGCTTGCTCCCTCTGTATAGCACTAATAGAGAGGCAGGCTTGCTCCCTCTGTATAGCACTAATAGAGAGGCAGGGCTTGCTCCCTCTGTATAGCACTAATAGAGAGGCAGGCTTGCTCCCTCTGTATAGCACTAATAGAGAGGCAGGGCTTGCTCCCTCTGTATAGCACTAATAGAGAGGCAGGGCTTGCTCCCTCTGTATAGCACTAATAGAGAGGCAGGGCTTGCTCCCTCTGTATAGCACTAATAGAGAGGCAGGGCTTGCTCCCTCTGTATAGCACTAATAGAGAGGCAGGGCTTGCTCCCTCTGTATAGCACTAATAGAGAGGCAGGGCTTGCTCCCTCTGTATAGCACTAATAGAGAGGCAGGGCTTGCTCCCTCTGTATAGCACTAATAGAGAGGCAGGGCTTGCTCCCTCTGTATAGCACTAATAGAGAGGCAGGGCTTGCTCCCTCTGTATAGCACTAATAGAGAGGCAGGGCTTGCTCCCTCTGTATAGCACTAATAGAGAGGCAGGGCTTGCTCCCTCTGTATAGCACTAATAGAGAGGCACGGCTTGCTCCCTCTGTATAGCACTAATAGAGAGGCAGGGCTTGTTCCCTCTGTATAGCACTAATAGAGAGGCAGGGCTTGCTCCCTCTGTATAGCACTAATATAGAGGCAGGGCTTGCTCCCTCTGTATAGCACTAATAGAGAGGCAGGGCTTGCTCCCTCTGTATAGCACTAATAGAGAGGCAGGGCTTGCTCCCTCTGTATAGCACTAATAGAGAGGCAGGGCTTGCTCCCTCTGTATAGCACTAATAGAGAGGCAGGGCTTGCTCCCTCTGTATAGCACTAATAGAGAGGCAGGGCTTGCTCCCTCTGTATAGCACTAATAGAGAGGCAGGGCTTGCTCCCTCTGTATAGCACTAATAGAGAGGCAGGGCTTGCTCCCTCTGTATAGCACTAATAGAGAGGCAGGGCTTGCTCCCTCTGTATAGCACATATCGATATATTGGGAAGCAGCGCATCGGATCACAGTAATCACACTGGGAACAGGGTTTGTTTGTTAACGTTTCATTTCATTTATAAATAAAGTTTGTTCTTTGCTTTCCGAAGGGAATTCCTGGACACAAAGTCACACCTCGCACTGTAACAATCCGATCGCCGACTCGTGCGATGTCGCTCATCGAGTTAATGGAGAAGATTATAATCCAGGGGGGAAAAAAAAAACGAAAAGTCTGAAATGGGATTTAATGCAAAAACTGGACATTTAAAGAAAATAATAATAATAATAAAATCTTGTGTTTTCCCTCCTTTGTTTAAACAGATTCACGAAGCAGAAAAATCGTTCAGTAAAATCCGCTCAGAAAAGCAAAGGGCCTCGTCTCGTCACCATTAATAGCGTCTTTAATTATTCATCCGCCCAGGGAATCCAGACTAATTAATCTGCAATAAACCCCAGAGGGTTTCACGGGATGCGGCAAAACCAGGAGCGGCTGATAAAGGCAGAGATATTTTAACCCCTTTTACCCCAGTCAGGCTGTCATTGTCTGTGGGTGGGGTCACTCAGGTCTAATATGGGGGGGGGGTTATTTACCAGCGGATTGGGATATTGGCCGCAGGGACTTTCATCCTGTGAGGACGTGTGTTATTTGTGTCGTCCTTGCGTTTTGTTACATTGTTGTGATGGAATCTTAACAGTGATCAGTGATATGGATGGGGGAGGGGGGCAGCTTTGGGAACTACCCCTTCCTCGGGCCCTTTAGGAACCTGGCGGTTCAGAGAATAGGAGCCCCCTTACAATATCCTGATTTCTGTCCACAGACGCTCCGGGGAGGACAGACCATGTGCTGCTTCATGCCTGGACTCATTGCGTCACTTGGTGACATCTCTTATGGTCCAGGGTCATGGTTAGGGTCGCGGTTAGGTTCGCCAGGTTTTCCTGGACACATATTACTATTAATATTACATATTACGAGGTCATGAGCGGCACAAGCTGAAGGCCCAGAAACATGCCGCCTTGTTAAATGGTCATTTGAAAGAGAAGCAACATGAAAGCCCTGGACACGTGGTGGGAAATCCCGTGTAATCGACGTACAGCTTGCACGATCCCTCCCACCCATCCATTAATGCTGCGCTCCTTCAATTGTAGCTTTATTTGGCCTGTGAAGAGGCAAAGGAGGCTTAGTGACATGAAGACCAGCAAAAACAACCACCGCGTACATCTACAAACTCTGAGGTGTTTCGAATCTGGTCTTCAGGTTTATCCGACGGATTTTAACTCGTGATCCCCTGAATCCTGGAAGTGGTGAAATCTCGTTCTGGATTTACGGCGGATCCTACGATCGTTTATGGTTCGGTTTGTTCTTCCTTATTATCTCCAAGAATCATTTTAATTAGGTTTTTGATGCGGTGGAGGGAAATCGAATCCCTCCCAGTGACACATGACGTTATTAACATGTACCTCCAGGAAGTCTTCGCCCTCGCTCGGCAGGACCTTGCCCTGTCTCCATCGCTGCAGGAACCATTTCACCTTCATGAAGAGAAGTAAGAAGCTTTGCTTGAACTGATGGGTCTCCTGAATCAGCACGTTCTTCTCCTGGTTCCAGAACTTCTGCTCCAGCCGCCTCTCCAGACCCAGACTTTGAAGCTCAAACTCGCGTCTCAGGAGCAGCCTCTGCTGATCTTCCTTCAGCTGTAACAAACAGACAATGGTCACCAGAGACACCACCCATCAGGGGGCAACGGTCACCAGAGAGACCACCCATCAGGGGGCAACGGTCACCAGAGACACCAGCCATCAGGGGGCAACGGTCGCCAGAGACACCAGCCATCGGGGGGAAACGGTCGCCAGAGACACCAGCCATCGGGGGGCAACGGTCACCAGAGAGACCACCCATCAGGGGGCAACGGTCGCCAGAGACACCAGCCATCAGGGGGCAACGGTCGCCAGAGACACCAGCCATCGGGGGGCAACGGTCACCAGAAACACCAGCCATCAGGGGGCAACAGTTGCCAGAGACACCACCCATCAGGGGGCAACGGTCACCAGAGACACCAGCCATCAGGGGGCAATGGTCGCCAGAGACACCAGCCATCAGGGGCAACGGTCGCCAGAGACACCAGCCATCAGGGGGCAACGGTCACCAGAGACACCAGCCATCAGGGGGCAACGGTCGCCAGAGACACCAGTCATCAGGGGGCAACGGTCACCAGAGACCCCGGCCGTCAGGGGCAACAGTCACCAGAGACCCTGGACGTCAGGGGCAACAGTCACCAGAGACCCCGGCCGTCAGGGGCAACAGTCACCAGAGACCCCGGCCGTCAGGGGCAACAGTCACCAGAGACCCCGGCCGTCAGGGGCAACAGTCACCAGAGACCCTGGACGTCAGGGGCAACAGTCACCAGAGACCCTGGCCGTCAGGGGCAACAGTCACCAGAGACCCTGGCCGTCAGGGGCAACAGTCACCAGAGACCCCGGCCGTCAGGAGCAACAGTCACCAGAGACCCTGGACGTCAGCAGCAACAGTCACCAGAGACACCGGCCGTCAGGGGCAACGGTCACCAGAGACCCTGGCCGTCAGCAGCAACAGTCAGTCACCAGAGACCCTGGCCATCAGCAGCAACAGTCAACAAGGACCCTGGATGTCAGCAGCAACAGTCACCAGAGACCCTGGCCGTCAGGGGTAACAGTCACCAGAGACCCTGGCCGTCAGGGGTAACAGTCACCAGAGACCCTGGCCGTCAGGGGTAACAGTCACCAGAGACCCTGGCCGTCAGGGGTAACAGTCACCAGAGACCCTGGCCGTCAGCAGCAATGGTCAGTCAGAGACACTGGCGGTCCGGGATAAGGTTCTCCCAAAGATGCTGGTAATCAGGGGCAATGGTCATCTGGATAAGTGGTAACCAGAAGTAATGGTCAAGGGGACACCAGTCAACATAGACACTGGCCGGTGTAAACGGTCACTAATTTACCAACACTGTGAAAAAAGATGCTTTAGAGGTCGTCTTCTAACCACAGGTATCCCACACCAATGGTATCCATCCTTTGTTCCTGGTGTTATAATGACGTCCTGCGCGCTCACCTGGGTGACCGTCTGCTTGTGTCGCTCCTCTGCTTCGTGTCGGAGCTGCCTCTCCTGGGAAAGCTGCTCCTGCAGACGCTGTATAGTCTCATTGGCTTCAGAGAGCACCGACTGCAAATCCTTCATCTGCGGGGGGGGGGGGGGAAATAACAGCAGATTCAATTGTTATCATTATTTACCCTTGTGCAGTTTTTCCTCCGACGTTCATTACCGCCTGAAAAGCCCCTGTTTATACGGGTTTTGCAAAGCGAGATTTTAATATATATATATATAGGGCTCGATTCCAGGGCTGTGGTTCATGTTGGAGTCGAAGCCGTATGATTTATATATATATCGCCTGGCGTATTGATCCCATCTTCCATCATCCTATTCCAGCCTCGCCGATACAGGAGACGCTCCGGCCTTAGCGTCTCGTGTTCCTTACTGTACTCTTGGTCTCCTGTACTTAACATGTGACGCGCGAGTTGTTACATAACATGAGAATAGTGACCTATACCAAGGTGCGGAATAAAAGGAACGTCTGGGGCCAACCCGGGAAATGTAACCCCTCCTAAAAGCTGGTGTGACGCGCATAACGACACGTAAACCCTGGGGTAACGTCTAGGGCTGCAACTAACGGTTATTTTCATAATCAATTAGTTGCAGATTATTTTTTCGATTAATCAGATAAAAAAATAAAATACCATTTTTTTTTTGGTTACTTAAACACTATAAAAAATCCCCCCCCCTCATTCCTTTATCCTTCAGCCATTTCTCATGTGTGTATATATGCAAACTGTGTAACTTGCGTACTTTTTGTTCACCACATTCAGCAGCGCCAGCCGGTAACGTCACGGCTTCACACACTGTATAACGTCTCGCTGAGACATTTCAACATCTACAGCGTCGTGCTGGCAATATGGACGTTAAAGGTGAGACACTAAAGGGTTAACGGCCGACGCGCGATTTTCCCATTAGCCTCTCAATGTTATGATCTCGCTTGGAATCGGGAGGGAATTCAGATCTTACATTATTGTTACATTGTGCTGATAAATGTCGCAGGTAATTAATTAATAAAAGATTTCCATATGTTGATTTAGAGAAAATTCAGGTCAAAGCAGAAAAAACTTTACATTGAAAAAACCTGCAATTTCATTATTGTGTGATTGAATTTTTATATTAGAAATGTTATATTTAAGTAATAAAAAGGAACACACAAAACTACAACTCGTCAGACACACAGCCTGGATCAGACACACAGCCTGGATCAGACACACAGCCTGGATCAGACACACAGCCTGGATCAGACACACAGCCTGGATGAGACACACAGCTCGGATGAGACACACAGCTCGGATGAGACACACAGCGCGGATGAGACACACAGCCTGGATGAGACACACACAGCCTGGATGAGACACACAGCCTGGATGAGACACACAGCTCGGATGAGACACACAGCGCGGATGAGACACACAGCCTGGATGACACACACAGCTCGGATGAGACACACAGCCTGGATGAGACACACAGCCCGGATGAGACACACAGCGCGGATGAGACACACAGCTCGGATGAGACACACAGCCTGGATGAGACACACAGCTCGGATGAGACACACAGCTCGGATGAGACACACAGCTCGGATCAGACACACAGCTCGGATCAGACACACAGCTCGGATCAGACACACAGCTCGGATCAGACACACAGCTCGGATCAGACACACAGCCTGGATCAGACACACAGCCTGGATCAGACACACAGCTCAGATGAGACACACAGCTCAGATGAGACACACAGCCCGGATGAGACACACAGCCTGGATCAGACACACAGCCTGGATCAGACACACAGCCTGGATCAGACACACAGCCTGGATCAGACACACAGCCTGGATCAGACACACAGCTCGGATGAGACACACAGCCCGGATGAGACACACAGCCCGGATGAGACACACAGCTTGGATGAGACACACAGCCTGGATGAGACACACAGCCTGGATGAGACACACAGCCCGGATGAGACACACAGCCCGGATGAGACACACAGCCCGGATCAGACACACAGCTCGGATCAGACACACAGCTCGGATCAGACACACAGCTCGGATCAGACACACAGCTCGGATCAGACACACAGCTCGGATCAGACACACAGCCTGGATCAGACACACAGCCTGGATCAGACACACAGCCTGGATCAGACACACAGCCTGGATCAGACACACAGCCTGGATCAGACACACAGCTCGGATCAGACACACAGCTCGGATGAGACACACAGCCCGGATGAGACACACAGCCCGGATGAGACACACAGCCCGGATGAGACACACAGCCTGGATGAGACACACAGCCTGGATGAGACACACGGCCTGGATGAGACACACGGCCTGGATGAGACACACGGCCTGGATGAGACACACGGCCTGGATGAGACACACGGCCTGGATGAGACACACGGCCTGGATGAGACACACGGCCTGGATGAGACACACGGCCTGGTGATTGCAGGATTCAGTTTGCATTTCCCCAAGGTGATCCTTAAAACCTGTCCTGTTAAGGGGACCTGAGGACCTACACTATACTCCGTGTCACTGGATCTCCTGGTTACTTTAACTTTGCTACGTTTTCCAGCTTATGACTCTTCACTGCTTGCCCCGATCTCTGTCTGACCAGTCTCCTGGCTGCACCTTCACAGATACTTTGCTTGGAATCTATATATCCAGACGCGCCCCCCCCCCCCGGCCAGGCTGTGCTGTCTCGCTGGAGTTGGGTTCCAGTTCCTGATCAGCCTACCAGGGCGGCGACATCCAAAGCTCAGAAAGGGCCAAAAACCATCTTCATTACTCTAGATCAGGCGTCGGTAACCATAGCCCTGCAGACGTCAGGGAAGCACATGTCCTATGATGCTCATCCAACCTAATGAGTGGCTGAGCATCATGGGAGATGTAGTTTCAAAACATCTGCGGGGTGAAGGTTACTGACCCACTGTCTAGATCTTATCACTCATCCACATAGAGAAGTGACGGTGATTGTGGTGAATTCGCTCAAAAACCACCGGCAAAAAAATGGCTGGTTATTAAAGCCGAGTTACGCTGAAGCTCCGCTACCTTGTAACACACAAGGCTTTGGCTGACAAAGAGTTAAACATTGTTGCCACGCAAAAACGGGTTCACACATTCAGCAACAATTTTAATCTGAACTGTGTTGCTAGGCAACTGTGGGATGTGTTGCCAGGCAGTGTAACATTGTATACGGCAGAGGAGCCCTCATGCTAAGAGTGTCTGACCCAAAAATACGAGCCGTCTCGAGCGCCTGTGCGTGTAGCAACAAGGCACCCTGTGGGTACAGACGTGGCGAGGCCTAGAAACATGTAATAATGCAAAGCCGGCACAATCACAGGAACTCACTCACATCGGGGCTGGTTCTATACTTGACTTTGCCCGTATTGTATGTGATGTCACCGGGAATAAAATGCTGATTACTTCATCATATTATACAGAAACGGAATTATTGCGGCATGTGATGCAGAATATCAGAGACCAGCAACACTTTATGGGATGCGTATTGGGATGCAAGATGGGACGCGGGATGGTACGCGGGATGGGACGCGAGCTGGGATGCGGGATGGGATGCATGATGGGATGCAGGATGGGATGCGAGATGGGATGCGGGATGGGATGCGAGCTGGGATGCAAGATGGGACGTGAGCTGGGATGCGAGATGGGATGCGGGCTGGGATGCAAGATGGGATGCGGGATGGGATGCGAGCTGGGATGCGAGCTGGGATGCGGGATGGGATGCGGGATGGGACGCAACGTTGTGGTTATAGAGGACAGTTTCCACATTAAACTATTACTGGGAAATCCCGCACACGGAAACCCACCTCAGCCGCGTAGGACTCGTTGTCTTCAGACTGGTACGTCTTGTAGCCGTTGGTTTGGTCATAATCATGGTCGCCGTCCACCTTCTCGGAGCGCGCTTCGTCCATGGCTTTGACGTTCCTGCAGTCAGGCTGCTGCATGCGTGGGAAAGGTAATGGAAAACAAAAACGAGAAGGGCCGGGGAGGGAGAAGAAAAAACAAACAAAAAGAAACAAAAATGCATCTCAAACAATAAACACAAAAGAAAATCAAAATTACAGAATGAAAAAAAGAAGGAAAATAAGGAAGAGTTTGGCGACGGAGGAGAAGGACAAAGTGGAGAGGAAAAGAAAACACATGATGAGCAGACACGTGGGCTGAGTGTTTGTTAGGGGGAAAAACAACAGGAAGAGAAAGAGAAGGGAAGAAGAAGATGTGCAAACACCAGTTATGGTGCCCATGCAGTGACCGGGGGAGCGGGACTGTATCGGGGGATTAGCGCGAGTATCTAGCGTCATGCAGGAAAATAGAACTCTGAGTATAAAGAGCGTGCAATTAACAACCCCTCCACCTGCACTGCGGCCGGGCCGGCTACCTGCCAAAACGGCTACTTTCCAGTGACCGACGGCCCTCACCTGCCTGAACGTTACATCCTTTAATTTGTGGCCAAAACACGGTGTTTATCTTTTATATCATTATTGTTTGCATTGTATCCATTACTAAATGAAAACAACACTGCAAACTTACGCAACGGAGACGTAGAGGGACCCCCCCACACAGAGACAGGAGGCATAGAGGGGGCCCCCGCATAGAGATACGAGGCACAGAGGGGTCCCCTGCACAGAAATAAGAGGCGTAGAGGGGCCCCCTGCACAGAAACAAGAGGCGTAGAGGGGCCCCCCTGCACAGAAACAAGAGGCGTAGAGGGGCCCCCCTGCACAGAAACACGAGGCATAGAGGGGCCCCCTGCACATGGCACAGGGGGGAATTCAATGTGGCACAGGGGGGATTCAATGTGGCACAGGGGGGAATTCAATGTGGCACAGGGGGGATTCAATGTGGCACAGGGGGATTCAATGTGGCACAGGGGGGATTCAATGTGGCACAGGGGGATTCAATGTGGCACAGGGGGGATTCAATGTGGCACAGGGGGAATTCAATGTGGCACAGGGGGAATTCAATGTGGCACAGGGGGGATTCAATGTGGCACAGGGGGGATTCAATGTGGCACAGGGGGGATTCAATATGCCGAGCGAGGATTAACAGACAACATAACAGCGGAGGAGGAGAATCGGAAAGCAAAGAAAGGCGTCCGATCTGGTCACAGACTCCCGGCCAAGGTTTGGGTGAAGCGTCAGTGAATGGAGCCAATGGCAGCGTAACACGAGGATGACGAGTGCAACCTGCATGTCCAAAAAACAGGACGGAGCACCGTGCACCTAGTGAGGAGGAAAATGGGATCCACAAACCTGAACAGAAGGTGTTCGCTTTGACGGCCCGGGTGTCCGACCCGACAAACCGACATAAAATGAGTAGGAAGATGGAGGATGTTTAGTCAATGTTCCAGTGGAAAATGCAACTTGTATAAAGTCAGACTTGATAAAGGTCGCAGCCGGTTTGTATTGACCGGCCAAGCAGATCTATAGCTGGATCTCACACACATTATGCTTCTCATCAATGGAAGGAAACACAGGTAGATTACACTCACCGGCCACTTTATTAGGAACACCTTGCCAGTACCGGGTTGGACCCCCTTTTGCATTAACTCTTCGTGGCATGGATTCTCAAGGTGTTGGAAACATTCCTCAGAGGTTTTGCTCCATATTGACACAATCGCGTCGCACAGTTGCTGCAGATTTGTCGGCTGCTCATCCATGATGCAAATCTCCTTTCCACCACATCCCAAAGGTGCCCAACTGGATTGAGATCTGAGGACTGTGGAGGCAATTGGAGCCACAGTGACCTCATTGTCACGTTCAAGAAAGCAGCTTGAGATGATTTGAGCTTTGTGACACGGTGCATTATCCTGCTGAAAGGAGCCATCAGAAGATACAGGGGACACTGTGCTGATAAAGGGATGGACACTACATTATCCTGCTGGAAGGAGCCATCAGAAGATACAGGGGACACTGTGCTCATAAAGGGATGGACACTGCATTATCCTGCTGAAAGGAGCCATCAGAAGATACAGGGGACACTGTGCTGATAAAGGGATGGACACGGTGCATTATCCTGCTGAAAGGAGCCATCAGAAGATACAGGGGACACTGTGCTGATAAAGGGATGGACACGGTGCATTATCCTGCTGGAAGGAGTCATCAGAAGATACAGGGGACACTGTGCTGATAAAGGGATGGACATGGTGCAACTGCATTATCCTGCTGGAAGGAGTCATCAGAAGATACAGGGGACACTGTGCTCATAAAGGGATGGACATGGTGCAACTGCATTATCCTGCTGGAAGGAGTCATCAGAAGATACAGGGGACACTGTGCTCATAAAGGGATGGACACGGTGCATTATCCTGCTGGAAGGAGCCATCAGAAGATACAGGGGACACTGTGCTCATAAAGGAATGGACATGGTCAGCAACAATACTGAGGTAGGCCGTGGCGTTTAAAAGATGCTCAATTAGTACTAAGGGGCCCAAAGTGTGCCAAGAAAATATCCCCCACACCATTACACCACCAGCCTGACCTGCTGATACAAGGCAGGATGGATCCAGCTTTCATGTTTACACCAAATTCTGACCCATCTGAATGTCGCAGCTGAAATCGAGACTCATCAGACCAGGCAATGTTTTTACAATGTTGTATTGTCCAGTTTTGGTGCCTGTGTGAATTGTAGCCTCCATTTCCTGTTCGTAGTGACAAGAGCGGCACCCGGTGTGGTCTGCTGCTGCTGCTGTAGCCCATCTGCTGCTGTTGTAGCCCATCTGCATCAAGGTTGGCCGTATTGTGCGTTCAGAGATGGTGTATCTGCAGACCTTGGTTGTATCAAGTGGTTATTCAATGTTCTTCAACACAGGACATACTTGAAAACGAGAGAAATCTCAATGTATCCTTCCTGGGAAAATCCTTTTATAAATAAAAATAAAAAATAAAATTTGAGTTACTGTCGCCTTTCATCATCTCAATCCAGTCTGTCCATTCACCTCTGACCTCACAAGGCGTTTTCCTCCACACAGCTGCCGCTCACATGATATCTCCTCTTTTTCGGTCATTCTCTGTAAACCCTAGAGATGGTATGTCTGAAAATCCCAGGAGATCAGCAGTTTGTGAAATACTCAGACCAGCCCGTCTGGCACCAACAACCCACGCCACGTTCAAAGTCACTTAAACCCGATTTCTTCCCCCATCCTGATGCTCTGCTTGAAATTCAGCAAGTCGTCTTCACCGCATCTAGATGCCGAAATGCATTGAGCTGCTGCCGTGCGATTGGCTGATCAGCAATTTATGTTAACAACCAATTGAACGAGTGTACCTAATAAAGTGGCCGGGGAGTGTATAGCATTCATATGCCCAAAGCTATGGATGGTCCATAGGGTGAAAGCTCAGATTCCTCTTCACTCAGACGCCCAATCATATCAGGATACACGCCTGAATGGAGGAAGGACGTCCTGAAGATCAAAATGAGCAAGACAAGAATTGTGGTTTGGTAAATTCACTTACAGACGACTTAAAGGATGTACGTGTGGAATTCTCACCAATCCGCCCACGCAAACCAGTGATGAACCTGTGCCCTTACATAAGCACTGGATGCCGGAATTGATTCGATGTATCCTGTTCATCCCATTAATCTCCTCCAGCCTCAAAGAACAAAGAGGTAATAAAAACCATTATTACCAACAGCGGCAGCGAGACGCCTGAGGGCAGAGCCGGCCGAATGGACTGGAACGACAAAATTACCCAACATGGATTTTATTGCTGTAAAACAATTATATCTCCCGTTCTGAAGCATCAAAAAAAAAAACACGAGAAAAAGCCATCGGCCGCCCAGCGACAGCCACATGGGGTGGTAAAGTAAAGGAGGCCCTGGAGACCCCCAGGGTACATTAACCCATATACCGGCTTTTTATTATCACAAGGTGAAGGATTTACATTTTACAAATATCCTGAGAACGCGCAGACATTATTTTCTACGGATTTATTTTTGCACCAGATAAAGGGACTCTGGCTATTACTGTATCAGGAGGGTCTCTGGGTCCACATGGACGTTTCTCCAGGAAAAACACCGGAAAACATGGAGACTTCGGGATAAGCTGTTTATGAAATCAGGAGCAGAGATCATTTCTTTCTGACGCTCGATTAAAAATGGGTAAACCCTGATAGTGTAAAACCATGGTAAAATCTGCACCACAAGCACCTACAGGGCCCGGCCCAAACTACAGCCCTGGAACGGAGATATACAACGCATGATGGTTATGGAAACAACAAGCCTGGGGTAACGAGATGAAAAAACCAGTAGCGGCAGCTTATTGATCACCAAACACAGAAATCAATTTATAACGCACACAGCTCTCAATAAACGCGCCTCCATAACAACAGGAAACAAACCGCTTTCCATCCAACGGCCTTAGAGTGCGGACATGACCAGGGCACCTGTGCAATGCTACAAGGTTTCCATGGGACAACATGTGAGTGTCGCTGGTCATACATGTTGCATAGGGCTCGGGTATCTCCGTCATGCACAGACATGTCACCTGGGCAGCTTCAGACCAGAAAGGGTGATGCCAATGGGGTTGGGTGGGCAGTGTTATTGGTGCATGATGAGGGGCCGGAAGGGAGTCCAGGAACCCAATACAGGCAGTGTGGATTGAGGTAAACAGGGGGATCTGAATCCGTGCGTCAGTTAGGAGAGAGATCGGAATCAAGGAGAGAGGGAGGAGAGAGAGAGAGATCAGAATCAAGGAGAGAAGGAGGAGAGAGAGAGAGAAGAGAGAGATCGGAATCAAGGAGAGAGGGAGGAGAGAGAGAGAGAGATCGGAATCGAGGAGAGAAGGAGGAGAGAGAGAGAGATCGGAATCGAGGAGAGAGGGAGGAGAGAGAGAGAGATCGGAATCGAGGAGAGGAGGAGGAGGGAGAGAGAGATCGGAATCGAGGAGAGAGGGGGAGAGGGGGAGAGGGGGAGAGGGGGAGAGGGGGGAGAGAGAGAGAGAGAGAGATCGGAATCAAGGAGAGAGGGAGGAGAGAGAGAGAGATCGGAATCGAGGAGAGAGGGAGGAGAGAGAGAGAGATCGGAATCGAGGAGAGAGGAGGAGAGAGAGATATAATCGAGGAGAGGGGGAGAGGGGGAGAGGGGGAGAGGGGGAGAGGGGGAGGGAGGGAGAGAGAGAGAGAAGAGAGAGAGAGAGAGAGAGATCGGAATCAAGGAGAGAGGAGGAGAGGGAGAGAGATCGGAATCGAGGAGAGAGGGAGGAGAGAGAGGAGATCGGAATCGAGGAGAGAGGAGAGGAGAGAGAGAGAGAGATCGGAATCGAGGAGAGAGGGAGGAGAGAGAGAGAGATCGGAATCGAGGAGAGAGGGAGGAGAGAGAGAGAGATCGGAATCAAGGAGAGAGGGAGGAGAGAGAGAGATCGGAATCGAGGAGAGAAGGAGGAGAGAGATCGGAATCGAGGAGAGAGAGAGGAGAGAGATCAGAATCGAGGAGAGAGGGAGGAGAGAGAGATCAGAATCGAGGAGAGAGGGAGGAGAGAGAGATCGGAATCAAGGAGAGAGGGAGGAGAGAGATCGGAATCAAGGAGAGAAGGAGGAGAGAGATTGGAATCGAGGAGAGAAGGAGGAGAGAGATTGGAATCGAGGAGAGAAGGAGGAGAGAGATTGGAATCGAGGAGAGAAGGAGGAGAGAGATTGGAATCGAGGAGAGAGGGAGGAGAGAGAGATCAGAATCGAGGAGAGAGGGAGGAGAGAGATCGGAATCGAGGAGAGAGGGAGGAGAGAGATCGGAATCGAGGAGAGAGGGAGGAGAGAGAGAGAGAGAGATATCGGAATCGAGGAGAGAAGGAGGAGAGAGAGAGATTGGAATCGAGGAGAGGAGGAGAGAGAGAGATTGGAATCGAGAGAAGGAGGAGAGAGATTGGAATCGAGGAGAGAAGGAGGAGAGAGATTGGAATCGAGGAGAGAAGGAGGAGAGAGAGAGAGATCGGAATCGAGGAGAGAGAGAGAGAGAGAGAGAGAGAGAGATCGGAATCGAGGAGAGAGAGAGATCAGAATCAAGGAGAGAGGGAGGAGAGAGAGAGAGATCGGAATCAAGGAGAGAAGGAGGAGAGAGAGATTGGAATAGAGGAGAGAAGGAGGAGAGAGAGATCGGAATCGAGGAGAGAGAGAGGAGAGAGATCAGAATCGAGGAGAGAGGGAGGAGAGAGATCAGAATCGAGGAGAGAAGGAGGAGAGAGAGATCAGAATCAAGGAGAGAGGGAGGAGAGAGAGAGAGATCGGAATCAAGGAGAGAGGGAGGAGAGAGAGAGAGAGATCAGAATCAAGGAGAGAAGGAGGAGAGAGATTGGAATCGAGGAGAGAGATTGGAATCGAGGAGAGAAGGAGGAGAGAGATTGGAATCGAGGAGAGAAGGAGGAGAGAGATTGGAATCGAGGAGAGAAGGAGGAGAGAGATTGGAATCGAGGAGAAGGAGGAGAGAGATTGTAATCGAGGAGAAGGAGGAGAGAGAGATTGGAATCGAGGAGAGAAGGAGGAGAGAGAGATTGGAATCGAGGAGAGAAGGAGGAGAGAGAGATTGGAATCGAGGAGAGAAGGAGGAGAGAGAGAGATTGGAATCGAGGAGAGAAGGAAGAGAGAGAGAGATTGGAATCGAGAGAAGGAGGAGAGAGATTGGAATCGAGGAGAGGAGGAGGAGAGAGATCGGAATCGAGGAGAGAAGGAGGAGAGAGAGAGAGATCGGAATCGAGGAGAGAAGGAGAGAGAGAGAGAGATCGGAATCGAGGAGAGAAGGAGGAGAGAGAGATTGGAATCGAGGAGAGAAGGAGGAGAGAGAGAGATTGGAATCGAGGAGAGAAGGAGGAGAGAGAGAGAGATTGGAATCGAGGAGAGAAGGAGGAGAGAGAGATTGGAATCGAGGAGAGAAGGAAGAGAGAGAGAGATTGGAATCGAGGAGAGAAGGAGGACAGAGATTGGAATCGAGGAGAGAAGGAGGAGAGAGAGAGAGATCGGAATCGAGGAGAGAGGGAGGAGAGAGAGATCAGAATCGAGGAGAGAGGGAAGAGAGAGAGATCTGAATCAAGGAGAGAGAGAGAGGAGAGAGAGAGAGAGAGAGAGAGAGAGAGAGAGAGAGAGAGAGAGAGAGAGATCGGAATCAAGGAGAGAAGGAGGAGAGAGAGAGATCGGAATCAAGGAGAGAAGGAGGAGAGAGAGAGATCGGAATCAAGGAGAGAGGGAGGAGAGAGAGAGATCGGAATCGAGGAGAGAGGGAGGAGAGAGATCTGAATTAAGGAGAGGGAGGAGAGAGAGAGATCGGAATCAAGGAGAGAGGGAGGAGAGAGAGAGAGAGATCAGAATCGAGGAGAGAGGGAGGAGAGAGAGATCTGAATCAAGGAGAGAAGGAGGAGAGAGAGAGAGAGAGATCGGAATCAAGGAGAGAAGGAGGAGAGAGATTGGAATCGAGGAGAGAAGGAGGAGAGAGATATCAGAATCGAGGAGAGAGGGAGGAGAGAGAGATCAGAATCGATGAGAGAGGGAGGAGAGAGAGATCAGAATCGATGAGAGAGGGAGGAGAGAGAGATCAGAATCGAGGAGAGAGGGAGGAGAGAGATCGGAATCGAGGAGAGAGGGAGGAAAGAGATCGGAATCGAGGAGAGAGGGAGGAAAGAGATCGGAATCGAGGAGAGGGAGGAAAGAGATTGGAATCGAGGAGAGAGGGAGGAAAGAGATCGGAATCGAGGAGAGAGGGAGGAAAGAGATTGGAATCGAGGAGAGAGGGAGGAAAGAGATTGGAATCGAGGAGAGAGGGAGGAAAGAGATTGGAATCGAGGAGAGAGGGAGGAAAGAGATTGGAATCGAGGAGAGAGGGAGGAAAGAGATCGGAATCGAGGAGAGAGGGAGGAAAAAGATCGGAATCGAGGAGAGGGAGGAAAGAGATCGGAATCGAGGAGAGAGGGAGGAAAGAGATCGGAATCGAGGAGAGAGGGAGGAAAGAGATCGGAATCGAGGAGAGAGGGAGGAAAGAGTCGGTTTGCATGTGGGAGATGCACGTCACTGTCCCCCTTCCTGGTCGGAGATGAAGCCTGTGTAGTGACATGTTATTGCCCGGAATTGTCTGATTACAAAGGACAATTACACTGTATTCACAGCCAGAAACAGGCGGATTCCTTCCTCTTCATGTCACGGCCCCCGAGAGCCGATATTCATTCACCAGCAGGAAATTATTCCTACTGTGAGCCAGAGGTGGGACAGGACACCTCTCTCAGGGGCCACATAAGATGAATGTGACTCCTGGACTTCACACAATGTGCGGCCAGTTGACTTATTAAAACAGAGGATACACACAGCCCCCCCCCCCATACCGGCAACATCCAACCGGCAATAACAAACCCACTTTCAAACATATTCAGCGGGAAACGAAGGGGGTAAACACACAAAAACACATCCAATCACATGCCTGAGGATTGT
Source organism: Leptobrachium leishanense (assembly GCA_009667805.1). NCBI lineage: Eukaryota > Metazoa > Chordata > Amphibia > Anura > Megophryidae > Leptobrachium > Leptobrachium leishanense. The sequence goes on from CM019074.1 coordinate 3,568,102, forward strand.
GGGACTAAAGCATTTCTATAAAAAGACCTGCAGACCCTAGAGGCATTATATAATACTAGTTGTAAAGCCTGCCCAGAGGGCAGTCTATTGTGGATATACTGCCCCAGCTCGTGGATACTGCCCCAGCTCGTGGATACTGCCCCAGCTCGTGGATACTGCCCCAGCTCGTGGATATTGCCCCAGCTCGTGGATATTGCCCCAGCACGTGGATACTGCCCCCGCACGTGGATACTGCCCCAGCTCATGGATATGCCCCCCAGCTCGTGGATACTGCCCCCGCACGTGGATACTGCCCCCGCACGTGGATACTGCCCCAGCACATGGATATTGCCCCAGCTCATGGATTTGCCCCAGCACGTGGATACTGCCCCCGCACGTGGATATTTGCCCCCAGCTCATGGATTTGCCCCAGCACGTGGATACTGCCCCTGCACGTGGATACTGCCCCCGCACGTGGATACTGCCCCCGCACGTGGATACTGCCCCAGCACATGGATTTGCCCCAGCTCATGGATTTGCCCCAGCTCATGGATTTGCTCAGCTCATGGATTTGCCCCAGGTCATGGATTTGCCCCCAGCTCATGGATTTGCCCCCAGCTCATAGATTTGCTCAGCTCATGGATTTGCCCCAGGTCATGGATTTGCCCCCAGCTCATGGATTGCCCCCAGCTCATGGATTTGCCCCAGGTCATGGATTTGCCCCAGCTCATGGATTTGCCCCAGCTCATGGATTTGCCCCAGGTCATGGATATGGCCCCCCAGCGCTCATACTTACCTGTCGAGCGGCGCCAGGGAAGTGAAGATTTCCCCGCTTCCTGTTTTTGAAGGACCCAAGCCCCGGTCACGTGACCGGGGCTTGGTCCTTCAAAGCGGAAGCGAGGGAACTTTCCCTCCGCCGCTCGGGGGGTAGGATGCGCGCGGCAGCCGGGTAGAGGCTGCGAGCGCAGCCTCTACCCGGCTGCTGTGTGCATGTGTAACCGCCGCTGGTTGCGCGCGCATGCGCAGTAGGGCTTTGGCGACGGACAGCCAAAGCCTTACTCTATTATAGTATAGATATAAACACACACGCACACACACGCACACACCCAACAATGCGGAGATTGCTTGAATTTGCATTGTATCGTTACGACTCTTGATTTTTGAATATATTTTCCAGCAAATTAATAATCACTTGGACCCAATCCCTGTACGGCACTGAGTGGCCCCACAGCTCTCCCTGTATTCTGCCCTCTCCGTGGCTGCTGGAATGCTGCAGTAACGTTTGTTGAGCTTTTGTTACAGTGAGGGTGGGGGCTGCTCCTTCCAGTTCCTTTGCAGTAACGCAGGGTGACAGGGGTGAAGTCTAAAAACATTTTCGTTTCTCCACAGGAACCATCAATCTTGTATTACATAAAAGTATGAAATTGGTGTTTCATGGGTTAAATCTAGTCGATTGCAATTTTTAATGCAAAACCATTTACACGTATTTTTGGTATTAAAGGGGTTACATTTTATCTGATATGAATAACGCCGTTTAGAAGGTATCAGGGGTTACTGCGTCTTTGTTCAATGATACTTTTAAAACAGGGCTGTCAAGCTCCGCCCCCCAAATATTTCTGAACTACAACTCCCATGATTCCCTTACCATCTTTTGCATTCAAAGAATTCTGGGAAATGTAGGCATCAACATTTAAGGGGCTGTAAGTTTGACAGCCCTGATTTAATAGCTACTCATTAGGATGTGAAGAAGGGTCATGCTAGGCCGTCACCTAAGAGATATGGGTGCACGTCTGGCACCGGACAATAGGTTCACCAAGTCTCATGAAGCTAATCCCTATGAAACCTTTTAACACCTGATTAAGAAGGTTAAACGCTATGCACACTCGAAGCGCAGAGTCCTATCTTTGCTGTGACCATGCAGAGGGTGCGCATTAGTAATTCGGTTAAACATGGGATAATAGGTTTAAATGGTTTTTCTACGTTAAAGCGGGTGAGGCGATGCAAGTAAGGAATTACTGTTACAGGAAGGGGAAGGAATTCGGTGTAGGATCACACTCACCTGGAGGTTGGAGTTGAGCTCTTTTCTTGAAAACTCTTTTGAAGGTTCCAGATTTGGGGTGTCTGACATCAATGTTGAGGTATCCATCTGCTCATTACAGGACTCCCCAAGCGCGTTGACTCTCTTCACAAAGCATTTTAGCTCTTGCTGCAACCCGACGAGCCTGGTAAAAAGGACGCTGATCAGCTTTGAGTCGCTGGTCACCTCACCGTTATCAATGGCTTCTGCCAAGATGTCTCCGCAGTCCTTTTCTGTACAGAGTTTGATCCCTGAAGGGAAACCATTCGAGTCGGATGTTAAAACCTCTATGGCCTTGCTGATCAGTTCGGCTTGTGTCCGGAAGCATCGCAGCGCCTCGGAGTCTTTCATTTTAGGTATGGATGGAGAGTTACGAGGAACGTCAGGAGATTTCCCACCTCGTTCCTTAGAATCTGTAGCATCTGTTTCAACTCCAATAGGCCCTTCCCGCCAAAGTGTTGGGATGCACTGTGCCGAATCCCCAGCCTCGGCATCGGTCTCCATTAAAGGTTTGGTGGTTTGACAAGAAGCCAGGTCATATCGCTGGAGGTTGGAAAGGAGGACTCGATTCTCATACTGGAGTTTCTTCACCTTTCCGTTGAGTTCACCGATTTGCATCTTGGCAGTGGTAAGTTCTTCCTGGGAGGGCTCACTAATGACCGAGCAGCTGTCCTCAGACAAGGTTATGTCCAGATCATGATCAGATTTATACTTATTCAGCTCATTCATGAGCAGCTTGTTTTGGTCCTCCAGCTCCATCAGTGACCTCCTTAGAAGCTCTGCTTCTTCCTCTACAAACTGCAAATGTCTCCTGAGCTCCACAAAATTATCTCCGGAGTCTCCTGGTAGAAAAGTAAACCTTCCATCTGGCCCAAGAAGCTCCCGGTCACCATGTAACTTCATCTCATCCATTTCTGCCCTTATGCCTCTGTTCTCAATCTCAAGCTCCACTGTCCTGCGGCTCAAAATGTTGGCCTCCTCTTCCACCAGCTTGAGATGGGCCTTCAGCTCAGCCTCTCTGGAATGTGGCGAGTTGGCCAGCTCCTCAACAGACAAAGAGCTATCCAGGTCCCCAAACATCGACCTGTACTTGGCCAACTCCTCCTTCATGGTGTCATTGTCCTTGGCCAGCTTTGTGAGCTTCTTACACATCAAGGCCGACTCCTCTTTAGCAAAGTGTAACTGGCATTTAATGTCCGCGCTGTCCTCCTGCAAAGAAACACAGTAATTCGATTAAAAACATATTTCTGATACAAAATCACAAGTAACAGGTTTAAAAAGGTTTCTTTAAAAATGTAGAAATATCATCAAGATTAAATGTTCCGTAAGAGTCTCTTTCCACAAGGCTCGGATTATAGAGACGGGACGAGCGAATCACAGGATGGTCATTTTACAGCAAAAACAGAAACATCACAGTAGGCCACATATTGCCACATTTACAACGGTACGTTTTTGGAAGGCGGAGAAAGAGGTATTTTATACAAACTGTATTATTCATTTTTTTTAGTAACAAACAAAAACAAAATAAAACAGACTAGATCATAGGATCAGTGATGGTGGAGGGATCTAAAGGCCAGAGGCGTCTACTCACATAGAGCCCAGAGAGTCAGATCAAGTGGGGTAGTATTTTGACACGTAACCCGTGGGTGTAGTAGGATAGTGGTTGGGGGCTATAGGAAGGTGGATGGAGGGGGGTGCAGGATCGTGGTTAGCAGGAGTATAGGAATGTTGTTTGGGGGGGTGTGGGAAGGCAGTTGGAGGGAGGGGGTGCAGGACAGTTGTTGGGGGGGTGCTATAAAATAGATACATTTAATAGTAGAAATATTCTGTAACTCCCCTGGACTCACTCCTGTGCTCGAGGACCTGATGGTTTTGGGATTTATCACATGGTTTGGTTTATTTATAAAAAGCTTGAAAAATAAATAAAAAGCGCAGGGAGTTCCTGAACATAAAGAATTCTACTCACACACCGAGACAATGTCTAACCTTGTATCACACACAATAACAAACCCCATTCTTAAAGAGTCAGTGCGTTACCATGGTTACGGCTGGGCAACGTTCTCATTTTCACCACAATTTGGTTTATTTCAACACATATTTCTGGGTAAGGAAACTGAAAACTAGATTTTTCCACTAAAAGAAACGTCTGTTTTTATTGGATGCCAATCCATAGAATCACAGAATGATGATGAGCGCTCGTGTGGGACTGTCTCGCGTACCGGCGCTCGTGTGGGACTGTCTCGCGTACCGGCCCTCGTGTGGGACTGTATCGTGTACCGGCGCTCGGGTGGGACTGTCTCGCGTACCGGCGCTCGTGTGGGACTGTCTCGCGTACCGGCGCTCGTGTGGGACTGTCTCGCGTACCGGCGCTCGTGTGGGACTGTCTCGCATACCGACGCTCGTGTGGGACTGTCTCGCGTACCGGCGCTCATGTGGGACTGTCTCGCGTACCGGCGCTCGTGTGGGACTGTCTCGCGTACCGATGCTCGTGTGGGACTGTCTCGCGTACCGATGCTCGTGTGGGACTGTCTCGCGTACCGATGCTCGTGTGGGACTGTCTCACGTACCGGCGCTCGTGTGGGACTGTCTTGCGTACCGATGCTCGTGTGGGACTGTCTCGCGTACCGATGCTCGTGTGGGACTGTCTCGCGTACCGATGCTCGTGTGGGACTGTCTCACGTACCGATGCTCGTGTGGGACTGTCTCGCGTACCGGCGCTCGTGTGGGACTGTCTCGCGTACCGGCGCTCGTGTGGGACTGTCTCGCGTACCGGCGCTCGTGTGGGACTGTCTCGCGTACCGGCGCTCGTGTGGGACTGTCTCGCGTACCGGCGCTCGTGTGGGACTGTCTCGCGTACCGATGCTCGTGTGGGACTGTCTCGCGTACCGATGCTCGTGTGGGACTGTCTCGCGTACCGATGCTCGTGTGGGACGGTCTCGCGTACCGATGCTCGTGTGGGACTGTCTCGCGTACCGGCGCTCGTGTGGGACTGTCTCGCGTACCGGCGCTCGTGTGGGACTGTCTCGCGTACCGATGCTCGTGTGGGACTGTCTCGCGTACCGATGCTCGTGTGGGACTGTCTCGCGTACACACAGGATGGAGAGAGTTACTAAGTGATAAAAGGCATGAGGATTCACTAAACCGAACGAGGCAAAAGTGGGACGGAGAGAGAGACAGGTTCCTCACAGCTGCACTAAGCCATGTGCCATTTATAGGACGGGATCTCCTTCTGATACATAGTTTTGCGTTACACATAGGAATGCGTTTCGCTGCGGCTCCAGACAGTGATTGATCAGATCTGTCGCTTCGCAGCCCTGAAACGCACAGTCAGCTTCCTGCTGACACTCGCGCTCTTACTCATGAACCCGATACACCGATCACGATCCATCAGTTCGACGTTCATTTCTCAGCACAAGATTTGCTAAAAGGAGCAAGAAAGTATCTACAAACCCGAGACAAATGACCGGTCTGACATGGGGGGGGGGGGTGCACCTTCTACAGGAATTAACATGAGCCTGAAGCCACTTCATCAGGTTTGAAACTGCTCCTTATAGGCCTGTGGTTACGTGATCCAGAAGCCACTCGGTCACATTTGACACAGGGTTAAATCCTCTGCAAACTCACACGATCACCTTACATGCACGTTCCACATGTTTAGGTTTCCCTGGAGTTGGACAGGATTGCGGGCGCTGGGCCAAAAAGGAAGAGTTAGAAAGTATCTATATAAGCAGTGTTTGTTTACACATATATATTAACAGCTTTGCACAGCTATACATAGAAGCCTTAAAAAAGGCTGGATTGGAGTAAAATGTGTTTAAAACTTCACTTTAATTATTAAAAAAATAACCAATAACGAAAAGAAAAAAAAAAGCTAAAACAGCACAAAGCTATAAAATATAAATGCCAATGTTTTAAAGTTTTAATTGTGTCGTGTTTGCAGTGATTTTCTTTTCCTTGTGTTGGTTATTTTAATTCCTTGATAATAAAAGTGACGTTTTAAACACATTTCACCCAAATCCGGACTTTACGGCTTCTATGTATACAGTACAATTGGGGTTATCACCCCGTTCTGTTTCCTATTTTAGGGTAATATGAAAAGCTGATTATGTTCAACGAAGTTTGTTCACTGGCTGATCCAGAGAGGGGGCACAGAGGGCAACTGCCCCCCCCCCGCCCTCGAGCTGCAATCCCATTGTACGAGATACAGGAGACCTTTGGACATTTTAAACCCATGTATCTCCAGTTCCCTACAGCCTACAGGGTCGCGTGAGGTGTCATTGGAAAAAACATAGTGTGGCCTTTCCAATGTTGCCAAACATGGTAACGCACAATGTGCCAAGAAAAAAAAATAGAAAAAAAATACATGAGAAATTTACATATTTATTCAAATTTTTGGTTAAAATTGTGTAAAAAAATTCTCCATTTAGAAGTTGATTTTTTTTTTTTTTTTGACAAAATATTGGCAAATATATAAATCACAAAGGTTTGTATAATGTGCAGAAATAAAATTTACGTGGTGAAAATGATTGAAATATGAATAGAAATGGAAAATCTTTTTTAAAATTTATTTATTTTTTTAAATGTTTTTATTCATCTTGGATCAACACAAAGAAAAAGCATACAGAGAGACGTCACAGTATACATCAATGACAAGTATTAGAACAACTCAAACATGTGACATCCGACAGTTAACTAAGAAAATACAATACAACCCACACAGAAGCCAAGTAACTCAATTCCGGTCATGACATTTGTGAGTAAACATCTCCACTATTGCCCACAAGGGGTGGCTGCCACGCGTGGGGGTAGTTATGTGCGGGTAATTACAGGGTCCGAAGCAGAAGAGGCCAAGAAATGGGTTAAGGAGTGGTCAGGGGTGCCTTTTTTAAATTAACTTATGATTTTTTGTTTTTATTTTACATATTTTGATGTGTTATTCTGGTGTGACATAACACCAACATGTGCCAAAACGCAGAGCATTGCAGCGCGGGGTCTGTCAGGCGACACCTGAGACGAAGGGGACAGACCCAGCGCAGTAATGTCGTGGGGAGAGTGAGAGTGATGAACGCAGCCTGCCATTTGGCACCAACTCTGCACGTCACTGCGACCTGAACACCAGCACCTCTCGAAACGTGCGTCTGGATCCGCTCTCGAGTTTGTTACATAAAGGCCCATCGTCATCCACAATTTCGTTTTTGTTTTTTTTTAACTTTGCACATCTGCTGTAACATTTCCCCAAATCGTGGTTTGTTTTTTTTTGAGCAGTGCCGCGAAACGAGATTTTATTTCGGGTTATAATTATATTTTTAGCTCCGCCTCCCACGTCACCTTTACACATTATTATGACAATAAGTAAAATAATAACGAAAACCTAAGTCACCAGGCAGAGGCAGACACTGCAATGTACCCCCCCCCCCCCCGTTTAATGAAACGCCTGCGCTTCATGCGTCTCCGGGTAGGCGCGCTGTGTGACCCCAGGAACGTTCCTGCAGACAGAACAGTGTTTGTTCCGCTCCATGAAAACCCCTTCTCCCCCACACGCCTGCGCGCCGCAACCAGGGCGCTCCCTGAAAACCCCCTTTATGCTTCGTAATGAAGGGTTTAATCAAAGCGCTATTGAAATGCAGATTCAGGAGCAGAATTTAAACCACGCAAAATAAATGCACATATTATGCACACACAGACCCGACTCTCTCCCGTTTGTAAACACAACCACTGCACAAAGTGCGACGTTCATCAATCACCCCCCAAGGGCTTCACAACATAGAAACCAAGCAGGACAGGAGGACGGGGGTTCATTTCATTTCAGTTTTGGTGCAAATGGGTAGTGATCGGTAACAATGTTGCCGTATTTCCGGCAGTAAAATCTCCATTTATTGGTATCTGCCCCAAACTGTACTTTATACATAATAATAAAACAAAGATTCTGACGTCAGAAGAAAAATCACTAAAACAAGTTTGTTTCTAATGAAGAAACTTTATCAGTCTGTAAAATAAGTAACAGAAACCTGTAAATGTGCAGGTGCTCAATAAACAGTAACACGTATTAAAACATACACAGAATAAGTATAACATATTATCGTGATGCTGCATTAATGGAAAGTGCGCACAATAAAACGATTCCACAAAACCTTGCGCTTTAAAACAAGTGACCAGAAAAAAATACGACAAATTCTGCAAACGTGATACAAATTTATTTAGAACTCCATCATTAATACAGTGAACGGAGATCAGGTTACAGAGTGCTGACTTGAGTATCCCAATCAATAACATACACTGTTGCGCTGTGGTAGCGCCGTCTCTCTTCACTCCTAGCATTTAAGTGCAATACCTGGATAAGAAGGGCTGTACCACCCTCTATCACCCCATGGAAAATAAACCTCTTTGGCTGTACAGTCATTAAAACCGGATTTGTCCGGCTCACAGCTTGGAGAATAACAGGTTAATTACAATGCACTATGGTTTTAGACCAGTGTTTCTCATCTCAGTACTCAGGACCCTCTGACAGGCCAGGTTTGCAGGATATGTGAAGCACGGGTGATGCAAAGCTCAGTGATTGCAGGACTCTGCAGTCTGCATTTCACCAAGGGAATCCTTAAAGGGCCAGTACCAAAAAAAAAGAAATGTCCTTATTGTGTTTACTTATGTTGCTGATTTGTTACGTGTTTGTATTTCTCTTGTTTGTTTAGAAAATATTTTCCTCTATGTGTGTCACTGGGTGCATCCATTGTGTGATATTTTCCTCTATATGTGTCACTGGGCGCATCCATTGTGTGATATTTTTCTCTATATGTGTCACTGGGCGCATCCATTGTGTGATATTTTCCTGTATATGTCACTGGGTGCATCCATTGTGTGATATTTTCCTCTATATGTGTCACTGGGTGCATCCATTGTGTGATATTTTCCTCTATATGTGTCACTGGGCGCATCCATTGTGTGATATTTTCCTCTATATGTGTCACTGGGTGCATCCATTGTGTGATATTTTCCTCTATATGTGTCAATGGGCGCATCCATTGTGTGATATTTCCCTCTATATGTGTCACTGGGTGCATCCATTGTGTGATATTTTCCTCTATATGTGTCACTGGGTGCATCCATTGTGTGATATTTCCCTCTATATGTGTCACTGGGTGCATCCATTGTGTGATATTTTCCTCTATATGTGTCAATGGGCGCATCCATTGTGTGATATTTCCCTCTATATGTGTCACTGGGTGCATCCATTGTGTGATATTTTCCTCTATATGTGTCACTGGGCGCATCCATTGTGTGATATTTCCCTCTATATGTGTCACTGGGTGCATCCATTGTGTGATATTTTCCTCTATATGTGTCACTGGGCGCATCCATTGTGTGATATTTTCCTCTATATGTGTCACTGGGTGCATCCATTGTGTGATATTTTCCTCTATATGTGTCATGGGCGCATCCATTGTGTGATATTTCCCTCTATATGTGTCACTGGGTGCATCCATTGTGTGATATTTCCCTCTATATGTGTCACTGGGCGCATCCATTGTGTGATATTCCCTCTATATGTGTCACTGGGTGCATCCATTGTGTGATATTTTCCTCTATATGTGTCAATGGGCGCATCCATTGTGTGATATTTCCCTCTATATGTGTCACTGGGTGCATCCATTGTGTGATATTTTCCTCTATATGTGTCACTGGGCCCATCCATTGTGTGATATATTCCTCTATATGTGTCACTGGGTGCATCCATTGTGTGATATTTCCCTCTATATGTGTCACTGGACGCATCCATTGTGTGATATTTTCCTCTATATGTGTCACTGGGTGCATCCATTGTGTGATATATTCCTCTATATGTGTCACTGGGTGCATCCATTGTGTGATATTTCCCTCTATATGTGTCACTGGGTGCATCCATTGTGTGATATTTCCCTCTATATGTGTCACTGGGCGCCTCCATTATGTGATATTTTGTATCTTTCCATCGCTTGCTCCTGAATGTGTGGCTTTGGTCATAGAAAGGAGTGAATGGGTCAGTCACTGACTCACATCATTGTATTGTGTGGGATGTATTCAAAGGACGTTACCAGGGGGAGATTAGAAGACTTTTAAGCTCCCTGTTTTACCTCATTCAGCTTCCATTTCTTACCTTGGGTAGCCTGGAGAACACAATACACCCCCTGCTGCCTCATCTACACATTCCCTCCTCCATTTCAATAAATTGTTAAATTAAACTGTAGATTAGGTAAACCACAGAAGAAAATTAAAAACCTTTTTGTAAATGTTGCAACATGGGAAAAATCCACAGATCTTTGAGATCTGTAACATTTGTTATTTATTGTGTGTATTTTTTTGGAGATCGGAACAGAATCAACCAGCGCATTCCTGTCTCCGATGTGAAGATAGAATTATTTGTTGTTGTTCTTTATGTATAATTAAGCGCACTGTGTGTGTTGGTATTTTTGACACTCGTATTAAAACTCTGTAACCTGATCACAGTTTGCTGTATTAATAATAGAGTCTTAAATATGTTTGTGTTACATTTGTGCCATATGTAGCGTTTATTCTTGTCATAATCTGTAATCTTAATACATAGAACAAACCCGGGCGACGTCAAGCTCTGCGGGCAAGAAGGGCGAATCGTGTGACGCTCGCAATATCTGGATCTGAACAGGAAATTTAATGCTAATTTATTACCATTCAGAAGGCAGACACCATCGCATGAACGACGGGAACGCCGGCCGCAGCCACACTCCGACATAACATTTAAAAGGAATCAAAGGGGGTTTTCTTTTCGGGGAGTGAGGAATGTGACGGCCGCGCGGTGGTTTCGCTCCCCGGCCAATCTGTGCCGAGGGGTCGTGATATGGCACGGGTTGTTGGAGGCACGGTGCCAAACAGAAAGACAACTCACCACATTGTCTGAGCAAACAGAGCGAGCCGGCTCACCCGCACGGTGCAGGAGAAGGCCCAAAAATCATCAAAATGCCCAAAAATGATAAAATATCTAGACATTCCATAGAATATTCATGCCTGCATTTTTTTGCGAGTCTTTACCTGCGGAGACGCTTTTTTCTCCACTTTTCCTGAAGAGCGGCCTCTCTTTTTCAAAGAATACTGCAAGAAATAGAACAAAGACGTTACAGAAACAGCGGCTTCCGGTCGCGGCAGCTGCAACGTTAACACTTTTTAATGAAGTTTTCAATAGTGGATTTTCACCGTTTGAGGGATTTCTATCCGGCGACATCGGGAGAGAATGGAAACTGCCCGAGTCACAGATACTCATTAAAGCAGGACACCAATACCGGAGGGGGGGGGGGTTGCAAATTAAATCACAGAAACGCAAACGTGCAACAAAAACACTGTAAATTTTACACTGCCCGGCCAATAAAGTCACACACTGTAACATGGGGTTGTGTCGCTTTTTGCTGTGATTGCGTCACGCATTCGCCGCCGCTGTGTTTCCATAAGCTCATGTGATGTCACAGTATTTATTTGCGTCCGGAGTCACATTAATTTGCTGCTAAGATTTAATGCGATTTGGAAATCCCTGTTAGTAAATACAAGAACTAAAAAAAAGCAGTGGAAATTGTCGACGTCACTTGTGGCTTTCCACAAGGATCTTAATCATGGAACCTCCTGGGTTTCACGCGCCAGGAAGTGGCTCCACCAATCAGAAGCTGCTCATTCACTGCGGCTGAGTACACCCCATCATCCCCCATAGCTTCCAACCTCACTATCCAGACTGTATGTTGCAGGACATATCTGAGTCGGCGCAGACCAACATGGACCTACTGGATCAACCACATGATGGCGGGTGGGGGGGGCATTAACTCACACTTTAAATGATAATTAAGCAGCAGTCTGCATCTGGAACACCATGGAGAGCGCTCTGGCACCTAATTCCCCGCTGTGTGCCGTCCCTCTACCTACATGCTGGTTGATAATTGTGTTCAGTTTAAGCCGCTCGTTCTAGTGGTTTCTAATAAATCCAGTCGGGTAAAAGCAATGTTTTAATAACTGAACCTAATTATGCACTTTCTGTCTACAAGCACTTAATCCTATTTATTCGGCAGCTGATGGCATTCTGCGGACTCCAATCCTATCATCCTGGTGGTTCACAGTATTGAAAGTGAGTTTCTGCTGTCCTGTACGGGAGATCAGGACTGATATCAGATTAAAGAGTGAAGAGACAGACAGACAGAAGGTGCAGAAATAAGTCTTTTCGTTGATGTGGGGAAAAAAATAAATTTAAAAAAATCACAATTAAATCGGGTAAAGGACTACTTTTATGGATAAATAGATCTTCTTGTTCACTATTTTTCTGCGTATTCGCTGCAGTTTCGACACTAGAAACACACCCCCCCCCCCCGGGAATTGCATCAGGAAACCAGCAGGTAAGGCGTGATCTGATCAGTGAGATCTAAATCTCAGGCCGTTACACTGATTCTTCTCGGACTTGCAGGGAATCGCATCATCGCTCGGATCTGGCCAAACCGATTCCTGCAGGGGCTGCGCGGAGCACACTAACGGCCCCTTACAGCGCCACCCCCAGGAGGAGCCTGGCGTCGTGCCACGTTCCAGACGCCCAGCATTCTTTCACTGCCTCCTTTGTTTATATGGGGATTCTGCACCATTACACAGCTTTTATTTCAACCGACAAGCGTTGGAGAAAACTTCCAGCTGGTTATGACATCATCCTTAGTTTTTTTCTCCTTCGAAACAGAAGAGTCAAAACGTTTTAAAAAATGCCATTTTCAAACCATTACCGCATTTTACGTGCAGGAATCACTCACCGTCTCCCCTAAATCATTCTGCATTTTAAGTTTTTTTTAATAAACATTGAGTTTCCAGAAATTAAAAGGAACGCTCTAATAACCGCCCCCCCCGGCCGCCCCCTTTATTGCTTTTAAATAATTGGGCAGGTGCTGCATAGGCTGTAGTAGCTTCCAGGTTACCGTTCTGATGGCGCCGGAGTCTCTGCGCTCATTGTCGCCATCACATTCTGCAACAAAACAACTGATCGAGCCCTGGGGCACAAACCCAGCTTTTCTGATCAATATTAGATTAATTAAGTGAATTTGTATGGCAGAGCGCTGGACCTGGGTTCATAGAGATCCTGCGCTGGTCACATTGTTTCTCTTCACTGGACAAAACTGAAGAAAATAAACCCTGCCCGGCCAAAATAAACTCACACCCTGTAATACGGAGATGTAGTGTATGCAGCGGCCCCGCAAACCCACCTTCAGAAACTTACCACATTGTATAACTCATGCTGCCGCTTTGTGCTACAATGTAACTACATGACCCACCATTGTGACATGTTAAGAGAGCTAAACTGGCCGTCGCTGGAGTCTAAACGTACCCTTCACCTTTCCAACCTGGTGTTTAAGAGCTTCTCTGGGAACCTGCCACCCTACCTGAATAGGCTGAATGCCCCAGCAGTTCCCTCATCCTATAACCTCTGATCCAGGACCAGCACCTTACTTGCAATACCACAATACAAAAAGACAGTGGCTCGATCCTCATTTTCCTACAGAGCACCGCAAATATGGAATAACCTCCCAGACGCCATCAAATCTTCCCCCAGTCTAAAGTCACTCAAGAGATCCCTATTAACATACCTCAATACAGAATGCACCTGTAAACATGTAACACAGTGACTATATACAGAATGCGCCTGTAAACATGTAACACAGTGACTATGTACAGAATGCACCTGTAAACATGTAACACAGTGACTATATACAGAATGCACCTGTAAACATGTAACACAGTGACTATATACAGAATGCACCTGTAACATGTAACAGTGACTATATACAGAATGCGCCTGTAAACATGTAACACAGTGACTATATACAGAATGCACCTGTAAACATGTAACACAGTGACTATATACAGAATGCACCTGTAAACATGTAACAGTGACTATATACAGAATGCGCCTGTAAACATGTAACACAGTGACTATATACAGAATGCACCTGTAAACATGTAACACAGTGACTATATGCAGAATGCACCTGTAAACATGTAACAGTGACTATATACAGAATGCACCTGTAAACATGTAACACAGTGACTATATACAGAATGCACCTGTAAATATGTAACACTGTGACTATATACAGAATGCACCTGTAAACATGTAACACAGTGACTATATACAGAATGCGCCTGTAAACATGTAACACAGTGACTATATACAGAATGCACCTGTAAACATGTAACACAGTGACTATATACAGAATGCACCTGTAAACATGTAACACAGTGACTATATACAGAATGCACCTGTAAACATGTAACACAGTGACTATATACAGAATGCACCTGTAAACATGTAACAGTGACTATATACAGAATGCACCTGTAAACATGTAACAAGTGACTATATATCAGAATGCACCTGTAAACATGTAACACTGTGACTATATACAAGAATGCACCTGTAAACATGTAACACAGTGACTATATACAGAATGCACCTGTAAACATGTAACAGTGACTATATACAGAATGCGCCTGTAAACATGTAACACAGTGACTATATACAGAATGCACCTGTAAACATGTAACACAGTGACTATATACAGAATGCACCTGTAAACATGTAACACAGTGACTATATACAGAATGCACCTGTAAACATGTAACAGTGACTATATACAGAATGCACCTGTAAACATGTAACAGTGACTATATACAGAATGCACCTGTAAACATGTAACACAGTGACTATATACAGAATGCACCTGTAAACATGTAACACAGTGACTATATACAGAATGCACCTGTAAACATGTAACACAGTGACTATATACAGAATGCACCTGTAAACATGTAACACAGTGACTATATACAGAATGCACCTGTAAACATGTAACACAGTGACTATATACAGAACGCACCTGTAAACATGTAACACAGTGACTATATACAGAACGCACCTGTAAACATGTAACACAGTGACTATATACAGAATGCACCTGTAAACATGTAACACAGTGACTATATACAGAATGCACCTGTAAACATGTAACACAGTGACTATATACAGAATGCACCTGTAAACATGTAACACAGTGACTATATACAGAACGCACCTGTAAACATGTAACACAGTGACTATATACAGAACGCACCTGTAAACATGTAACACAGTGACTATATACAGAATGCACCTGTAAACATGTAACGCAGTGACTATATACAGAATGCACCTGTAAACATGTAACATAGTGACTATATACAGAATGCACCTGTAAACATGTAACACAGTGACTATATACAGAATGCACCTGTAAACATGTAACAGTGACTATATACAGAATGCGCCTGTAAACATGTAACACAGTGACTATATACAGAATGCGCCTGTAAACATGTAACACAGTGACTATATACAGAATGCTCCTGTAAACATGTAACACAGTGACTATATACAGAATGCGCCTGTAAACATGTAACATAGTGACTATATACAGAATGCACCTGTAAACATGTAACACAGTGACTATATACAGAATGCACCTGTAAACATGTAACGCAGTGACTATATACAGAATGCACCTGTAAACATGTAACAGTGACTATATACAGAATGCACCTGTAAACATGTAACATAGTGACTATATATCAGAATGCACCTGTAAACATGTAACAAACAGTGACTATATACAGAATGCACCTGTAAACATGTAACAGTGACTATATACAGAATGCGCCTGTAAACATGTAACACAGTGACTATATACAGAATGCACCTGTAAACATGTAACACAGTGACTATATACAGAATGCACCTGTAAACATGTAACAGTGACTATATACAGAATGCACCTGTAAACATGTAACACAGTGACTATATACAGAATGCACCTGTAAACATGTAACACAGTGACTATATACAGAATGCACCTGTAAACAATGTAACACAGTGACTATATACAGAATGCACCTGTAACATGTAACACAGTGACTATATACAGAATGCACCTGTAAACATGTAACATAGTGTCTATATACAGAATGCGCCTGTAAACATGTAATACAGTGACTATATACAGAATGCACCTGTAAACATGTAACACAGTGACTATATACAGAATGCACCTGTAAACATGTAACATAGTGTCTATATACAGAATGCGCCTGTAAACATGTAATACAGTGACTATATACAGAATGCACCTGTAAACATGTAACACAGTGACTATATACAGAATGCACCTGTAAACATGTAACATAGTGTCTATATACAGAATGCGCCTGTAAACATGTAACACAGTGACTATATACAGAATGCGCCTGTAAACATGTAATACAGTGACTATATACAGAATGCGCCTGTAAACATGTAACATAGTGTCTATATTTCCTACATATTTATTTTTCTGTTAATCTGTATATTTGGTCTTGCGTTAATATCTTGCATTTTACTACTTTGTATTTCTGTAACACTTCAATGTTCTTGAACCCAGGACATACTTGAAAACGAGAGAAATCTCAATGTATCCTTCCTGGGAAAATCCTTTATAAATAAATAAATAAACATGTGGTTGTGTCGCTTTTGCTGTGATTGCGTCACGCATTCGCTGCAGCATCGTGTGGATAAACTCATGCAATGCCACAGCATTTATTGGCGTCCAGAGTCCCATTAATTTGTGGCAAGATCTTGTATTGATGATGGGAGAGTCGCGGCGCTGCGTAAAGTCTTCTCCAGCACATTATCCCAAAGATTAACCTCAATGGGGTTAAGGTCTGGACTGTGCGGTGGCCAATCCATGTGTGAAATGATGTCTCATGCTCCCTCAACCACTCTTGCACAATTTGAGCCCAATGAGTCCTGGCATTGCCATCTTGGAATATGCCCGCTGTGCCATCAGGGAGAAAAAACCCATTGATGGAAAAACCTGCTCATTCAGTATATTCAGGGAGTCACATGACCTCATTTTTTGGGCACATTACGTTGCTGAACCCAGACTCGACCAACTGAAGCCCCCCCAGATAAGGCTAGGGTCAGACGAACGCATTTTTATGTTGTCTGTGAAAAAGTGCGTTCGAACGAATGGACGCATTTTTTCACAGAATACGTGATAGCGGTCATACGATGCGCATTTTCGTCCGTGATTTTGTACGGATCATCAATAAAACACTTTTTGTGTCTGGACGTTATGTTGGCCGGACATTAGCAGCGTCTGACGTCTCCTAATCACGCACACACGCCGCTAGCGGACGCAGCGCACTCTGTACGTCAGTACTAGTGGTTTAACGTTCTCGAAAAAATGCGTTCATTTTCCACTTGCGTTGCGCAGCCGGACTTTTGTGCGACCGTACTTCGTATATTGGCCGTCATTGCCCGGCATCTGCTGCTAGCACGGCCGTGATTAAGTGCGCCAGAACGCGCGTTCGCACTGCCTCAGTCTGACCCTAGCCTAATAACAGGTGCGTACGGCAGGTGGAGGATATTTCTTTGGCCGGGCAGTCACCATATTCTGAAAGCGTGGAAGAGATCAGCTGAGCTCCATGTGGAACGATTTTACCCTGGAAGCTTACAATCTATCCGAGATACACAGTATGTTTGGGATTTTGAGGGATCACCATGAAAGCATCGAATACATTCACTATCGGAGAAGGTTTTTTTAGGCCGGAAGTGGAGGAATAAGGCGCGGATCACTTCTTACCTCCTTCAGTTTCTCCATCTCGTTCTGCAGGACTTGCTTCGCCAGGTCGGTCTCGATTAGTCGCTGCCGCAGGTCCTCGTTCTCCTCTTCCAGTTTGCTCCTTTTCTTCTCCACCGTTTCCAGCTCATTGTGGAGCCGAATCGAGACGTCCTTCGCCACCTAAAAAAAATACACAACCAGGAGAAGCTCAGAGATATCCATGATATATATATATATATACACAGTATATTATAGTCATGGCACACAGGACACTTAAAAGCCAAGAAATCTGTATATTGTCATTTTCTCCCAAAGAGACACAAATAGATTTATACACACACTATGTATTTATATCAGCTGGGCTGTGACTAGGTAACATTTTAACTAAAGGTAATGATATTCTTACATGTGTACACGGACATCCACACACGTGTACAGAGGCCTCCAGCAGAATAAATAATAAGGCTCTCCAGGTGGAATGTGACCTTTAACCTCACAAATACACACAAAGTCCCCAGAAACGGATACAAAGACAACAGAAAGCAGATACTGCAGCCGCTGTAAACCCAAGCAAACTATGCCCAGAGCCAATCAGGAGATGCACAGCTCCAGCCATAGGATGAGCCGCGATCGCCAGAGCCTCTCCGCTCGCTCACAGGCAGCTCCGGCTCTTGTACAGAGTCTCTCGGAGGGTTAATAAGTTTGTACATGTCATTCACTGCTTTGAACGGACACACGACGAGGAACATGACGGTCACCGTGACCTCAGTCTTACTCAGACGACTGAACCCACAAAACAAAGACACCCGAGCATTAAGCACCATTAATAGATTCCACGTGAACCTCATCCACATGTGACCCCAGGACAGCGCGTCCACGCGTAACGATGACATAACACGGCATTTAATGGAATAAAAGTCCAGGAAGTAAAACGCATCGATGTCTCTAAATAAAATGAGGGGCCATTGGTCACATCTCATGTTTACATGGAGGCAGCTGATGGCCAGGTGTCTCCCAAAATCAAAGACCTCCGCGTCACGTGTTTACTTTGCCGAAAGTTACCCGCCTGCCCTGAATGACCAAGCTGAGCCATAACATGGGGGGGGGGGCGACGCGGGACAGCTGCAAACATAGACCTGTAATAGCGTCCCACCATCACACACACAACAGTGAATTTATTCCTGATGAAAAAAGCAGTGTGTGTGTGTGTTACTGTATCGTGTACACAGAGGAGATAACAGGAGCTGAGACTGTACAGGCGTCTGTCACCAGATACCAAGGAATGGAAAAACAATGGGAGCAGATTGGATTCCATCACCGAGAAACTTCACATAAACAGGAGCGAAATGCAGGAGCTGCCGGACTCAAGTGCATAGCTGTGCTCCATCCCTGTGGGTTATATAGGCTGCGGCTCCATCGCTGTGTTATATAAGGTGCCAATTAATTACATGATCACATTTCTGTCCGCCACACCACACCTGTGCATTATAGAGGCCGCCGCATCACACCTGTGAATTTGAGGCCGCCGCACCACCCCTGTGCGTTATAGAGGCCACCGCACCACCCCTGTGCGCTATAGAGGCCGCCGTACCACACCTGTGCGCTATAGAGGCCGCCGCACCACACCTGTGCATTATAGAGGCCGCTGCACCACACCTGTGCGTTATAGAGGCCACCGCGCCACCCATGTGCGCTATAGAGGCCACCGCGCCACCCATGTGCGCTATAGAGGCCGCCGCACCACACCTGTGCGTTAGAGGCCGCCACACCACACCTGTGCGTTATAGAGGCCGCCGCATCACACCTGTGAATTTGAGGCCGCCGCACCACACCTGTGCATTATAGAGGCCACTGCACCACACCTGTGCGTTATAGAGGCTGTCGTACCACACCTGTGCGTTATAGAAGACGCCGCACCACACCTGTGCGTAATAGAGGCCGCCGCACCACACCTGTGCGTTATATAGGCCGTCGCACCACACCTGTGCGTTACATAGGCGGTTACACCATACCTGTGCGTTATATAGGCTGTCGCACCACACCTGTGCGTTATAGAGGCCGCCGCACCACACCTGTGCGTTATAGAGGCCGCCGCACCACACCTGTGCGTTATAGAGGCCGCCGCACCACACCTGTGCGTTATAGAGGCCGCCGCACCACACCTGTGCGTTATATAGGCTGTCGCACCACACCTGTGCGTTATATAGGCTGTCGCACCACACCTGTGCATCATATGGAGTCGTGAGTTACATTGTGACAGGAATCCCGTTTCTATACGCAGACAGGACGCGGCCTCATGCTGGCGTGTTATATAGGGTTCTAATAAAGGTACATCGTGACAGGAATCCCGTTTTTATCCAGCGGGACAGCTGACCGCTCGGCCTATCTCTTGACAGACACATGGACGTAGGAAAACCACAGGAAGTTGCCGGAAGATGCTCACGGCCTCTGAGCGTGTATGTGGGAGAAATCATCACCCCATGGGGACGCTCTGATGCCTGTGAACAAAAATCATCTTATACAACAAGGGAAGCTGACATCGGACAATCCACGGGGGTCTAAAATGATGTCATCGCCGGAGGACAGAATGGATGAGGGAGAATCGAAAGGAATACAATGTTTAAGAACGTTCCTCCATATCAGCCGCGCGAAGCTCCAACACGCCACATACACACATCATACGGGGGGGGGGGGGGGCGATAATCACATGGAGTAAGAACACGTGTTAAATAAATTTAACACGACAGGTTTTATCTATGCATGATGTCACCTTTTATGTTTTTCTAAAAACCGATGAATTTAATCCTGGGCACATTTTTTGCCCTGAGGGCCAGGGTCCCAGGCAGGCAGGGGATTGGCATTCGTGGTGACGGGTACATATCTCCAGCCCTGGTATGTACGCAGGAGAGAGAAAAATGGAAATGGTGTAGCAATGTCTATGTCCTTTCACAGAATGGAGTCAGAGTCACATGAATTGTATTCTTAGGCTTCTCTTCTTTAGTGCTCGTCAAAGAAAACACAAGAGATACATCATAGTGCGACCCATCAACATGACACACACGTGTGGATAAATCGTTGCACTCACATGTAATAGAACCCTCCTGGTTCTGGATAATGTGCCTTAGGGATGTTATCGGCTTCCCAATTGCCCTTTCTGACTCCATTTCCATTTTTCTCTGTTATTTGTTGATGGTTGAGAAACCAGGACCATTCAGGTGTATCAGCGATCTCCTATCATCATTTATCAGCGCTACCTACCTCTCTTTGTATTATGTACGCAGGAGAAGTGGTCACACCAATGCCCTGTAATGAAAGCTACGATGGGAGAGTTACCGGGACCTAACATACCGGTAGAACCTACTCATACGATGTAGGACACGTTTATTGTTGCGGTTACGCTGCTTGCCGCGAGGATTCTTCCCTGGCATCTCTGGATTGGGAATCGAGCCGGTCAGCTGCTATTTGGCTTATTACATCACACGTGCCCTGAAGCAACACATTTATAGCCTTTACTAAGAATCAAGAAAATCTAAACAAATGGAAACCTAAAGCGGGCGATTTCCATGAATCCTTAATATAATCCCAGATACTGAGGCGCAATATAACGCGATGAGAATTTGTATGAAAGAACGTGCAGCTGCAGAGGACCACAAGTCTTCGAAGCCTTGGAGAGATTTCCAGCGTCCCCCGGGACCGCCGAGCTGAAACGCAGGGAAGGAATGCGCAGGACTTTCCAGAACGCGCCCAGCGAGAGGATGATGAAACGCATCGCAATCCATACGCAGCTGCTTCAGTAACAGACACGCAGCCCTCAGCACAGACAGCCGGAGCGCAGCGACTCAATATATTCCGAAAGCGCAGAAAAAAAAAACTTTGATTAGCCTCAGCTTTAAACGCCTGCCCTGTGCCACCGATTATACAGTTACATGGTGCCCGCGGCGGGGCGGGAGAGATCGCGGCGGGGCGGGAGAGATCGCGGCGGGGCGGGAGAGATCGCGGCGGGGCGGGAGAGATCGCGGCGGGGCGGGAGAGATCGCGGCGGGGCGGGAGAGATCGCGGCGGGGCGGGAGAGATCAGGAGTGGACAGTTACTTTATTTCATGTTTTGGAAGCAGAAAAATGGAAGAAAAGATCTGAGTGACTGACACGACAAATAGTGACGGCCAGACGCCTAGGTCTTGGTGTGTTCCAGGTGCGCAGGGCTTAATACCTACCAAAAGGGCTGCAAGGAAGGACAACCGGTGACCGGTGTCAGGATCATGGGCGCCCAAGGCTCATTGATTCACATGGGGAGTGAAGGCCGAGCCCGTCTGATCCCGTTACACACGAGATACTGGAACTCAAACTGCCGAAACGTTCAATGCTGCCATGACAGAAAGGTGTCAGCACACATGTAACGTGCACCACCCACCTAGATATTGCTGCACACCACCTACACCCCTTCAGAGCCGTGGTGTTCCCTGAGGGCAGTGACGTCTTTCAACATATGGTGCCAGGGTATATTAATGACACATTGTGCCAGTGTATATAGAGAGGCATATGGTGCCGGGGTATATTAATGACACATTGTGCCAGTGTATATAGAGAGGCATATGGTGCCAGGGTATATTAATGACACATTGTGCCAGTGTATATAGAGAGGGATATGGTGCCGGGGTATATTAATGACACATTGTGCCAGTGTATATAGAGAGGCATATGGTGCCGGGGTATATTAATGACACATTGTGCCAGGGTATATAGAGAGGCATATGGTGCCAGGGTATATTAATGACACATTGTGGCAGGGTATATAGAGAGGCATCTGGTGCCAGGGTATATTAATGACACATTGTGCCAGGGTATATAGAGAGGCATATGGTGCCGGGGTATATTAATGACACATTGTGCCAGGGTATATAGAGAGGCATATGGTGCCAGGGTATATTAATGACACATTGTGGCAGGGTATATAGAGAGGCATCTGGTGCCAGGGTATATTAATGACACATTGTGGCAGGGTATATAGAGAGGCATCTGGTGCCAGGGTATATTAATGACACATTGTGCCAGGGTATATAGAGAGGCATATGGTGCCGGGGTATATTAATGACACATTGTGCCAGGGTATATAGAGAGGCATATGGTGCCAGGGTATATTAATGACACATTGTGGCAGGGTATATAGAGAGGCATATGGTGCCAGGGTATATTAATGACACATTGTGCCAGTGTATATAGAGAGGGATATGGTGCCGGGGTATATTAATGACACATTGTGCCAGTGTATATAGAGAGGCATATGGTGCCGGGGTATATTAATGACACATTGTGCCAGGGTATATAGAGAGGCATATGGTGCCAGGGTATATTAATGACACATTGTGGCAGGGTATATAGAGAGGCATCTGGTGCCAGGGTATTAATGACACATTGTGCCAGGGTATATAGAGAGGCATATGGTGCCAGGGTATATTAATGACACATTGTGGCAGGGTATATAGAGAGGCATCTGGTGCCAGGGTATATTAATGACACATTGTGCCAGGGTATATAGAGAGGCATATGGTGCCGGGGTATATTAATGACACATTGTGCCAGGGTATATAGAGAGGCATATGGTGCCAGGGTATATTAATGACACATTGTGGCAGGGTATATAGAGAGGCATATGGTGCCAGGGTATATTAATGACACATTGTGGCAGGGTATATAGAGAGGCATATGGTGCCAGGGTATATTAATGACACATTGTGGCAGGGTATATAGAGAGGCATATGGTGCCAGGGTATATTAATGACACATGTGGCAGGGTATATAGAGAGGCATATGGTGCCAGGGTATATTAATGACACATTGTGGCAGGGTATATAGAGCGGCATATGGTGCCAGGGTATATTAATGACACATTGTGCCAGGGTATATAGAGAGGCATATGGTGCCAGGGTATATTAATGACACATTGTGCCAGGGTATATAGAGAGGCATATGGTGCCGGGGTATATTAATGACACATTGTGCCAGGGTATATAGAGAGGCATATGGTGCCGGGGTATATTAATGACACATTGTGCCAGGGTATATAGAGAGGCATATGGTGCCAGGGTATATTAATGACACATTGTGGCAGGGTATATAGAGAGGGATATGGTGCCAGGGTATATTAATCACACATTGTGGCAGGGTATATTAAGAGGCATATGGTGCCAGGGTATATTAATGACACATTGTGCCAGGGTATATTAATGACACATTGTGGCAGAGTATATAGAGAGGCATCTGGTGCCAGGGTATATTAATGACACATTGTGGCAGAGTATATAGAGAGGCATCTGGTGCCAGGGTATATTAATGACACATTGTGCCAGGGTATATAGAGAGGCATCTGGTGCCAGGGTATATTAATGACACATTGTGCCAGGGTATATAGAGAGGCATATGGTGCCGGGGTATATTAATGGTTGTAAGATGACATAGTATTATTTTGGATTTAGGGTGGCAAGGTAGATTCCGTGACACCACTACTACCACAATGTTACCACCTGCAGCAAAACCCCACAAAATTCTCAGTACAGTAAGAGACGTTGAATTATTTTATAGCACTTTAAATTCACTTT